>JBBDGP010004624.1:0-202870 GCA_037952835.1 Lithobates septentrionalis
TATAGGAGTGATAGTGGGGGAGAGGGTTAGTATAGGGGTGATAGTGGGGGAGAGGGTTAGTATAGGGGTGATAGGGGAGGAGAGGGTTAGTATAGGGGTGATAGGGGAGAAGAGGGTTTGTATAGGGATGATAGTGGGGGAGAGGTTTAGTATAGGGGTGATAGGGGAGAAGAGGGTTTGTATAGGGATGATAGTGGGGAGAGGGTTGGTAGAGGGGTGATAGTGGAGGAGAGGGTGAGTATAGGGGTTATGGTGAGGGAGAGGGTTGGTATAGGGGTGATAGTGGGGGGAGAGGGTGAGAATAGGGGTGATAGTGGGGGAGAGGGTTAGTATAGGGGTGATAGTGGGGGAGAGGGTTAGTATAGGAGTGATAGTGGGGGAGAGGGTTAGTATAGGGGTGATAGTGGGGGAGAGGGTTAGTATAGGGGTGATAGGGGAGGAGAGGGTTAGTATAAGGGTGATAGTGGGGGAGAGGATTAGTATAGGGGTGATAGTGGGGAGAGGTTTAGTATAGGGTGATAGGGGAGAAGAGGGTTTGTATAGGGATGATAGTGGGGAGAGGGTTGGTAGAGGGGTGATAGTGGAGGAGAGGGTGAGTATAGGGGTTATGGTGAGGGGAGAGGGTTGGTATAGGGGTGATAGTGGGGGGAGAGGGTGAGAATAGGGGTGATAGTGGGGGAGAGGGTTAGTATAGGGGTGATAGTGGGGGAGAGGTTTAGTATAGGTGTGATAGTGGGGGAGAGGGTTAGTATAGGGGTGATAGTGGGGGAGAGGGTTAGTATAGGGGTGATAGGAGAGGAGAGGGGTTAGTATAAGGGTGATAGTGGGGGAGAGGGTTGGTATAGGGGTGATAGAGGGGGAGAGGGTTAGTATAGGGGTAATAGTGGGGGAGAGTGTGGGTATAGGTGTGATAGAGGGGGAGAGGGTTAGTATAGAGGTGATAGTGGAGGAGAGGGTTTGTATAGGGGTGATAGTGGGGGAGAGGGTTAGTATAGGGGTGATAGTGGGGGAGAGGGTTAGTATAGGGTGATAGGGGAGGAGAGGGTTAGTATAAGGGTGATAGTGGGGAGAGGATTAGTATAGGGGTGATAGTGGGGGAGAGGTTAGTATAGGGGTGATAGGGGAGAAGAGGGTTTGTATAGGGATGATAGTGGGGGAGAGGTTTAGTATAGGGGTGATAGGGGAGAAGAGGGTTTGTATAGGGATGATAGTGGGGAGAGGGTTGGTAGAGGGGTGATAGTGGAGGAGAGGGTGAGTATAGGGGTTATGGTGAGGGAGAGGGTTGGTATAGGGGTGATAGTGGGGGGAGAGGGTGAGAATAGGGGTGATAGTGGGGGAGAGGGTTAGTATAGGGGTGATAGTGGGGAGAGGGTTAGTATAGGAGTGATAGTGGGGAGAGGGTTAGTATAGGGGTGATAGTGGGGGAGAGGGTTAGTATAGGGGTGATAGGGGAGGAGAGGGTTAGTATAGGGGTGATAGGGGAGAAGAGGGTTTGTATAGGGATGATAGTGGGGGAGAGGTTTAGTATAGGGGTGATAGGGAGAAGAGGGTTTGTATAGGGATGATAGTGGGGGAGAGGGTTGGTAGAGGGGTGATAGTGGAGGAGAGGGTGAGTATAGGGGTTATGGTGAGGGAGAGGGTTGGTATAGGGGTGATAGTGGGGGGAGAGGGTGAGAATAGGGGTGATAGTGGGGGAGAGGGTTAGTATAGGGGTGATAGTGGGGGAGAGGGTTAGTATAGGAGTGATAGTGGGGGAGAGGGTTAGTATAGGGGTGATAGTGGGGGAGAGGGTTAGTATAGGGGTGATAGGGGAGGAGAGGGTTAGTATAATGGGTGATAGTGGGGAGAGGATTAGTATAGGGGTGATAGTGGGGGAGAGTTTAGTATAGGGGTGATAGGGGAGGAAGAGGGTTTGTATAGGGATGATAGTGGGGGAGGGTTAGTATAGGGGTGATAGGGAGAAGAGGGTTTGTATAGGGATGATAGTGGGGGAGAGGGTTGGTAGAGGGGTGATAGTGGAGGAGAGGGTGAGTATAGGGGTTATGGTGAGGGAGAGGGTTGGTATAGGGGTGATAGTGGGGGGAGAGGGTGAGAATAGGGGTGACTAGTGGGGGAGAGGGTTAGTATAGGGGTGATAGTGGAGGAGAGGGTGAGTATAGGGGTGATAGTTGGGAGGGTTAATATAGGGGTGATAGTGGGGGAGAGGGTTGGTATAGGGGTGATAGTGGGGGAGAGGGTTAGTATAGGGGTGATAGTGGAGGAGAGGGTGAGTATAGGGGTGATAGTGGAGGAGGGGCTTAGTATAGGGGTGATAGTGGGGAGAGGGTTGGTATAGGGGTGATAGTGGGGGAGAGGGTTAGTATAGGGGGTGATAGTGGAGGACAGGGTTAGTATAGGGGTGATAGTGGGGGAGAGTGTGGGTATACAGGTGATAGAGGAGGAGAGGGTTAGTATAGGGGTGATAGTGGGGGAGAGTGTGGGTATAGGGGTGATAGTGGGGGAGAGGGTTAGTATAGGGGTGATAGTGGGGGAGAGTGTGGGTATAGGGGTGATAGAGGGGGAGAGGGTTGGTATAGGGGTGATAGAGGGGGAGAGGGTTAGTATAGGGGTAATAGTGGGGGAGAGTGTGGGTATAGGTGTGATAGAGGGGGAGAGGGTTAGTATAGAGGTGATAGTGGAGGAGAGGGTTATTTTAGGGGAGATAGTGGGGGAGACTGTTAGTATAGGGGTGATAGTTGAGGAGATGGTTACTATAGGGGTGATAGTGGGGGAGAGTGTTAGTATAGGGATGATATTGGGAGAAAGTGTTGGTATAGGGGTGATAGTGGGGTAGACTGTTAGTATAGAGGTGAGACTGGAGAAGAGGGTTAGTATAGGGGTGATAGTGGAGGAGAATGTTGGTATAGGGTGATGGAAGGCAAACAGGATGGAATGAGGGTGATGGGAGGAGACATGGATGGTATAGGGGTGATAGAAGGAGACATGGATGGTATAGGGGTGATAGAAGGAGACATGGATGGTATAGGGGTGATGGGAGGAGACATGGATGGTATAGGGGTGATGGATCGGAGACATGGATGGTATAGGGGTGATGGAAGGAGACAAGGATGGTATAGGGGTGATAGAAGGAGACAGGGATGGAATGGGGGTGATGGAAGGAGACATGGATAGTATGGGGGTGATGGAAGGAGACATGGATGGTATAGGGGTGATAGTTGAGGAGATGGTTACTATAGGGGTGATAGTGGGGGAGAGTGTTAGTATAGGGATGATATTGGGAGAAAGTGTTGGTATAGGGGTGATAGTGGGGTAGACTGTTAGTATAGGGGTGAGACTGGAGAAGAGGGTTAGTATAGGGGTGATAGTGGAGGAGAATGTTGGTATAGGGGTGATGGAAGGCAAACAGGATGGAATGAGGGTGATGGAAGGAGACATGGATGGTATAGGGGTGATAGAAGGAGACATGGATGGTATAGGGGTGATAGAAGGAGACATGGATGGTATAGGGGTGATGGGAGGAGACATGGATGGTATAGGGGTGATGGATCGGAGACATGGATGGTATAGGGGTGATGGAAGGAGACAAGGATGGAATGGGGGTGATGGAAGGAGACATGGATAGTATGGGGGTGATGGAAGGAGACATGGATGGTATAGGGGTGATAGAAGGAGACATGGATAGTATAGGGGTGATGGAAGGAGACATGGATAGTATAGGGGTGATGGAAGGAGACATGGATGGTATAGGGGTGATGGAAGGAGACATGGATGGTATAGGGGTGATAGAAGGAGACATGGATGGTATAGGGGTGATAGAAGGAGACCGGGATGGAATGGGGGTAATAGAAGGAGACATGGATGGTATAGGGGTGATAGAAGGAGACAGGGATGGTATAGGGGTGATAGAAGGAGACATGGATGGTATAGGGGTGATAGAAGGAGATATGGATACTATAGGGGTGATAGAAGGAGATATGGATGGTATAGGGGTGATAGAAGGAGACAGGGATGGTATAGGGGTGATAGAAGGAGACAGGGATGGAATGGGGGTGATGGAAGGAGATATGGATGGTATAGGGGTGAAAGGAGGAGACAGGGATGGTATAGGGGTGATGGAAGGAGATATGGATGGTATAGGGGTGATAGAAGGAGACAGGGATGGAATGGGGGTGATAGAAGGAGACAGGGATGGTATAGGGGTGATGGAAGGAGATATGGATGGTATAGGGGTGATAGAAGGAGACAGGGATGGAATGGGGGTGATAGAAGGAGACATGGATGGTATAGGGGTGTTGGAAGGAGACATGGATGGAATAGGGGTGAGGGAAGGATACAGGGATGGTATAGGGGTGATGGGAGGAGACATGGATGGTATGGGGGTGATAGAAGGATACAGGGATGGTATAGGGTGATGGGAGGAGACATGGATGGTATGGGGGTGATGGGAGGAGACATGGATGGTATGGGGGTGATAGAAGGATACAGGGATGCTATAGGGGTGATGGGAGGAGACATGGATGGTATGGGGGTGATAGAAGGAGACAAGGATGGTATAGGGGTGATGGAAGGAGACAGGGATTGTATAGGGGTGATGGAAGGAGACATGGATGGTATAGGGGTGATGGGAGGAGACATGGATAGTATAGGGGTGATGGGAGGAGACATGGATAGTATAGGGGTGATGGAAGGAGACATGGATAGTATAGGGGTGATGGAAGGAGACATGGATGGTATTGGGGTGATGGAAGGAGACATGGATGGTATAGGGGTGATAGAAGGAGACAGGGATTGTATAGGGGTGATGGAAGGAGACATGGATGGTATAGGGGTGATGGGAGGAGACATGGATAGTATAGGGGTGATGGAAGGAGACATGGATGGTATAGGGGTGATGGGAGGAGACAGGGATGGTATAGGGGTGATAGAAGGAGACATGGATGGTATAGGGGTGATAGAAGGAGACATGGATGGTATTGGGGTGATGGAAGGAGACATGGATAGTATAGGGGCAAAGGAAGGAGACATGGATGGTATAGGGGTGATAGAAGGAGACAGGGATTGTATAGGGGTGATGGAAGGAGACATGGATGGTATAGGGGTGATGGGAGGAGACATGGATAGTATAGGGGTGATGGAAGGAGACATGGATGGTATAGGGGTGATGGGAGGAGACAGGGATGGTATAGGGGTGATAGAAGGAGACAGGGATTGTATAGGGGTGATGGAAGGAGACATGGATGGTATAGGGGTGATAGAAGGAGACAGGGATTGTATAGGGGTGATAGAAGAAGACATGGATGGTATAGGGGTGATAGGAGACAGGGATTGTATAGGGGTGATAGAAGGAGACAGGGATTGTATAGGGGTGATGGAAGGAGACATGGATGGTATTGGGGTGATGGAAGGAGACAGGGATGGAATGGGGGTGATGGAAGGAGACGGGGATGGTATGGGGGTGATAGAAGGAGACAGGGATAGTATGGGGGTGATAGAAGGAGACAGGATTGTATAGGGGTGATGGAAGGAGACAGGGATTGTATAGAGGTGATAGAAGGAGACATGGATGGTATAGGGGTGATGGAAGGAGATATGGATGGTATAGGGGTGATGGGAGGAGACATGGATGGTATTGGGGTGATAGAAGGAGACATGGATGGTATAGGGGTGATAGAAGGAGACATGGATGGTATAGGGGTGATAGGAGACAGGGATGGTATAGGGGTGATAGAAGGAGACAGGGATGGTATTGGGGTGATGGAAGGAGACAGGGATGGAATGGGGGCGATAGAAGGAGACAGGGATGGTATAGGGGTGATAGAAGGAGACAGGGATGGTATAGGGGTGATAGAAGGAGACAGGGATGGTATAGGGGTGATGGGAGGAGACATGGATGGTATAGGGTGATGGAAGGAGACATGGATGGTATTGGGGTGATAGAAGGAGACATGGATGGTATAGGGGTGATAGAAGGAGACATGGATGGTATAGGGGTGATAGGAGACAGGGATGGTATAGGGGTGATAGAAGGCGACAGGGATGGTATTGGGGTGATGGAAGGAGACAGGGATGGAATGGGGGTGATAGAAGGAGACAGGGATGGTATTGGGGTGATGGAAGGAGACAGGGATGGAATGGGGGTGATAGAAGGAGACGGGGATGGTATGGGGGTGATAGAAGGAGACAGGGATGGTATAGGGGTGATAGAAGGAGACAGGGATGGTATAGGGGTGATAGAAGGAGATATGGATGGTATAGGGGTGATAGAAGGAGATATGGATGGTATTGGGGTGATGGAAGGAGACAGGGATGATATACGGGTAATAGAAGGAGACATTGATGGTATAGGGGTGATAGAAGGAGACAGGGATGGTATAGGGGTGATAGAAGGAGACAGGGATGGTATTGGGGTGATGGAAGGAGACAGGGATGGAATGGGGGTGATAGAAGGAGACGGGGATGGTATGGGGGTGATAGAAGGAGACAGGGATGGTATTGGGGTGATGGAAGGAGACAGGGATGGAATGGGGGTGATAGAAGGAGACAGGGATTGTATAGGGGTGATAGAAGGAGACATGGATGGTATAGGGGTGATAGAAGGAGACAGGGATGGTATTGGGGTGATGGAAGGAGACAGGGATGGAATGGGGGTGATAGAAGGAGACAGGGATGGTATAGGGGTGATAGAAGGAGACAGGGATGGTATTGGGGTGATGGAAGGAGACAGGGATGGAATGGGGGTGATAGAAGGAGACGGGGATGGAATGGGGGTGATAGAAGGAGACAGGGATGGTATTGGGGTGATGGAAGGAGACAGGGATGGAATGGGGGTGATAGAAGGAGACATTGATGGTATAGGGGTGATAGAAGGAGACAGGGATGGTATTGGGGTGATGGAAGGAGACAGGGATGGAATGGGGGTGATAGAAGGAGACGGGGATGGTATGGGGGTGATAGAAGGAGACAGGGATGGTATAGGGGTGATAGAAGGAGACATGGATGGTATAGGGGTGATAGAAGGAGACAGGGATGGTATAGGGGTGATAGAAGGAGACATGGATGGTATAGGGGTGATAGAAGGAGACAGGGATGGTATTGGGGTGATGGGAGGAGACATGGATGGTATGGGGGTGATAGAAGGAGACAGGGATGGTATAGGGGTGATAGAAGGAGACAGGGATGGTATAGGGGTGATAGAAGGAGACAGGGATGGTATTGGGGTGATGGAAGGAGACAGGGATGGAATGGGGGTGATAGAAGGAGACAGGGATGGAATGGGGGTGATAGAAGGAGACAGGGATGGTATAGGGGTGATAGAAGGAGATATGGATGGTATAGGGGTGATAGAAGGAGACAGGGATTGTATAGGGGTGATAGCAGGGGGGTAGATGGGGGGGGGGTGTAGAGTATAGTTGAAGTGAGTAGAAGTGGGATCCGGAGGGTGATGAGGTTGTCAGTAAATAAATCAGTAAATGTTTGAAGAAGAGGCGGGGAGGCAGCGATGACATAGGGAGGATTAGGAAATGGGTCCATTCTGCAATCACTGCGGCTCATTAAAGTATATAAATGAATTGGATTTCCCGGGGGGGGGGGGGGGGGGGGTGTCTGGCAGGTGTACCTCTTGTGCTGTGTACAGAGATATATTGGAGTGTTTGTCTCCCCGTCTGCCACTAATGGACAAAGAGCGTCCATCGGCGGAGGAGGGGAGCACTCAGGTGAGGATGGGGAGTCGCTCACATGATTTATAACCGATAATTACCATCAGTCGTTCCTTCCACCCCGGACACTTGGGAGCCCCTCAGGACGCTGACGGGGCCCGGGGCCAGGCGGGGTGTTTGCTCACCTGCCTTCTCTCTGATCTCCCAGGACAATACATTATAATGATATCATTGTACAGAGCAGAGCCGCCATTAACCCCCGGAGAGCCGGAGTACTGGGGATATGGGGCTACTCGGCCAATAGGGAAAAGTGAGCTGATGTCTGTCTGTTAACCACTTGACCTCTGGAAGATTTACCCCCCTTCATGACCAGGCCACTTTTTGCGATACAGCACTGCGTTACTTTAACTGACAATTGTGCGGTCGTGCGACGCTGTAGCCAAATAAAATGTATGTCCTTTTTTTTCCCACAAATAGAACTTTCTTTTGGTCTCATTTGATCACCTCTGCAGATTTTTATTTGTAGCGCTATAAACAAAAAAAAATTTGAAAAAAAAAGCAAAAAATTGAAATAATCAAATTTCTTCATTAATGTGTTAATTCATTCATGTGTATTCTGCTACATATTTTTGGTAAAAAAAAAATCCCAATAATTGTATATTGATTGGTTTGCGCAAAAGTTATAGCGCCGTCTACAAAGTAACTATGGGATATATACCGGAATGTTTATTTATTTATTATTTATTCTAGTAATGGCGGCAATCAGCGACTTTTAGCGGGACCGCGACATTGCAGCGGACAAATCTGACACTAGCTGGTTGATTTACTAAAGGAAAATAGACTGTGAAGTTTTGCAAGTGCAGTTGCTCCAGAGCTTAGTATATGAGGGGGAGCTTTGATGACTTCCATCATCCAATCACGTGCAAGCAAAAATGTTGTTTTTTAAAAAAAAAAAAATCCTGAATGTGATTGGGTATTCTTTGTAAAGTGCCCTGATTACAGGAAAGCCCCACCAGTGCCTATCAGTGCCACCAATCAGTGCCTATAAGTGATGCCAGTCAGTGCAGCCTTTCAGTGCCCATCAGTACCGCCATCAGTACAGCCCATCAGTGCTGCCCATTAGTGCCGCCCATCAGTGCCATCTATCAGTGCCCACCAGTGCTGCCTTTTAGTGCCCAGCAGTGCTGCCTATCAGTGCCATCTATCAGTGCCCACCAGGGCTGCCTTTCAGTGCCGTCTATCAGTGCCCATCCGTGCTGCCTATCAGTGCCATCTATCAGTGCCCACCATTGCTGCCTATCAGTGCCATCTATCAGTGCCCACCAGTGCTGCCTTTCAGTGCCGTCTATCAGTGCCCACCAGTGCTGCCTATCAGTCCCCACCAGTGCAGCCTTTCAGTGCCCATCAGTACCCGCCATCAGTGCTGCCCATTAGTACAGCCCATCAGTGCTGCCCATCAGTATAGCCCATCAGTGCTGCCCATCAGTGCCCATTAGCGCCACCCATCAGTGCCATCTATTAGTGCCCACCAGTGCTGCCTTTCAGTGCTGCCTATCAGTGCCCACCAGTGTCGTCTATCAGTGCTCATCAGTGCGGCATATCAGTGCGGCATATTAGTGCCTCCTCATCAGTGCCACCTAATCAGTGCCCATCATTGCAGCCTCATCAGTGCTCATCAGTGAAAGAGAAAAAAGACTTATTTACAAAATTCACTGACAGAAACTTAAATGTATTTATTTTTTTTAATTTACCGTCTTCCTTCTTTTTATAAAAAATAAAAATCCCAGCAGTGATTAAATACCCCCAATATAAATCTCTATTTGTGTGAAGAAAAAGATTTAAAAAAATGTCATATGGATGCAGCGTTGTATGACCGCGCAAATGTCATTCAAAGTGCGACAGCGCTGAAAGCTGAGAATTGGCCTGGGCAGGAAGGGGGTGAAAGTGCCCGGTATTGAGGTGGTTAATGCAAAGAGATGAAACTGATACTTATATTTGATAATTGTTATTAGATCTGCTTCTGGAACCTCGCTGGCCCCTCCCACCACCAGCCATGATCTGCCTGCATTGCATACGGAAGCACAGAGACCCGGTGATGACATCACTGAATCTTAAATAAGGTTTTATGCCATAGAGAAGCACAGAGACCAAATGGGGAGGCGGAGCCACGGAAGGCAGAATAAGCCGATATAACTTCATATTTAGGGGTGGTTTTAATGTAAAGACGAAGCATTGGGGATAATAACAGGGGCTTATAATTAAAGTTTAGAGTCGGGGGTATGGGAAAGGTCAAGGGTAACTTGTTTTGTCAATCCATTTTTGGGGGATGGGTTGGAAAATTCACAAATTTTGGTGTAAATTTCCTTACCATTGAAATCTCCGGAAACCCAAATTTATATGGCCAATTTTATAGTAAAAAAACAAAAAACAAAAAAAAAAAACATGCAATTAATAAGATATTAATAAAAATGAATAAGATGCAATATTAAAGTGCCGATGTCCTCTGGGGGATGATTGGCTGGAAGGTTTGTAGAGCTTCAATGGATGGAATATCTCTTCTACATGCCAGGACTGAGCGCCACCTAGTGGACACTTGCAGCTTAGTCCAGACTTGCTCCAGTCACAGCTCTGATCTCATTCATGATAATAAATAGGAACAATGTGTCTCCTTGGGCACAGCCGATGTCTCATCGAATATAATTTTATAATGTTCACTCATATCAGGACATCAATGAAGAGCTGCGTATTCCTGATTGGATAAACTGAGGAAGTCTTAACTGATACACTCCTTTAGATTGCAAGCTCCATGAGCCGGGCCCTCCTGTCCCTTCTGTATTAAACTGTATTGTAATTGTGCTGTCCCCCCTCTACAGTGTAAAGCACTGCGCACACTGCTGGCGCTATATAAATCCTGTATAATAATAATAATAATATAATATAATATAGAATTCCTGTATAAAAATAATAATAATAATAATAATAATAGTATAATATATAATTCCTGTATAATAATAATAATAATAATAATAATAATAATAATATACTATATAAATCCTGTATAATAATAATAATAATAATAATAATAATAATAATAATAATAATAATAATAATATAATATATAAACCCTGTATTATAATAATAATATAATATAATATAGAATTACTGTATAATAATAATATTATATAATTCCTGTATAATAATAATAATAATAATAATAATAATAATATATAAATCCTGTATAATAATAAGAATATAATATATAAATCCTGTATAATAATAATAATAATATAATAATATAATATAATATAATATATAATTCCTGTATAATAATAATATAATAATATATAAATCCTGTATAATAATAATATAATATATAATTCCTATTTAATAATAATAATAATAATATAATATATAAATCCTGTATAATAATAATAATAATAATATAATATAATATAATATATAATTCCTGTAAAATAATAATAATATAATATATAATTCCTGTATAATATTAATAATATAATATATAAATCCTGTATGATAATAATATAATATATAATTCCTGTATAATAATAATAATATAATATATAAATCCTGTATGATAATAATATAATATATAATTCCTGTATAATAATAATAATATAATATATAAATCCTGTATAATAATAATAATAATATTAATAATACACACGACAGCCATTGTCACCGCTACGCTACAAACTTCACCCTCCGCCATCCTGAAGCGTCCCGTTTTCTACCACAGAAGAGCTGTCCAATCACCTGACAGAGTCTAATACAGGATCTGTAAATTGAAGAACACTGAATAGATAGCTAGCCTATGAGAAATGTAGATTTGTGCGGGGGGGGGATCTCTGTAATCCTGTATACAGGAAGATGCAGGATGGCCCTCGACATCTAGACAGTTCAGAGCCATGCTGGTTCCTTAAACCTGCAACACACAGACAGATTTTTTTATTAACAGATTAAGCAGCAAGTACTTCCCAACTAATAGCACCACATCTTTTCCCTTCTAACTGTTTATAAGGTTTTTTTTTTTTTAATTCAGATTTTATTTTATTGAAATTTAGAAAAATACAAACAGAGCGTGCAAAACATATCATCGTTACATAGTAGGTGAGGTTGAAAAAAGACACAAGTCCATCAAGTCCAACCTATGGCTGATGTTGAGGACAGGTCTAGAAGAAATAACTTAAAAATAAGGGGGATCCCTGAATCAATTGCACAAGAGGACCTGTCCTCCTATGTCACTGATATGTTTAAGGAAATGCTCCCTGAAGCATCTGCTCTGGATGTTACATAGTTACATAGAAGTATTGCACAGGACATCACAAATACAACATCTAAACAAAGAAAGGAAAAAAATAAATACATTTTCTCTTAAACCCTTAGGCCCCTTTCACACTTATACAACTTCAAAGTCGCGCGATTTTACCACGATTTTGCGGCCGCTATTTTGCCACGATTTTACCACGATTTTGCGGCCACGATTTTGCTGTGATTTTGCCACGATTTGGGAGCAGTACTACTTTGTACGACTTTGCCACAACTTTGGCATTAACCATTCTCAGCTTGTGCTTACAAAGTAGTGCTGAAATCGTGTCTATATTATTCAGGTAAAATTTGCATGCTACTTGAGGGTTTAACATTGAGGTCTATGGAGTACAAATGTATGGAAGTTGGACCAAAGTAGTGCTGAAATCTTGTCTATTTTATTCAGGTACGATTTGCATGCTACTTGAGGGTTTAACATTGAGGTCTATGGAGTACAAATCGTATGGAAGTTGGACCAAAGTAGTGCAGGGACTACTTTGAAGTCGGCACGACTTAAAGTCGTGCCAATATGAATGGTAGTCATTGAAAACCATGGAGAATGACTTGTCATACGATTTTGCAGTACAAAATCGTGGGACAAGTCGTATAAGTGTGAAAGGGGCCTTAAGAAGATAAAATATACATGTAGACGACAAGCTGGCCTAAACTTAAGCTATTGTCACAAAATAGCATCAAACTTCTTCATTGAATTGTGTGTTTTTCAAAAGAAATAAGCCTATTAAGGTCTAAAAATCCAATCCGATAGAGTAGGAGAGTGTGGAGAGGTCCACTTAAGAGCAATATGTCTGCAGGCCAAAAACAGAGCACGTAAAATATTACTAAACATAGAGGGAGTATAAAAATGTAAGTGGTTCGACAGAGATATTTACATTAAGAAGCCCATTAATTGTACCAACCACCCAGTGGCGGCCTGTGGGTTTTTCGTTTGGTGGGGGGGCGGCAAACAAGCACTTCCCCCACCTCTGGGTGGCGCTACACTGACAGCACCCCCCCGGGCGGCCGGCTGTCAGGCACCTACCCGATCTAGGGCTGGTGGGCTGTGGTGTTCTCTTCTTCTCTCCTGGGGTGCGGGCAGTGGCTCCGGTGTCCACTCCTCCCACGGCTTCCTCCGCCGCGTGTCTCCTCTCTGTTGTTCCTAAGCGCTAGGCTTCCAATAGGAAATAAGTTAAAAGGGTGGGGCTCTGCGCCCGAGCCCACCCTTTTTTTGAAGTCTTTTAGAGACTCTGGCTTTAATCAGGTCCATAGTCCATAGTCCGGCGCCCTGATATGTACACCCCCCCCCCCCCCCGCGCGCCGCCCTCCGCTGCTTCTACCAGCTTTCCCCTGCGATTGGTGAGCCGGAGAACGAATCGGTCGCCGCCAGAAGTTAGGCATAGAGTTTTTCGGTGACCAGATCTCTGGTGACCATCTCTATGACCCTCAGAGGCCCGGGCGCAACGTTATGACGTCACGTCCGGGCCAGCGGAAGTAAACAATGCCTGGGACACGTCTGGAAAGGCAGAGAGAGTTTTTTTATTTTTGATCTCGGCCTTTCCAGCCTGGAGGAGAGATGAAGGGTCTTATTGACCCCCACATCTCTCCATAAAGAGGACCTGTCCCCCACCATTCCTATTACAAGGGATGTTTACATTCCTTGTAATAGGAATAAAAGTGATCAAAATTTTTTTTAAAGAGAAAGTGTAAAAATAAAAAAAATGAAAAGTAAAATAAAGAATAAGAAAAAAAAAGATTTAAAGCGCCCCCGTCCCCGCGTGCTCACATACAGAAGCGAATGCATTTGTAAGTCGCGCCCACATATGTAAACGGCGTTCAAATCACACGTGTGAGGTATCGCCATGTGCGTTAGAGCAAGAGCAACAATTCTAGCCCAAGACCTGCTTTGTAACTCTAAACATGTAACCTGTAAAAAAAAAATGTAAGCATTGCCTATGGAGATTTTTAAGTACCAACGTTTGGCGCCATTCCACAAGTATGCGCAATTTTAAAGCGTGACATGTTAGGTATCTATTTACTCGGCGTAACATCATGTTTCACATTATATAAAAACAATTGGGCTAACTTTACTGTTTGTTTTTTTTTTTTTAATTCATGAAGCTTTTGAAAAATCGCTGCACAAATATCGCGTGACATAAAAAGTCGCCCACGACCGCCATTTTATTCCCTAGGGTCTCTGCTAAAAGAGAAAAAAAACATATATAATGTTTGGGGGTTCTGAGTAATTTTCTAGAAAAAAAAAATGATGATTTTTTTTACATGTAGGAGCGAAGTGCCGGAATCGGCCCGGATGGGAAGTGGTTAGGAATACTGTAAGAGCTCTAATTTTATACGAGAGGCCTTCCTCCGCCAGATTAAATCCCTAAATATGCTATTCATTTTAATAGAAAATTTGCAAGGGTATCCAAACGGGAGAGTTATGTAGATAGTACAAAAGCTTGGGGCACCCATATCGTCTTAAGCAGGTTAATACGACCTACTAGAGATAGAGGTAATTTTACATATGAAATCTAGACAATAGTGGAACAATATTATCTGGAATGAATGCCGGAGGGAAAGCTGACATAGTTATACCCTTCATAGAAGACACTACCTTAATATGAGACAACGAAGATGGCAAAGAGTCAGGGAAAGGGTCTAGAGGCAGCAACATAGATTTCTCCCAATTTATGCCAAGCCCTGAAAATTTGCCAAATTACGTTCCACCCGTTTTTTTGTTTTTTTTTAAAGATCCTTAATTTAAAGAGGGGTATCTTTGTTATGGCAGCAGCTAGCTGCCATGACCCCGGTATCCTCTTCTTCGGCGGGCGGTCCGGTTTCCGATAATAGTGGTCTCTGCGGTGGATTCGCCGCAAGATCACTTTTATCGGCGGCAGGAGATGCCCCCTCCGCCACTTACGGAAGCCGTCGGCAGCGGCGGAGGCGATCGGATCCTTGTCCTTGCTGGGTATGGAGACAAGTGAGGGGGAAGATGGCCCCCACCTGTCTCTATATCATTAAAACGTCACTTCCGCCCATAGCTCTTAAAGGGCCTTTTTTTTTTTTCTTAAATGACAAATTTTTTGGATTTTTTTTTTTATTGCATTTTTGTGTAAATATGAGATGTGAGGTCTTTTTGACCCCCCCAGATTTCATATTTAAGAGGTCCTGTCATGCTTTTCCTTGTAATAGGAATAAAAGTGACACCATTTTTTTTTTTTTAAAGAACAGTGTAAAAATAAAGTATAAAAAGGTAAAATAAATAAGAAAAAATAAATAAAACATTTGAAACGCGCCCCGTCCCGCCGAGCTCGCGCGCAGAAGCGAACGCATACGTGAGTAGCGCCCGCGTTTGAAAACGGTGTTCAAACCACACATGTGAGGTATCGCCGTGATCGGTAGAGCGAGAGCAATAATTCTAGCCCTAGACCTCCTCTGTAACTTAAAACATGCAACCTGTAGAATTTTTTAAATGTCGCCAATGGAGATTTTGTAAGGGTCAAAGTTTGTTCCCATTCCACGAGCGGGCGCAATTTTGAAGCCTGACATGTTGGGTATCAATTTACTCGCCGTAACATTTTCGTTCACAGTATAAAAAAAAATTGGGCTAACTTTACTGTTGTCTTATTTTTAAATTCAAAAAGGGTTTTTTTTCCAAAAAGAGTGTATTTTTTCCAAAAAAAGTGCGCTTGTAAGACCGCTGCGCAAATACGGTGTGACAGAAAGTATTGCAACGACCGCCATTTTATTCTCTAGGGTGTTCGAAAAAAAAATGTATAACATTTGGGGGTTCTAAGTAATTTTCTAGCAAGAAAAAAGAAATTTTTAAAATGTGTAAACAACAAATCTCAGAAAGAGGCTCGGTCCTTAAGTGGTTAAAAGTCAGCAGCTACAAAAAGTGTACCTGTGCTGACTCTTAATAAACACGCACTTACCTGTCCCGAGGTCCAGCGATGTGGCCGCCCGAAGCCTCGCTCCTCTCCCTCTCCTCTCCGCAGCGCCGCCATCACTCCTGTGGGCACCCGGCTCTGGGACAGCTTTCGGCGGCAGTTTTAATGGCGCTGATTTTTTTTATAAATTAATAAGCCTTAAGGGTATCCCATACCACCCGCACTGAAGAAGAACCCACATTAATCCTTCATCTGGAAGGATTTGCCCCCTTAATGACCAGGCCACTGGTCAGTGGTCACTGCTGAGCTCTGATGAAGAAGGGACGAGCCCTTCGAAACGCGTTAGCGGGCAGTGCTATATGTTCCTCTAAAGACCTTTGGAAGGCTTCGCTCATCATTTTAACCACTTGCTGTTAGTTGATGCTCGAGGTTTACGGCACCTGATTTTACTACTGCTTGTGAGTAATTTCCTTTATCATTTTATTCAATAAATGTTTTACAAAAGATAATGCACATGGCTGGTGCACCCTTTTCTCTTTTTATTTCTTTGTCTGCTAGGATTCCCCATCCTTGAGGGCAGCAAGGCCTGTGTCTTTCTTTCATCAATCTGGTCGACCACTTGTGCACAGGAGTCATTTTCTGTTTTTGTATCGGAAGACGATCCAGAAGCTGGACACCTATCGCGTCTTAAGTCAATGGATTTGTTAAAATTTCCAAGTATCAGAATTGGCACCGGGGGGGATACTCCAGCGAGGGAAATTAGCTGACGAAGAATATCTGCATTATAAGGAGGAGGTTTGTACACGGCGGCAAATATCAGATTAAAAATGATACAGTTTACAGTGCAGAAAGACATACTTGTCATTCTCCTCCACCGAGGTCCTACTGAAAACAATATGCCTGTATAAGGCTAAAATAGAAAGCCCCCCTTCAATGGGAAGTATACACCCTGAGTGGTGGGCTTCCCCCTTCTTTAATAAAACGACCTTTCAGAAACCGAGAGACCTCCTAAGTAACGTGTTTCTTGCAGGCAGACCAACGAAGAATGAAAAGGGGCAACATAGTCAAAAACAGATTGTCTATTTAAAGCGGGGCGCCGCCGAAAATTTTTTTTTTAAAAGTCAGCAGCTACAAATACTGCAGCTGCTGACTTTTAAAACATGGACACTTACCTGTCCAGGGCGCCCGCGATGTCGGCACCCGAGGCCGAAGCGTCTCTCCGTCCTCGGGTGCTGCCGCCTCCATCTTCGGTAAGGGAATCAGGAAGTGAAGCCGTGCGGCTTCACTTCCCGGTTCCCTACTGCGCATGCGCGAGTCGCGCCGCGCAATAAGGATGCTCCCTGCTGCCTCTGGGACCCGTGTGTTTCCCAGCAGGCAGCGGGGAGGGAGCAGGAAGTGGCGTAAATAACCGCAGATTCTGCGGCTATCTATGCCGGAAGTGGGTACAGATACCTGTAATATACAGGTATCTGTACCCCCCTCCCCCCTGAAAGGTGCCAACTGTGTCACCGGAGGGGGGGGGGAATCTGATGAGTGGAAGTTCCACTTTTGGGTGGAACTCCACTTTAAGGGCATTATTCAAACCCCTAACATTCCATGAAAGAACACGAATACATTGATTTACCATAATTATAGATAAAAAATAAATCTGCCCGTCCATTAGGGGTGCCCCCTCTCTCCAGACCCCCCCCCCTTATAAGGTAATGGATAGATTCATGCATAGCATGGATCTATCCACGGCCGCCACGGCCACCCCCCAAGATATGTTTCTTTAGGGGAGGAGGGAGTGACAATTCTTTCACCAATATAGGTAGGGTAGCATTGGCTTATATACAGCTCTGTAGCCCTTCATTTCCTGGCTTGCAATCACATTAGCCTTAAATGACATCTAAGGATTTTTTAGAAGATAATAACACTGACATTGACCTCCCACCATAGGGGTGCCCAGCCTACTGCATTAGGGTGGGCTCCCCAAACCTCAAAACCCACACCCCTTTCTCTGCTGCCTCAGCTGCTTGGGGCAGTGAATGATTGAGAGGTGCTGAGCAGCTTCCTGTTCATTCACAGACTGAAACATAGCAAACACCGTTTACTATGCTTCAATTATGAATGAACACAGCGAGTGGGTGTGTTCACTGTGCTCATTTAAAAAAGGAAGGGGATGGTATATTACTTATTTATTAGCCCCTTCCCCCACTCTCCATCCTGAAACATCCCCCACAGCAGCTGGGGGGAGAGGAGAGAAGGGGAATCAGCAGCACTGCGGGGTGGGGGGGGGGGCAACACGGGGGGAAACCTGGGCAGTAGGGGGAAATCGGCACCGCACCTAGTGATTAGGGCATGCCCAGGCACACCTGGCACACCCCCTGTGCACACCTATGCCTCCGACTGAATATACCCCTCATGTCTCCTGATCCTTGTATTTTTTATCTCACTGGTTGTTTTCTGATAATCATTTTCCCTCTATTATGGAGTTCTGTAGCTAGAATTTCAATATTCAGTCAGTCTGCAGTTTGTATAGGATGTGGCGGGATGACATTGGAGATTCTCAGTGTATTGATATTCCCTGTATATGTGTGATGGTTAGAGGAGGTGTTAGAATATTATTTCAGTGATTGAGTTCCTGACAGTTACATTTATACTGCACTAAAATCTTCTGATATTTAACTCTTTCCTGCTCTCTGTTTGTCTCAATTTCTAGCTTCTATCCTGACACCCCCCCCCCCCCCACACACACACACACACTCTCTCTCTACCCTCTGCTCTCTCTTTCTCCCAGCCCCCTCCTGCTCTCTTTTTCTCATTCTCCATGCCCCCCCCCCCCCCCCCCGCGCTCTCTCTCTCCTTTCTCGCTTTCCCCCTGCCCTCATATCTCTCTCTCCTTCTCTATGCTCTCTTTTTCCTTGACCCCTGCTCTCACTATCACTCTCCTTCTTGCTGCCCCCTGTCCTGTCCTTCTGTACTCTCTCTCTCTCCTCCCAGCCACCTGCTCTCTCTTTTCCCTGCCCTCTGCTCTCCCTGCCCCCTACTCTCTCTCTCTCTCTCATTCTCAATGCTCTATGTTCCTTGACCCCCTGCTCTCTCTATCACTCTGCTTCTTGTTGCCCCCCCCATCCTTCTGTCCTCCCCCCCCCCCTCTGCTCTCTCTCTCTCTCTCTTTCCTTCTCCCTGCCCTCTGCTCTCTCTCTCTTCTTCTCCCTGCCCTCTCCCTTCTTCTCCCTGCCCTATGCTCTCTCTCTCTCTCTTCTTCTCCCTGCCCTCTCCCTTCTTCTCCCTGCCCTATGCTCTCTCTCTCTCTCTTCTTCTCCCTGCCCTCTCCCTTCTTCTCCCTGCCCTATGCTCTCTCTCTCTCTTCTTCTCCCTGCCCTCTGCTCTCTCTCTTCTTCTCCCTGCCCTCTGCTCTCTCTCTTCTTCTCCCTTCCTCTACTCTCTTTTTCTACTTTTTATGCTCCCCTGCTCTCCTTCTCTCCTCCCTGTTTTCTTTCTCATTCTCTCTGCTCTCTCTCTCCTTCTCCCTGCTCTCTCCTTTTCCCTGCCCCCTGCTCTCTTTCTCTCCTTCTCCCTGCTTTTTCTCTTGTTCTCCCTGTTCTTTCTCATTCTCTCTGCTCTCTTTCTCCTTCTCCCTGCCCCTGTTCTCTCTTTTTCTTAGCCTGCTATCTCTCTTCTTCTCCCTGCCTCTGCTCTCTTTTTCTCTTTTTTTCCCTCCCCTGCGCTCTCTCTCTCTCTCTCCTTCTCCCTGCTCTCTCTTTGTCTCAATTTCAAGCTTCCCTCCTGGATTCTCACTCTCTCCTTCTCCCTGTCCCCTGCAATTGCTCCCTTTCTCCCTGCCCCCCCCTCTCTCTCCTCTCTACCCCTCTGCTCTCTCCTCCTTGTCCCCTGCTCTCTCTCTCTTCTCCCTGCCCCCTCTGTTTCTCCTTCTTTTCCCCCCTCTCTCCCCCTCTCTCCTCTCTTCCCCCAGCTCTCTCTCCCCTTCTCCCTCCCTGCCTCTGCTCTCTCCTCCCTGTCCCCTGCTCTCTCTCTCTCTCCCCTTCTCCCTCTCCCTGTCCCCTGCTCTCTCTCCCTTCTCCCTCTCCTCTGCTCTCTCCTCCTGTCCCCTGCTCTCTCTCTCTCCCCTTCTCCCTCTCCCTGTCCCCTGCTCTCTCTCCCCTTCTCCCTCTCCCTGCCCTCTGCTCTCTCCTCCCTGTCCCCTGCTCTCTCTCTCTATCTCCCCTTCTCCCTCTCCCTGTCCCTGCTCTCTCTCCCCTTCCTCCCTCTCCCTGCCCTCTGCTCTCTCCTCCCTGTCCCCTGCTCTCTCTCTCTATCTCCCCTTCTCCCTCTCCCTGTCCCCTGCTCTCTCCCCTTCTCCCTCTCCCTGCCCTCTGCTCTCTCCTCCCTGTCCCTGCTCTCTCTCTCTATCTCCCCCTTCTCCTCTCCCTGTCCCCTGCTCTCTCTCCCCTTCTCCCTCTCCCTGCCCTCTGCTCTCTCCTCCCTGTCCCCTGCTCTCTCTCTCTCCCCTTCTCCCTCTCCCTGTCCCCTGCTCTCTCTCTCTCTCTCCCCTTCTCCCTCTCTCCCTGCTCTCTCTCTTTCACTAACAGCTGCTCACTCTCTCCCTCTCTCTCTTTTTCTCCTTCTCACTGTCTCTGCTCTCTCTTTATCTCCTATTTCCACCCCCCACTCTCCTTCTCATGGGCCCTCTCTCTTTCTGCTTCTTCCTGCCCCTGCTCTCTCTCCTTTATTCTGCCCCCCTGCTCTCTCTCCTTATTTCTGCCCCCCCCCCCCCTGCTCTCTCTCCTTTATTCTGCCCCCCCCCCCCGCTCTCTCTCCTTTATTCTGCCCCCCCCCCTAGCTCTCTCCCTTTCTCTATTTGCCCTTTTGATTACTTTTTTTTCTATCTATGCCCCATCCCGGCTGCCTTTCTGTGCCTCTCTGCTATTTCTCTTTGTCTATTTTTTGGTCTTTCCCTCACACTTACTCTCCTCCTTCCTATTTTCACAGAACCCAACTTACAGTCTATAATTGTTTTTGTGTTTTTTGGGGAACCCCCTCAATATAACTCTTTGCATTGCCTTATGGTGGGTGGCCTGTTGGGGGCACCATGCAGTCATTATTCAGTACCTGTTCTAAAGCAGAGCTCCTTGTATTATAAGTCCTCGGAGAGGAGGAGGGAGCACCAGAATCATTGAGAAAAAATGTTTTCTTTTTAAGATGGTGACGAGTTCATTGCTTCAGTGAAGTTAATTAATTGTTCCTTTAACTATGAAGGTTTCTTTCAGATGACCGCACAGCTACTGACCCGATCATGAAAAAATCTTATGGCTGGAGGAGGCAGATACCATGGAGCACCAATGCAAGATACCCCAATTAAAAAACCTTCACACACAAACCTACTATAAAAGATCACTTGCTTTCTCGGCCAATGGGACACAAACTACTGCAGGGAATCTGAACACTGGGGGAGGGGCAAAGAGACAAACTACTGCAAGGAAATCTCCTCTTGGGGTAGAGACCCAAGCTAACAAAGTAACATTGTTTATAAACATTGATCAGACAGGAGATACAGAGATACAAAGTAACATTGTTTATAAATATTGATCAGACAGGAGATAGAGAGATACAAAGTAACATTGTTTAAAAAAAATCGATCATATGGGAGATAGAGAGATACAAAGTAACATTGTTTTATAAACATTGATCAGACAGGAGATAGAGAGATACAAAGTAACATTGCTTATAAACATTGATCAGACAGGAGATAGAAAGATACAAAATAACATTATTTATAAACATTGATCAGACAGGAGATCAGTGGCGTCGCTAGGGGGTGGCTTTTGGGGCTATAGCCCCGAATCTGGGGCCCATAGCCCCGAGTCTCTGCAGAGGTCCCCAAGGGGAGGGGAGGCTCTCTGGGGACCCTGATGTAAGTGGGGGGCTCTCTGGGGACCCTGATTTTAAGGGGGAGACTCTCTAGGGACTCTGATTTAAGGGGGAGACTCTCTGGGGACCCTAATGTAAGGGGGCTCTCTGGGAACCCTGATGTAAGTGGGGGGCTCTCTGGGGACCCTGATGCAAGGGGGAGGCTCTCTGGGGACTCTGATGTAAGGAGGAGGCTCTCTGGGGACCTTGATGTAAGGGGGGGCTCTCTGGGGACCCTGATGTAAGGAGGGCTCTCTGGGGACCCTGATGTAAGGGGGCTCTCTGGGGACTCTGATATAAGGAGGAGGCTCTCTGGGGACCCTGATGTAAGGGGGGGCTCTCTGGGGACCCTGATGTAAGGAGGGCTCTCTGGGGACCCTGATGTAAGGGGGGGGCTCTCTGGGGACCCTGATGTAAGTGGGGGGCTCTCTGGGGATATAGACACACACACACGTAAATTAGTGTATATACATGTGTATGCCCGCCCACGCTGCTATGGGCTCCAGCCCCCTAGCAATGCCCCTGCAGGAGATAGAGAGATACAAAGTAACATTGTTTATAAACACTGATCAGACAGGAGATAGAGAGATACAAAGTAACATTGTTTATAAAAATCGATCAGATGGGAGATAGAGAGAACAAAGTAACATTGTTTATAAACATTGATCAGACAGGAGATAGAGAGATACAAATAACATTGTTCCTTAATATCTACTCTTCATTTATCTACAGATCAAAAGAATGACCATCTGCAAATTATGTCAGTTAAAGCAACCTGATGTGGCAAGTTATTATTTAACCCCTTAATGCTTGAAGGTAGGACAAATCCCGATGCAACATCCGGTGATGCACACACATGCTGATTTTATTTTAGTGCAGCGTTTACAAAAAATTACAAAAAAAAAAAAAGCCTTTATTTTCTAAATGTGTATTTTTTATGTACAGTAAAGATTTTTTTCAAACTTACATTAATCAAAGTAGATATGTAAAAAAATAAAAATGATACATTTGTTGCCCGATTTATCTTTAGCTTTCATTGAACTGTCACCCACTTGACATAAAGCTGGCCGGCGTAGGTCAGCCTCAGATTGGCCAATCACACGCTGCAGGAATTTGGTGACGCTGAGCGTAGAGAAGGGAGGGTGCAGGACGCCCAGCACGCCATCCATACGTTACATTTCCATGTCTCTGGTGCTGAAGTGTAATTTAATTTCAGGCCGCTGTGAAATGTCACCTCAATTTGGGGGCCATATTGGACAATTATGCGGGTGGCGGGCGGCTCTGGCTCCCTGGAATGTTTTCGGAAGTTTGGAATCACCCCGGCAACAAGAGAACAGGCTTCCTCCGCCCTGATTTATGCTGGAAGACACAAGTCACGCAATAACCAAGTTCGAATGACAGAGCGGGCAGAGATTTCTGGCCACAGATGACTCCAGACATCTTTCTTTTTGGGGTGCAGCAAAGAATGGTAACAACCTTTATCCGCTCTTTATTATTCCAGTCTCTCTCCCTGGTGTAGTCACCAGAACAGGAAGTTATAGGAAATATCACCAAAAAGGACAGAAGGATCTATAACAATGTTACTTCTCCATACAAAATAGCTTTTCCCTTCCCGTCTGTGAAAACAAAAATGTATTTCCTGACAGACTCCATGGCAGCCTACGTGTGGGTTTACCCCGCCTCCTCTCCAATGCTATAGGACCCCATTCCCATAAATGAGTACTCACCACTAGCTACTGCGTTCCTTTTTTGTCCTCCTCCAATGGACCTACACAAGTTGTTCGCGTCCGGTCGGACGGATCCAGGATCATGGCATACCTTTTGCGGTGCAGCTCAGGGCCCAGCCACGGGCGGGCGAGTAGCAGGTAGAGGCTGATATTTACCCTTTTGGTGGAAGGATGGTCGCCTCTGTATGCCGGACGTCCAGGGACATCAGCGGCTGGCAAGGTCGGAAGCTTATAAAAATTTATATCCATGGCAGGTTTTTTTGTGTTTGTCTGTTTCTCCCTAGGTTTCCTGGCTTGGCTATGACCATCGCAGTCTCTGTGGAGACCGTTTTTCCCCCTCATGGCGGCTGGAACGCTTGTGCGTTCCATCTCGCCCCAGCTCTTCCGGGTTCGGCCGTCCGCAATGCTCGCGCATGCGCGGTAGCCTCCTCGGGTCCGAGGCTTGGCTGGCGCGTGCGCAGAACGGCGGAACGCTCGGCTATCCGCACATGCGCAGTACGGTCACCGTCTGACGGCGCAGGCGCGGGGTCAGATGGTGACGTCATGGGCGGGGGATTTAAATTCAGCTCATAGACTCCTTCACAGTGGGAATGTCTCTCAGTGATTAGGAGCAGAGCGGTTTCTCTTCCCCATCTCCAGCCCTAGTCTGCTTTAGGTGAGTGCCTGTTATACTTTGTATTTGAAAAAAAAAAAAAAAAAAAAGAAAACCTTTTTTTTGTAAAAGATTGAATAAAGTTATATGTTTGTCATCCAGTCATAATAAGGCTGATGGTATTGTGGGGCAGATTGTCCCCTTTTTTACTGGTATCTTGGCCCGTTCAGGCCGCCTTCTTTTTCTGCAGACTAATCCGTACTGTGTCGCGCTTCATATGGAAGTCTCGGACAATTCACCGCCTTTAAGTGGCCAGCCCTCACGCACAAGGTATGTGCTTATGAGGGGAGGGGTTGAGAGTCAGTCGCACTGTGAATTGCGTTATCTGATGTTGGTCTCGCCTTTTCCCCCTCCCTACTGTGTTTTTTCTCCCAGCCCTTGCAGATCGGACCCTCAAATTGTGGTCCAGAATAACAGAGACCTTGCCAGGCCACAACACCAGTCACCTTCAAGATCCAGGCATGACTCTAAGTCTGGAAACCACCAGAGGAGACGCTCTCATTCCTCCTCGAGACACCGCTCCCAACGCCACGACAGCCGCTCTGACCGCAGAGCCTGCTGGGGATGTGGAACACGAGTTCCGGAGGGCAAGTCACTGTGTGACCGTTGTTATGCCCAGGCGACTAGGGAGAAAGAATCGGAGAACCAGCGTCTGGAAACTCTCGTTAAACGAGTGGTACAGCAATCCTTGAGGGAGCTAGATCCTCCCCACACATTGAGCCAGTCTACTACATTATCTGGCCCCCCGGCTGACGAATCCCGTGAAGATCCGGGCACTTCACAGCCGTACGTGGCCTCCCTTGACTCCTCGGATGATGATCCTCAGGAAGAAGAGGAAATAGGAGGCTTTGATTTTAGTATGGTGTCACCTTTAATTAAGGCAATCAAGGAAGCTCTTAAATGGGAAGACCCATCTACTCCCCCGGCCAAGCAGAAGAAATTCTTCAAACATTTGGGGAAAGAACGCGCAAGTTTCCCGCTCCTTTCTGAGCTGAAAGAGATCATTGATGAGGAATGGAGTAAGACGGACAGGAAGTCCTCTATGACTAATAAAACCTCCAGATTATATCCCTTCAAGTCAGAAGAGGTGAAGTATCTGGAGAATGCTCCCCTTGTAGACGCAGCTCTGATGCGCCTGGCTAAGCATATTACACTTCCCTTGGAAGATGCAGTGTCCTTCAAGGATGGTCTTGAAAGAAGGATCGACCAAGACCTGAAGAGGATTTACGGGTTGGCCGGAACGGCCTGAAAACCTGCTCTTGCTCTGGCAGCCATGTCAAAAGCCATGGAGGCTTGGACGGAGAATGTGGATTCCTTCCTTAAAGGGGTTTCAGAAGAGCTAGCGGGAAGTTCAGCAGCTGCAGAATTGAAGCTAGCGGCGGTGTTCTTGGGGGAGGCGTCCATTGACTTGATTCGCCTATTGGCGCGAATTATGCTGTCATCGGTCACGGCTAAACGGGCCTTGTGGTTACGTCCTTGGCTTGCTGACCCCGTTTCCAAGCAGGCTTGGTGCAAAATCCCCTTCGAGGGATCCTCGCTGTTTGGCAATAAGCTAGATGATGCCATAACGCGAGCCACGGGTGGCAAGTCGGGATTTCTCCCACAGGACAAGCGCCTTCTTGGTCAGAAGAAGCCGCAGTTCAGAAGACGCTCTCCGGAGCGCTCTAGGGAAGCTCGCTCTTATAAGCCCGGTAGGGACTTCAGAAGGAATTGGAGCAGGGGCCAGACATCTTTTCGCAAATCCACTAAAGGCCAGGCACCCAGCGGCCATGAACAGGCGAGGTCTTTTTGAGATTGCGCCCGCCCAGGCGGGTCGGGTGGGGGCGCGGCTGCGCCTCTTCCGGCACGTCTGGGTGGCCTCGATCTCGGACTTTTGGGTAATAAAGACGGTCTCGACAGGTCACAGGTGGACCTTCTCCAGTGCACCGCCCCCCAGATTTGTCCCCACTCTTCTGCCCGGGCGGAAGATCAAAAGCAAGCGCTATTGTCCTATGTGGATCTCCTGAAATCTCAAGGGGCAGTGGCGTGCGTCCCGAGGGACGAGTGGTTTCAGGGAATTTACTCCCCTCTTTTCCTGGTTCAAAAGAAGAGTGGCTCTTGGCGCCCGGTCATAGACCTGACATACCTCAACGAGTTCATAAAACCAGGGAAATTCAAGATGGAAACGCTGTCGACTATTCAGCAAGCTATTCAGCCAGGCGACTGGATGATTTCCATCGACCTAAAGGACGCTTATTTTCACGTCCCGATAGAGGAAGAGTTTCACAAATACCTCCGCTTCCAGGTAGGGCAAGATCATCTCCAGTTTATCTGCCTCCCCTTCGGGTTGACAACGTCCCCCGGGTCTTCTCAAAAATCCTTCTGGCCACGGTAGCTCACATAAGACTGAAAGGGGTACGTCTTTACCACTACCTCGACGACCTCCTGGTGCTGTCGCAAAGCAGGGAACAGCTGCTAGCCCATCGAGAACAGGTGATCTCCACCCTTTCCAGTTTTGGGTGGCTCCTGAACTTGGCAAAAAGTCATCTAAAACCAACGCAATGCCTAATATACCTAGGAGCTCAGTTCGACACTGTAAGAGGCACCATTTCCCTTCCACTACAGAAAATTCCGGTAGTACGAGACAGGATTTCTCGGGCAGTACATGCCTCACACCTAAGAGCCTCTCAGTGTCTGGAAATTATCGGTACAATGGTGTCTACGACGCCCATGGTCAAGTGGGCCTTGTGGAGGTTACGTCCCTTCCAGTCGGGGTTTCTGCAGCAATGGAGAACAGGGGACAAGAGTCAAGTCATCCGGGTGACCTCGTCAATGAGGAACAGCCTCTTTTGGTGGCTTCAAACGCAAGAATCTCCTGGCATGTCATTCCATCGTTCCCATCTCCTGGGTCACGGTGACGACCGACGCCAGCGGGACGGGTTGGGGGGCCCTCTGCGGCTCGAACCTCGCCCAAGGCAAATGGGACTCCTGCCGTGCAGTCCCAGGTTCGAACGTTCTAGAACTCAGGGCAGCCTGGTGTGCTCTACAGGCCTTCTCTCATCTTCTGAAAGGGAAGTCAATACTATTAAGAATGGACAACACAACGGCCGTCGCCTACGTGAAGAGGCAAGGGGGGTACCCGGAGTCCCACTTTTCTTCGAGAAGTCGAACCCATTCTTTCATGGGCGCAGAAGAATCTTTGCAATATCTCGGCAGTGTTTATTCCAGGAGTCCAGAATGCTCAAGCAGACTTCCTTTCACGCACCAAACTGGACAACAACGAGTGGTCTCTTCACATGGAGACGTTCAGATGGGTCTCCTCGCTGGGGATCATCCCCGAGGTAGATCTGTTCGCCTCACGCCACAACTTCAAGCTGGAGAAATTTTACACCAGAGGCCGTTGCAGTCAGGCTCTCGGGTCAGACGCACTGACGGACCTCTGGAGGTTCAGCAAGGCATACGCCTTCCCGCCACTCCCAGTCATCCTGAGATTCCTGCGGAGACTCCGTTCAGAGACGGCCGAAGTGTTGATGATAGCTCCATACTGGCCGAACAGACCCTGGTTCCCTCTCCTTGTCCAACTCAGTTTCAGGGACCCGGTGCCTCTCCCTCTCAGGCCGGACCTTCTTTCCCAGGGGTCAGTCCTACACCCGTGCCCAGCAGTGCTGAGACTGATGGTCTGGTTCTTGAGAGGGAGAGGCTAATCTCGCTTGGTTGTGCTCCTACGGTAGTATCAACTCTCATGAGTTCAAGAAGATCCAGCACAAATAAAGTTTACAGCAGAATCTGGTCTAAATTTGTGGATTTTTGCTCCTCTAGCGGCAGGTCTTTTAGACACCCGGGGGTGCAAGATATACTCAGTTTCCTACAAACAGGCTTAGATCTTCCATTATCCATCAGCTCGCTTAGGGTTCAGGTCTCTGCACTATCGGCCTTCTCTGGGTCCTCCTGGGCAACTAATCCACTAATTCGACAATTTTTTCGTGGCGCTTCAAGGCTCAAGCCTCAAAGGAGATCCAGGTTCCCCAAATGGGACCTGCCACTTGTCTTAGACTCAATCTCCGGACTCAGTACTTCGGGGCCTTCCCCGCTCTCTATCAAGGACTTCTCAGCTAAAGTAGTCTTTCTAGTAGCTATCACATCTGCAAAAAGAGTTTCTGAGATTGGCTCTCTGGGTTGTGAAGAACCCTTCTTAACATTCTTCCCGGATCGGGTGGTACTTATCCCAATGCTGGGTTCTAACCCAAAAGTGTCCTCTGTGTTCCATGTTAACCAAGAAATAGTCTTGCCCACGTTTAGGTCTCTGGAGTCCTCTGAAATTCATCCTCTGGATGTAGGAGAAGCAATTAAAAATTATCTAACGATGACTTCTCCCTTCAGGCGTTCTGACCATCTATTTATCCTTCACTCGGGAAGTAACAAAGGAAAGAAAGCCTCAGTCAGGACACTCGCTACTTGGATCGTTCAAACTATTCAACAAGCGTACAGGGCGAAGGGCTTGGCTCCTCCACAGGCGGTGACAGCTCACTCCACCAGAGGAATGGCAGCTTCATGGGCGGCAGCTCGACATGTGGCCCCAGACACAATTTGCAAAGCAGCTTCGTGGGCCTCTATTAACACTTTCATGTCTCATTACTGTATTGAGCCTGCTTCGTTATCCTCTGTAGACTTTGGTTTGAGAATCCTATCGGTTGATAGGTCAAATTAAAATTTTTTGTTTGATTCAGCATACCCACCCGTGTGGTTGGCTAGTTATTTTCCACACGTAGGCTGCCATGGAGTCTGTCAGGAAAAAGGAAAATTTATTGTCAAATACTTACCGTAATTTTCCTTTCCTGATGGACTCCATGGCAGACGGAGTTCCCACCCATTGGTCAAAGAGTAGGCTAGTTACGGAACGCAGTAGCTAGTGGTGAGTACTCATTTATGGGAATGGGGTCCTATAGCATTGGAGAGGAGGCGGGGTAAACCCACACGTAGGCTGCCATGGAGTCCATCAGGAAAGGAAAATTACGGTAAGTATTTGACAATAAATTTTCCTTTTTGCAGTTGGGATTTTGTCTTTCTCCAATCCTCTGCCTTCTGTAAACATGACAATTGCACTCTGACCCCTCTGATCTCTATACAACACCATATCTTTTAACGGAAGTTAGTGGGACACAGCGCTGGACTGGTCTAACTGGTGACTAGATACTGGTTGGTATCTCCATGGAGAGTATTTATCTAAAGTCCCAACCCTCAGTCCTCCTGTTTGTTCCATGGAGAGTATGGAAGGAATCACTTCCTGTAGGACGTCGTCCAATGATGATTAGTGGTGGACCGGTAGACTCTCTTGGGGTCTGGGGCTGCTTTCCTTCTGACACGATGATCCAGGAGAAGACACTTGGAGTACCCAGGGTCAGAAAACATCTCAACTGGTAAAAAGTTGATTGCAGATGCGTTAGTACAAGTAGAGCCAACATGTTCCAGGGGACTAGCCTACCCACTTCTTCAGGACGTCGGCAGATTGGTGATGTGGCGGCAAACTGTGGAGTTGAGGCATAAAGCTGCTGGTTTGAGGATTGATGCCTCAGCTCCACAGATTGCCGACACACCACCAATCTACCGTTGTCCTTAAGAAGGGGGAGCTTGTTCCTCCGAAGCACGCTGGCTTTACCAATCTACCATCACCTTGAAGAAGGGGGAGCTTGTTCCTCCGAAACACGCTGGCTTTACCAATCTACCATCACCTTGAAGAAGGGGGAGCTTGTTCCTCCGAAACACGCTGGCTTTACCAATCTACCATCACCTTGAAGAAGGGGGAGCTTGTTCCTCCGAAACACGCTGGCTTTACCAATCTACCATCACCTTGAAGAAGGGGGAGCTTGTTCCTCCGAAACACGTTGGCTCTACTTGTACTTGGGCATCTTCAATAAATCTTTTTAACCGCTTACCGACTGTAGGCCATCATATGACTTCCTCGGTTTGCAGTGGTTATAACGGGATGATGCCGGCAGCTACAAGCATCATCCCGGTCTTAAAACTTGGCAGCCAGCGGCTCCCTCTTATGCAGAAGTGATTCAAGTGGCTGAACAACAACTCGATCACTTCTAATGGAATGTGGTCTCTCCTCCTCCCCCTCCCCCTCCCGCCACCGCCTTTTAGCCTCAGTTGTCCGATTGCAGAGCGCTCCGACTGGCCTAGAGAAAGGAACCGACGTTTCTCCCCCTTCTCTGTGACCCCAGGAACAAGAAGTGATGAGAATTTTGTCACTTCAGGTTCCGCCTCTCTGTTTACCTGGCCGTTAGCAGCCAATCAGACTGATCTGTGTCTGATCGGCTTCATTGAGGAACAGAGGAGAGATTTGGGGTCTAATAGACCCTAAATTTCTCCATAAAGAGGACCTGTCACGCCCCATTCTGTTAAAAGGTATGTTGTTCATCCCTTGTGACAGCAATAAAGTTAATACAAAAAAAAAAAAGAAAGAAACAGTGTAAGGCTGGGTTCACACTGGTGTGACAATCACTCCGACTTTGAGAGCTCAAGTCGCATGACATGTAAAAATCAATGTTTCCCTATGAGGGCCGTCTTAACTGGTGCGACTTGTGTCGGTCCAACTTTAGAAAAGATTCCTGCACTACTTTGGTCCGACTTGGGTCTGATTTCAGCCCACTGAATTTAATTGAAGTCGCATCCAAGTCAGATCAGCATCTTAACTGATCCAACTTGTGACATGCAACTTTTGCGCAGAGGCAATGTTAGCAATGCAAAATGTAAAATAAACGCCGCCCACCCCCCAAATCCATACCAGACCCTTAGCCGTGCATGCAGCCTGGCAGGTCAGGAAAGGGGGGACAAGCAAGCACCGCCCCTCCTCCTCTGAACCATACCAGACCACATGCTTTCAAACCCCCCCCACCCCAAAGCACCTTGTCCCCATGTTGATGGGGACAAGGGCCTCTTCCCCACGACCCTGGGCTGTGGGTGTCTGCGGGTGGGGGGGCTTATGGGAATTTGGAAGCCCCCTTTAACAAGAGATCCCGCCCAGATCCCACCTGCCCCCCCCCCCCCATGTGAATGAGTATGGGGTACCCATTCACCCAAAAAAAAGAGTAGTGTTAAAAAAAAAAAAAATGAGACCGTTTTTGACAAGTCCTTTATTAAAAATGACTAATGTTCCCCGTGGTAGCTACAACGTCAATCGCGATGTCTTCCTCTGCCACCGCCAAACCTGCTGAGAAAAAAAAATTCTGTCATTCTTTCAGCTCCGGTGTCTGACAGTTCTTATATAACTATGGGGCGTGGCCATGCGGTGACGTAACCCGGAGACCCCGGACCCTTGTGATGTCACTGCCCGGGCATGATGGGTCCGTGATGTCAGCAGATGGCCATGCCCCAAAATTATATAAGAACTGTCAGACCCCGGAGCTGACAGAATGTCAGGAGCCAGCGCTGGAGGGGGAGCGTTTTTTTTTCAGTGGGTTGGCGGTGGCGGAGGAAGACATTGTGATTGACGACTACCACGGGGGGGAACATTAGTAATTTATAATAAAGGACTTGTCAAAAACTGTCTCATGTTATTTTTTTGGGTGAATGGGTAGGGGTATGTACCCCATACATATTAACATAGGGGGGGATATGGGGGCCCCCCTTGTTCAAGGTTGTTTCCAGATTCCGATAAGCCCCCCCGCCCGCAGACCCCAACAATCACAGCCCAGGGGTGTGGAGAAGAGGCTCTTGTTCCCATCAACATGGGGGCACAAGGTGCTTTGGGGTGGGGTGGGGGCAGAGCCTCCCTGCCCTAAAGCATTCAACTGCCCCCCCCCCCCCAATGTTGAGGGCATGATGCCTGGTATGGTTCAGGAGGGGGGCACCCGCATAAAATTTGGATCGGAAGTCATGTGACTTTCGTGTCGCACCATTGTGAACGTGGCCTAAAGAATAGTTTTAGATGAAATAAATAATAAAAATGAAAAAACTTAAAGTGCTGTTTTGAAACTACAAGTCCCATGAGACATTGTAAGACCCTGACAATCGCAGGCATGACTCCTAGAGGCAGAGGCATGATGGGATTTGTAGTTTCACCACAGCTGGAGTGCCGAGGATGCCTTCCCCTGTGTTAGATAATGCTGGACGTCCTCTAGCCTGGAAATGAGGCGGGGCTCTATCTGACTTGCTGCAGCTTCTAATGCACATTATGCAGGGCCGGCTTTAATATTGATTGGACCCGGGGCAAACATTTGCTTGGGCCCCCCCAAATCCACTTATCAACTATTTGAGGCAGTGTGGGCTCAAGGGGCAGCTGCTTTGGGCCCCACAACAATGACTGGACCCGGGGCAGCTGCCCCTTTTGCCCTGTGTTAAAGATGGCCCTGACATGGTGAGAAGCTCACAGTGTGCAGTGAAATCAGAGGAAGCCGTTTCAGTCCAGGAGAGGAGCCGGTACAACCTGTGCAAGACTGAAAGGAGGGGCCGGGGGGAGAATTTAAAGAATACCTTTAAAGAAGACCCCCCCCATGTGATTACCTCAGGGGCATTGCTAGGTCTACAAAAGATCTGAGGCTAAAGCCCATAGCAGCGTAGTAAAGAAAGTCATACGCTTGGGTGGGAATACACATGTATATACTGTAATAAACGTGTGTGTGTATATCCCCCAGAGAGTCCCCCACTTACATCAGGGTCCCCAGAGAGCTCCCCCTTACATCAGGGTCCCTAGAGAGCCTCCCCCTTACATCATGGTCCCCAGAGAGCCTCCCCCTTACATCAGGGTCCCCAGAGAGCCTCCCCTTATATCAGGGTCCCCAGAGAGCCTCCCTCTTAAAATCAGGGTCCCCAGAGAGCCCCTCCACTTACATCAGGGTCCCCAGAGAGCCCCCCACTTAGATCAGGGTCCCCAGAGAGCCCCTCCACTTACATCAGGGTTCCCAGAGAGCCCCTCCACTTACATCAGGGTCCCCAGAGAGCCCCTCCACTTACATCACGGTCCCCAGAGAGCCCCCCCACTTAGATCAGGGTCCCCAGAGAGCCCCTCCACTTACATCAGGGTCCCCAGAGAGCCCCCCCCACTTAGATCAGGGTCCCCAGAGAGCCCCTCCACTTACATCAGGGTCCCCAGAGAGCCCCCCCGCTTAGATCAGGGTCCCCAGAGAGCCTCCCCTCCCCTTTGGGGTCCCCTGCAGAGACTCTGGGCTATGTGCCCCAGATTCAGGGCTTTAGCCCCAAAAGCCACCCCCTAGCGACGCCACTGGATCACCTCATTTTGTATTGACAAATAGGAAGTCACACACTACACCTCTGACACCGGAGTGACAATGAAGCAAGGGGTTTGCCACGCACCGTCTCAGTAAACTATTTAGAAACTGCCGATTGTGAAAATCCTTCCTGCGGCCGCACACACGATGAGCGCTGCCAATCGCAGCCGGCGTCCAGTCCCCGCTGGCACAGAGTGATATATGAAGGGTTAGTCACCGCGCGGTGATGTCTCCGTATGACTCAGGAATTGGCAGACGGTTCTGTGATGTAATCACAATTTACTTCTACTAATATTTAACAAAAAAAGAATCCATTACATTAATAATATAGAGAGCCGGAGAGATGGAGCTTTATCTGGAGATCTGGGTTTTTCTTACTCTCGTCTTGAAGAAAAATTGCCGCTGTCCCAGGAGGATGGGAGCTGTGCAGACTGCGGCTTAAAGGGGCCAAAATCACAATCCAGACCCAAATCTTACAAAGTAGGGGTGCACAGGATCCCCCCCCAACAGAAACAGATAACTGTTCATTAACTGGATATTAGGAACAGACCACAAAGTATTGGAAGAACATTATGAACTTAGAATGAACAAGGTGCATGCTGTACAGAGAACGCTGAGCCAATCACATCAGTCTCTGTAGAGAGGAGCTTTCACTCTAATGCCCCCCACCCAACAGAAACAGATAACTGTTCATTAACTGGATATAAGGAACAGACTACAAAGTATTGGAAGAACATTATGAACTTAGAATGAACAAGGTGCATGCTGTACAGAGAACACTGAGCCAATCACATCAGTCTCTGTAGAGAGGAGTTTTCACTCTAATGCCCCCCCCCCCCACAGTCATACACCATTATTATTATACATTTATATAGCTCTGACATATACCGCAGTGCTGTACAGAAATCACTGAGCCAGTCACATCTGTCTCTGCACAGAGGAGCTTACACTCTAATGTCCCCCTCCCCCCACAGTCACATCAGTCTCTGTACAGAGGAGCTTACACTCTAATGTCCCCTCCCCCACAGTCACATCAGTCTCTGTACCAGAGGAGCTTACACTCTAATGTCCCCTCCCCCCACAGTCACATCAGTCTCTGTACCAGAGGAGCTTACACTCTAATGTCCCCTCCCCCCACAGTCACATCAGTCTCTGTACAGAAGAGCTTACACTCTAATGTCCCCTCCCCCACAGTCACATCAGTCTCTGTACAGAGGAGCTTACACTCTAATGTCCCCTCCCCCATAGTCACATCAGTGTCTGTACCAGAAGAGCTTACACTCTAATGTCCCCTCCCCCACAGTCACATCAGTCTCTGTACCAGAGGAGCTTACACTCTAATGTCCCCTCCCCCACAGTCACATCAGTCTCTGTACCAGAGGAGCTTACACTCTAATGTCCCCTCCCCCACAGTCACATCAGTCTCTGTACAGAGGAGCTTACACTCTAATGTCCCCTTCTCCCACAGTCACATTAGTCTCTGTACAGAGGAGCTTACACTCTAATGTCCCCTCCCCCACAGTCACATCAGTCTCTGTACCAGAAGAGCTTACACTCTAATGTCCCCTCCCCCACAGTCACATCAGTCTCTGTACCAGAAGAGCTTACACTCTAATGTCCCCTCCCCCACAGTCACATCAGTCTCTGTATCAGAAGAGCTTACACTTTAACACCCCGCCAAAAGATTAGATATTGCGGGGGGGGGGGGGGGGACATATGTCGGTGGGGTGACTGTAGATGAGCGGCTCTGACTCTCCATGCTGATCTCGCTGTGTGGTGGGGGTGGGGTCTTCCCGGTGGTGTCCCTCATCATCATTCAGTCCTCGTTCCTCTCCCTCCAGCCAGGATGTTTCATCCTTTATTTGGGGAATTATAGATCGCTCCTCTTACGCTCCGCCACCATTGGCTGCAAACTTAAAATCAATACTAATCAATGGAGGTCTGTAAAATAAGTCAGTTGAGTCATCGCCGGCTGTCCCCGCCTCTTCTGGAAATCGCTGTCATGGCGGCACAGATGAGGGAAGTACAGACGCTGTCGGATCTGACCGAGACAACACCGCCATACGGGCCAATGGATGGGAGGGTGTGAAATGAGAACTGTCTGTACTGCAACCAATAAGATCATGGAGACCTAAAATCCCTCCATCCATCCATCCCTCCTCCATCCATCCATGCCTCCTCCATCTATCAATCTTTCCTATATCCATCCCTCCTCCATCCATCCATCCCTCCTCCATCCACCCATGCCTCCTCCATCTATCCATCCCTCCTCCATCTATCAATCTTTCCTATATTCATCCCTCCTCCATCCATCCATCCCTCCTCCATCTACCCTGTTTCCCCGAAAATAAGACCTAGCGTGGTGGTCAGTGATGGCTGCAATATAAGCCCTACCCCCCAATCCCAATATAAGCCCTACCCTGTTTCCCTGAAAATAAGACCTACAAGGACTTTAACTAGGGCTTATTTGGGGAGTAGAGCTTATATTGCAGCCATCACTGACAATCAGGCTTGGTCTTATTTTAGGGGAAACAGGGTATCCATCTTTCCTATATCCATCCCTCCTCCATCCATTCATCTTCCATCCATCCCTCCTCCATCCCTCTATCTATCCTTCCTGCATCCATCCATCCCTCCTCCATCCATTCATCCATCCTTCCCTCCATCTATCCATCCTTCCCTCCTCCATCCATCTCTCCATCCTTCCCTCCATCTATTCATCCTTCCTCCATCCATTCTTCCCTCCAACTATATATCCGTCCATCTATCCATCCTTCCCTCCATCTATCCATCCTTCCCTCCTCCATCCATCTCTCCATCCTTCCTCCATCCATTCTTCCATCCTTCCCTCCAACTATATATCCGTTCATCTATCCATCCTTCCCTCCATCTATCCATCCCTCCTCCATCCTTCCTCCATCTATCCATCCTTCCCTCCTTCATCCATCTCTCCATCCTTCCCTCCATCTATCCATCCTTCCCTCCTCCATCCATCTCTCCATCCTTCCCTCCATCTATCCATCCTTCCCTCCTCCATCCATCTCTCCATCCTTCCTCCATCCATTCTTCCATCCTTCCCTCCAACTATATATCCGTTCATCTATCCATCCTTCCCTCCATCTATCCATCCCTCCATCTATCCATCCTTCCCTCCTCCATCCATCTCTCCATCCTTCCTCCATCCATTCTTCCATCCTTCCCTCCAACTATATATCCGTTCATCTATCCATCCTTCCCTCCATATATCCATCCTTCCCTCCTCCATCCTTCCTCCATCTATCCATCCTTCCCTCCTCCATCCATCTCTCCATCCTTCCCTCCATCTATCCATCCTTCCCTCCTCCATCCATCTCTCCATCCTTCCTCCATCCATTCTTCCATCCTTCCCTCCAACTATATATCCGTTCATCTATCCATCCTTCCCTCCATATATCCATCCTTCCCTCCTCCATCCTTCCTCCATCTATCCATCCTTCCCTCCTCCATCCATCTCTCCATCCTTCCCTCCATCTATTCATCCTTCCTCCATCCATTCTTCCATCCTTCCCTTCCCTTCCAACTATATATCCCTCCATCTATCCATCCCTCCTCCATCCTTCCTCCATCTATCCATCCTTCCCTCCTCCATCCATCTCTCCATCCTTCCCTCCATCTATACATCCTTCCCTCCTCCATCCATCTCTCCATCCTTCCCTCCATCTATCCATCCTTCCCTCCTCCATCCATCTCTCCATCCTTCCTCCATCCATTCTTCCATCCTTCCCTCCAACTATATATCCGTTCATCTATCCATCCTTCCCTCCATCTATCCATCCCTCGGTCTATCCATCCCTCCATATATCCATCCTTCCCTCCTCCATCCTTCCTCCATCTATCCATCCTTCCCTCCTCCATCCATCTCTCCATCCTTCCCTCCATCTATTCATCCTTCCTCCATCCATTCTTCCATCCTTCCCTTCCCTTCCAACTATATATCCCTCCATCTATCCATCCCTCCATCTATCCACCCCTCCTCCTCCATCCATCCCTCCATCTATCCATCCTTCCATCTATCCATCTATTCATCTTTCCTCCATCCATTCTTCCATCCTTCCCTTCAACTATATATCCCTCCATCCATCCATCCCTCCATCTATCCACCCCTCCTCCTCCATCCATCCCTCCATCTATCCATCCCTCCTCCTCCATCCATCCCTCCTCCTCATCCATCCCTCCATCTATCCACCCCTCCTCCTACATCCATCCCTCCATCTATCCATCCCTCCTCCTCCATCCATCCCTCCTCCTCATCCATCACTCCATCTATCCATCCTTCCATTTATCCATCCATCCCTACATCTATCCATCCATCCCTACATCTATCCATCCCTCCATCTATCCATCCCTCCCTCCATCTATCCATCCCTCCCTCCATCTATCCATCCCTCCATCTATCCATCCCTCCATCTATCCATCCATCCCTCCATCTATCCATCCCTCCATCTATCTATCCATCCCTCCATCTATCTATCCATCCCTCCATCTATCTATCCATCCCTCCATCTATCCATACCTCCATCTATCCATCCATCCATTTATCCAGCCATCCCTCCATCTATCCATCCATCCCTACATCTATCCATCCCTCCATCTATCCATCCTTCCCTCCATCTATCCATCCTTCCCTCCATCTATCCATCCCTCCCTCCATCTATCCATCCCTCCATCTATCCATCCCTCCCTCCATCTATCCATCCCTCCCTCCATCTATGCATCCCTCCATCTATCCATCCATCCCTCCATCTATCCATCCATCCCTCCATCTATCTATCCATCCTTCCCTACATCTATCCATCCATCCCTCCATCTATCTATCCATCCCTCCATCTATCCATCCCTCCATCTATCCATCCTTCCCTCCATCTATCCATCCTTCCCTCCATCTATCCATCCCTCCCTCCATCTATCCATCCCTCCATCTATCCATCCCTCCATCTATCTATCCATCCTTCCCTACATCTATCCATCCATCCCTCCATCTATCTATCCATCCCTCCATCTATCCATCCATCCCTCCATCTATCCATCCCTCCATCTATCCATCCCTCCTCCATCCATCCCTCCATCTATCCATGCCTCCATCTATCCATGCCTCCATCTATCCATACCTCCATCTATCTATCCATCCCTCCATCTATCCATCCCTCCATCTATCTATCCATCCTTCCCTACATCTATCCATCCATCCCTCCATCTATCTATCCATCCCTCCATCTATCCATCCCTCCATCTATCCATCCTTCCCTCCATCTATCCATCCTTCCCTCCATCTATCCATCCCTCCCTCCATCTATCCATCCCTCCATCTATCCATCCCTCCATCTATCTATCCATCCTTCCCTACATCTATCCATCCATCCCTCCATCTATCTATCCATCCCTCCATCTATCCATCCATCCCTCCATCTATCCATCCCTACATCTATCCATCCATCCCTACATCTATCCATCCCTCCATCTATCCATCCATCCATTTATCCAGCCATCCCTCCATCTATCCATCCCTCCATCTATCCATCCCTCCTCCATCCATCCCTCCATCTATCCATGCCTCCATCTATCCATACCTCCATCTATCTATCCATCCTCCATCTATCCATCCCTCCATCTATCTATCCCTCCATCTATCTATCCATCCCTCCATCTATCTATCCATCCCTCCATCTATCCATCCCTCCATCTATCCATCCCTCCATCTATCCATCCCTCCTCCTCCATCCATCCCTCCATCTATCTATCCCTCCATCTATCTATCCTTCCCTCCATCTATCTATCCTTCCCTCCATCTATCCATCCCTCCATCTATCCATCCATCCCTCCATCTATCCATCCTCCATCTATCTATCCATCCCTCCATCTATCTATCCATCCCTCCATCTATCTATCCATCCCTCCATCTATCCATCCCTCCATCTATCCATCTATCCATTTATCCAGCCATCCCTCCATCTATCCATCCCTCCATCTATCCATCCATCCATTTATCCAGCCATCCCTCCATCTATCCATCCCTCCATCTATCCATCCCTCCATCTATCCATCCTTCCCTCCATCTATCCATCCTTCCCTCCATCTATCCATCCCTCCCTCCATCTATCCATCCCTCCATCTATCCATCCCTCCATCTATCCATCCCTCCTCCTCCATCCATCCCTCCATCTATCCATCCCTCCTCCTCCATCCATCCCTCCATCTATCTATCCCTCCATCTATCTATCCTTCCCTCCATCTATCTATCCTTCCCTCCATCTATCCTTCCCTCCATCTATCCTTCCCTCCATCTATCCATCCCTCCATCTATCCATCCCTCCATCTATCCATCCATCCATCTATCTATCCATTCCTCCATCTATACATCCATCCATCTATCCATCCATCCCTCCATCTATCCATCCATCCCTCCATCTATCCATCCATCCCTCCATCTATCCATCCCTCCTCCATCCATCCCTCCATCTATCCATCCTTCCCTCCTCCATCCATCCCTCCATCTATCCATCCCTCCATCTATCCATCCCTCCATCTATCCATCCTTCCCTCCATCTATCCATCCCTCCATCTATCTATCCATCCCTCCATCTATCCATCCATCCCTCCATCTATCCATCCCTCCATCTATCCATCCATCCCTCCATCTATCCATCCCTCCATCTATCCATCCATCCATTTATCCATCCATCCCTCCATCTATCCATCCCTCCATCTATCCATCTATCTATCCTTCCCTCCATCTATCCATCCCTCCATCTATCTATCCATCCCTCCATCTATCCATCCCTCCATCTATCTATCCATCCCTCCATCTATCCATCCCTCCATCTATCCATCCCTCCATCTATCCATCCCTCCATCTATCCATCTATCTATCCTTCCCTCCATCTATCCACCCCTCCATTTATCCAGCCATCCCTCCATCTATCCATCCTTCCCTGCATCTATCCATCCCTCCATCTATCCATCCATCCCTCCATCTATCCATCCATCCCTCCATCTATCCATCCCTCCATCTATCCATCCATCCCTCCATCTATCCATCCATCCCTCCATCTATCCATCCCTACATCTATCCATCCATCCCTACATCTATCCATCCATCCCTCCATCTATCCATCCCTCCTCATCCATCCTTCCCTCCATCTATCCATCCCTCCATCTATCTATCCATCCCTCCATCTATCTATCCATCCCTCCATCTATCCATCCATCCCTCCATCTATCCATCCCTCCATCTATCCATCCCTCCATCTATCTATCCCTCCTCCTCCATCCATCCCTCCATCTATCCATCCCTCCATCTATCCATCCCTCCATCTATCCATCCCTCCTCCTCCATCCATCCCTCCATCTATCCATCCCTCCATCTATCCATCCCTCCATCTATCCATCCCTCCTCCTCCATCCATTCCTCCATCTATCCATCCATCCATTTATCCAGCCATCCCTCCATCTATCCATCCATCCCTACATCTATCCATCCCTCCATCTATCCATCCTTCCCTCCATCTATCCATCCCTCCATCTATCCATCCTTCCCTCCATCTATCCATCCTTCCCTCCATCTATCCATCCTTCCCTGCATCTATCCATCCATCCCTCCATCTATCCATCCCTCCTCCTCCATCCATCCCTCCATCTATCCATCCCTCCTCCTCCATCCATCCCTCCATCTATCCATCCCTCCATCTATCCATCCCTCCATCTATCTATCCTTCCATCTATCCATCCATCACTCCATCCATCCATCCCTCCATCTATCTATCCATCCCTCCATCTATCCATCCATCCATTTATCCATCCATCCCTACATCTATCCATCCATCCCTCCATCTATCCATCCCTCCTCCTCCATCCATCCCTCCATCTATCCATCCCTCCATCTATCCATCCCTCCTCCTCCATCCAACTCTCCATCCTTCCCTTCATCTATCTTTCCCTCCATCTATCCATCCATCCATTCATCCCTCCATCTATCCATCCCTCCATCCCTCCTCCTCCATCCAACCCTCCATCCTTCCCTTCATCTATCTTTCCCTCCATCTATCCATCCATCCCTCCATCCATTCATCCCTCCATCTATCCTTCCCTCCTCGTTCTATCTATGCATTGCAATGGACAGGGGTGATGGAGGAGCGGTGTATACAGCACTCCCAAACCACCTCAAAGATGCTGCTTGCAGGACGTTTTGTAATGTCCCGCAAGCGCACCGCCCCAGTGTGAGAGCACGCAGGCTTTCACATTCAGGTGCCACGGGAGGCGGTTTTCAGGTGCTTTACAGGCGCTATTTCTAGCACTAAAACCTGAAAACTGCCTTCAGTGTGAAAGTGGTCTTAGCCTGACAAAGTGACGGAGAATCATTTACATTATTAACTATTGGCCCATCGATCCCCGACACCCTGGCCCATCGATCCCCGACACCCTGGCCCATCGATCCCCGACACCCTGGCCCATCGATCCCCGACACCCCGGCCCATCGATCCCTGACACCCAACATCTGATCTCCATCATAAAATCTTCATTTGCATTTTTTGCCATATAAAATGAGGACAACAACTTCCAGCAGAAGGTGGGTGAATGTGGGTAAGTGTCGATGAACGTAGACAGAGAAATGCCGGGTGTCAGCTGTTTATTATTAAATTTGCACCAGAGGCCGTGTGATGGTGAGTGAGTGCAGTACCCACAAACTGCCTGAGGAGGGCACTGCTGTAAACGTTGCCATAGAAGCAGCTGACAAAGATACAAAATAGTTTCTTTGTTGTCTTCGCTCAGTTTTTAGGAAGTATTTGTGCTTTCTGCAGGTAGAGATGCAGCTGTGTGTCAGTAGGATGATGATAATGATTATTATTATTACTATTATTATTGATATTATTATTAGTAGTAGTAGTTGTAGTAGTAGTATATACTTAATAATAGGATACTTTTTAAAGCAATAAAAAGAAAATGCAGAACTCCAGGGCATGCTGAGACTTGTAGTCATCCTTGCAGGGCCCTGTGTATTCATCTTTGTCCCCGGCACAGGCTGAGACTCCAACATAAAAATAATGAAATCCGGGGTCATCAGAGAACGCCGGAGACAAAGTACAATGAGGATCCTCCGCACCAACATGTGGATTGCATTAATAAATCACTCATAAATGTCCCGGATCAGACGCTCAGAGCCAAAGCGGAAACCAGCTCGAGGAACGACTGCCAGGACGGCCAGGTCAGCGCCGGACACAGCGCCATTGTGACAGACGGCGGCCGCCCACTATTGTGTCATTCCCCACTTTGAGGAAACCTATAGCACCCTATCAATAGAAATTGATTGCTTTTCATTTGCCTTTATTTTTTCTTTCCGTTTGTGAACGTTTGACATTAAATTTTCTGATGATGGAATGTAAAATAAAACCAAAAAAAAAAAAAAACACACACACACACACAAAAAAAAAAAACAATTATGGCACCACATAGAAATGTACAAATAAAAAAAAATAAAATAAAAAATGGGCATCAGGAGGCGGCAGTATCACCTGCTGAACACCTGCAAACCTCTTTCACTGCACTTTGCTGGCCATACACTAGTAGATTTCTGAATCAGAGATTCAGTGGCGGCCCGCCCCCGTAATCCATGTGCATGGCCCCCTAATCTACATGTGGGGCACCGGACGCATGGATTCCAATGGGGTTTTTTTCTTTTAGAAGCACATGACTAGAGCCTGAAGCTCTAATACTATTATTATTATTATTATACAGGATTTATATAGCGCCAACAGTTTACGCAGCGCTTTACAATATAAAATTGAGACAATACAGTTATAATACAATAAAATACAAGAGGATTAAGAGGGCTCTGCTCAGAAGAGCTTACAATCTAATAGGGTGGGGCAGGTGGTACAAAAGGTTGTAACTGTGGGGAATGAGCTGTTGGGAGTGGTAAAAGATTAGTTGGAGACATGAAGAGATGAGTTTTCAGGGATCGCCTGAAGGTAGAAGAGTAGGGGATTGCCGGACGGGTTGAGGTAGTGAGTTCCAGAGGATGGGAGAAGCTCTGGAGAAATACTGGAGATGAGCATGAGAGGAGGAGATGAGAGAGCTTGAGAGTATAGGTCTTGGGAGGAGCGGAGAGGATGGTTTGGGTGATATTTGGAGACAAGATTGGTGATGTAGCTCAGGGCAGAGTTGTGAATGGCTTTGTAGGTTGTGGTTGGTATTTTGAATTTAATTCGCTGGGTGATTGGAAGCCAGTGTAGGGATTGGAGGAGAGGGTTGGCAGACACTGAATGGAGACCAGTGTAGGGATTGGAGTAGAGGGTTGGCAGACACTGAATGGAGACCAGTGTAGGGATTGGAGGAGAGGGGTGGCAGACACTGAATGAAGACCAGTGTAGGGATTGGAGGAGAAGGTTGGTGAACACTAAATGGAGACCAGTGTAGGGATTGGAGGAGAGGGTTGGCAGACACTGAATGGAGACCAGTGTAGGGATTAGAGGAGAGGGTTGGCAGACACTGAATGGAGGCCAGTGTAGGGATTGGAGGAGAGGGTTGGCAGACAATGAATGGAGGCCAGTGTAGGGATTGGAGGAGAGGGTTGGCAGACACTGAATGGAGGCCAGTGTAGGGATTGGAGGAGAGGGTTGGCAGACACTGAATGGAGACCAGTGTAGGGACTGGAGGAGAGGGTTGGCAGACACTGAATGGAGGCCAGTGTAGGGATTGGAGGAGAGGGTTGGCAGACAATGAATGGAGGCCAGTGTAGGGATTGGAGGAGAGGGTCGGCAGACACTGAATGGAGACCAGTGTAGGGATTGGAGGAGAGGGTTGGTGGACACTGAATGGAGACCAGTGTAGGGATTGGAGGAGAGGGTTGATGGTCAGTGTAGGGATTGAAGTAGAGGGTTGGCAGACACTGAGCGGTTGGTAAGGTAGATAAGTCTGGCAGCAGCATTCATGATAGACTGAAGAGGGGAGGAGCCTATGGAGAGGCAGGCCAATGAGAAGGGAGTTGCAATAGTCAAGGCGAGAGATAACAAGGGAGTGAATGAGGAGCTTGGTGGTTTCATTTGTTAAAAAGGGGCGAATTTTGGAGATGTTACAGAGGTGAATTCTACAAACTTTCGATATCGATTGGATTTGAAGTCAGAGTTAGAGCTGCACGATTCTGGGAAAAATGAGAATCGCGATTCTTTTGCTTAGAATACAGATCACGATTCTCTCATGATTCTTTAAAATGGTTAAATTTAAAAAGAGAAAAATCAGCTGTAGACGGCGCATGCGCAATCAACACGCCGCTCGCTCCCGATGCTCGGGGCTGGTTATTCATTTAATACAGAAAGGGGCGGATGCTTTTCTCAAAGGGGCGGATGCTTTTCTCAAAGGTGCGGATGTATAGTTAACCATACATCCGCCCCTTTGAGAAAAGCATCCGCCCCTTGCTGTCTTTATAACCATATATACATCCGCCCCTTTGAGAAAAGTATCCGCCCCTTGCTGTATTAAATAACCAGCCCCGAGCATTGGGAGCGAGCGGCGTGTTGATTGCGCTTGCGCAGTCCAGGCCGGCACTATGCTCTATGCTGACTGACGTCAGTTCCGGTTGCTGACGTCAGTTCCGATATCGGCGCCATTTGCGTTCCAGGCTGGTTCCGTGCTTCCGACTGGGAGATCCGGAAAATCGAGCTAATCCAGCTTGCAGATCGCGCGGGGGGGTGAATCGAAATCGCGATCTTATATACGATTAATCGTGCAGCTCTAGTCAGAGTCTAGGATTACACTGAGTACCCTGGCATGAGGGGAGGGATTGATAGGTGCATTGTTGATTTCGATGGAAAAGTCATGAAGGGGGGCACGGGCGGGCGGGGGGGAATATTAATAGCTCAGTTTTAGAGAGATTTAGTTGAAGGAAGTGGTGCGACATCCATATGCTGATATGTCAGTTAGTAATGCGAGAGGAGACTGAAGGAGTGAGGTGAGGAGTAGACAGATAGATTTTGGTGTCATCAGCGTATAAGTGGTATTGGAAGCCATGGGCAGTTATAAAGTGACCAAGGGATGAGGTGTAGATAGAGGATAGAAAGGGTTCAAGAACAGAGTCTTGGGGGACCCCACAGAAAGGGGCAATGGAGAGGAGGAGACAGAGTTGTAGGTGACACTGAAGGATGTGATATCAAGGCAGAGAACCAGGATAGAGCAGAATCTCGGAGGCCAAGGGAATGTAGTTTATTGAGAAGGAGCGGGTGGTCAACAGTATCGAAGGCCGCAGAGAGGACAAGTAGTAGGAGTATGGAGTACTGGCTGTTGGTTTTAGCAGTTAGTAAATCGTTAGTGAGTTTTAGTAAGGTAGTTTCCGTGGAGTGCTGCGAGCGAAAGCCACACTGTAAGGGGTCAAGAAGGTTATTTTCATTGAGGTAGGAGCTAAGACGGTTGTAGACTAAGCGTTCTAGAAGTTTAGAGGTGAATGGGAGCAATGGGATGGGTCTTAAGTTGTTCAGGTCGGTGGGGTCCAGTGAAGGCTTTTTGTAAGTATGGGAGAGATCTGCGCATGTTTTAGAGGGGAGGGGAAGATGCCACTAGAGAGGGAGAGATTGAAGATGTGAGTGAGGGAGCAAAGGATAGAAAAAGAGGGTGACCATAGTAGTTGTAAGGGAACAGAATCCAGGGGACAATTGGTTAGGTAGGCATCTGAGAAAAGGTTTGTAACCTCTTCCGTAGTAGCCAATTTAAAGAGGAGAGAGTGTTGAATGTGCTGCTGGGCAAGGTATGATGGGTGGGGAAGATGTACGCACAGTGGAGGTGTCCTCATGAATTGCATCAATCTTGTCTTTGAAGTGATTGGCAATCTCTTGGGCAGTGAGTGAGTTAATGGGTAGAGGGGGGTGGGGGACGAAGCAGAGAGTTAAAGGTTGAGAAGAGCCGATGGGGACTGGATGACAAAGTATTAATAAGAGAGACAAAGTAGGCTTGTTTGGCAGCATGGAGGTAGGAATTGTATTTTAGAAGGGCAGATTTATATTGGGTGAAGTCTTGTAGGCATTTGGTTTTACGCCACAGTCGTTCAAGAGCACGGCAATGTCTTTTGAGATTCTAGTGTTTCAGTTGGCCAGGGTTGTAACAGTCGGGGCCTAATTCTGCGTGTGGTTAGAGGAGCAAGTGCATCTAGTGAAGATGAGAGTGAACTGTTGTAGACAGAGGTGGTCAGGACAGGACAGGACAGGGGAGAGATTATGTCATATAGGTGGTAAGTAGCAGAATAGAGAAGAGAAGGGTTAAAGTGGAGAAGGTTCCTATAAGTAATTGTTTGCTGCTTGGAGGGATGGGTGGTTGGAGGCAAGGATACAGTGAAACTGATGAGGTTGTGATCAGAGAGAGGAAAGGGGGTGTTGGTGAGGTTGCCAGGATTGCATAGATGGGAGAATACAAGGTCAAGGGTATTACCATTGGAGTGAGTGGAAGTACTGTATGTGTCCATTGGGTTAGGTCAAAAGATGAGGTTAAAGAGGAGTTCCACCCAGGCGGGCCATTAAAAAAAAAAAAAATTAAAAGTCAGCAGCTACAAATACTGCAGCTGCTGACTTTTAATTGGACACTTACCTGTCCCTGGGTCCAGCGATGCGGGGGATCGAAGCCCCGCTCGTCCCCCCCCCCCTCCGCTCGTCGGCGCCGGCATTTCAACTGTGGGCGCCGGGCTGTGGCTTCACAGCCTGGCACCCACTGCGCATGCGCGAGCCGCGCCGCGCGCCGTGATTGGCCGCTCAGTCACCTGGGACCTGTAATGGGTCCCAGATGATTGACAGGAGGGAGGGAGAAGAGCCGAGCCCTTCCTGTGCCAGGGGGAAGTGATGTCACCAGCCCAGGCAGAGGAAGGGGGCAGACTACGAGGGACCACCTAGCAACAGGCATTTAGAGGCGAGTAAAAAAAAAAAAAATATCCAAATGTTTTTTTGTTTTTTTTTTTTAGAATTTTTTAGATATGTTTGTTTTTTTGGGTGGAACCCCACTTTAAGTTGAGAAGCTGAGCTGTAGTTGGGCTGTTAACATTGACAGGAATGTTGAAGTCACCAAGAATGATCATGGGTATTTCAGAGGAGAGAAAGTAGGGTAGCCAGGCAGCAAAGTCACCAAGAAAGCGCAGCACTGGTCCAGGAGGCCGATAAATTGCTGCAATCCTCAGAGAAATGGGAGAAAACAGACAAATACAGTGCATCTCAAAAGTAGAGAGAGAGGGACAGGAAGGACTTGGAAGGTGCTTTGTGGGGGTAGAAGGAAACCAACTCCACCTCCTTTCTGTCCGTTGGGTCTGGGGGAGTGAGTCCAATGGAGGCTGCCATGAGAGAGGGCAGCAGGAGAAGCTGAGTCAAAATTATGAAGCCAGGTTTCGGTTACAGCGAGTATATTATGTTGAATCTATTTTATTGAGTTTCAAGCATTTTTTTTAAACCACATTTAATAAACATAGGCAAGAAATAACATATTTCCACTGAATGAACACGTATACATTAGGATCGGAAGGACATTAAAAGAACATGTGTCACATAAGCATAGTCATGTAGATAACATCAAGGAGTATAGAAATAAACCAAGTAATGGTAAATCAGGTAACCAGTAGACCACTATAAACAATGGTTTAGAAAACAGAAAAAAAAACAAGGCTCAACACATATGGCCTGAAAGTGTGGTGAATCTACTGGTAAGGTTACTATAATATTAAAAAGGTAAGGGAGGAGGCTTAGAAAGGGCGGAGAACCCCTTCTCTTCGTGCTGGCCCTAGAACCCCTCCTGTCAACAATTAGAAATAACCCTGATATTGAAGGATTCAAGGTGGGAAAAGAGGAGCACAAACTGGCTGCCTATGCGGACGACGTGCTCTTCTATATAAGTAACCCCGGAAATACACTACCAAGATTGGTCAAAATATTAAAACAATATGGAGAAATAACAAACTTTAAGATCAATATGGGGAAATCAGAAATTTTGAAGATAAAAGTGAGTAAAATAGAGGAGGAAAAACTGAAGAGAGATTTCCAATTTTGTTGGAAAAAAGAGATTAAATATCTGGGAATAATGCTATCGAACTCCCCGGAAAAGTTATATAGGAAAAACTATATCCATCTCTTAGAGGAAATAAGGAGGGAAGGGAAAAAACTTCAGATAAAACCTCTTTCATGGATGGGGCGTATTAACGCCATAAAGATGGTTCTCTTACCTAAGATCACGTATAAATTCCAAATGTTACCCATTAGACTCCCACAGGAATATATTAGAAAACTGAAATCAATAATCTCTAACATAATATGGAAGAACAAAAGATCAAGAATATCTCTCAAGACACTAAAACAAGACAGAGCCAAAGGAGGCCTCGCGGTCCCAGATATCCTAAAATATTACAAAGCAATAATTTTGTCAAGAGCAATAGAATGGGCTAGGGATAACCAAGAAAAAAGATGGGTGAATATAGAGAATCACTACAGTAAAACACGCTTAGGATCTATAATTTGGAACCCTCCGAGTCACAGAACGGTAGATGAGGAAACACACGGTTTGACAAAAATAGTTTTAAAAACATGGGAGGTAGCATATAAACAGTTAGATAAGACTTTTAATTCTCCTCTGATAGAATTAAAGGAGAATGAATATTTTGCACCAGGGAAAAGAGATATAGGGGGGAACTGGATAAAAAAAGATAAAGTACAGCTTAGAGAAATACTTAAAAAAGGGAAAATAGTCACAATAGCTGAATTGAAAGAAAACACAGACACATGGGTGATAGATGAATGGAGGTACATGCAACTAGATCGCTTCGTGAAAAATTTACCTCAACCAATAAGATCTGGAGAAAACTTGACAGAACTAGAAAAATTATGTTGCGCGGAAAAGACAAAAAACACAATATCCAAGCTATATAAACTATTACTAAAAGTAGAAGAAGCAGAGGTACCCACATTCATCAGAAATTGGGAAAAGGAGTTGGGAACACAAAAAGACACGAACACGATTAATAAAATGCTTCGTCTAGCCCATAGCTCAGCGGCAGATACAAAAACGGCCGAGATGAATTATAAATGCATGGCAAGGTGGTACGCAACGCCAGATAGGATGAGTAAATTCCAACAGGGGAAATCGTCAGAGTGCTGGCGGGGATGTGGAGAGATGGGCACTATGGCTCACTTATGGTGGAATTGCCCGGTAATTAGGAAATATTGGAAAAAAATCCTGAGTTTGATAAAGGAGATAACAAAAATAGAGGTGAAGGAGGATCCGTGGGTGGTTCTCTTCCACGGCATAGAAGGAAGCGTGAAACAATATAAAACATCTCTGGTTCCACATCTATTGAATGCAGCAAAAAGATTAATCCCCAAAAATTGGTGGGGAAAAGAAAGTCCAGAGGTGTGGGACTGGATAAATGCCGTGGAGGAGACCCACACCATGGAGCAGTTTTCTTTGTATAAAGAGGAAAAGAGAGAAGTAGACAACTGGAAATGTTGGAAGGAGTTTAAAAAAACATGGAGTTATGCGGAAAAAATCAAGATGTAACTACCCACTGAATAAGACCATGGGCAGTGCACAGGGGTGGGAGGGGGAGGGGGGAGGGAGGGGGGAGGGAGGGGAGGGGTTATATATATATATATATATATACGTGTACGGTTTCTTTGCCTTTTCTTTTTCTTTGCTTTTAGATAGGTGAAACAGAGAGTTTCATAAATAAAGATAAAATTTTAGAGAAGGAGAATTGAGGGTTACGCCTTAATAGGTGAGGCTAAGTTTTATATAATTATTCTATGTAAACCCCTGTCTTGACCCCCCGTGGGAAATAAAAATAAACACGCCACAGTGATGAAGAGATAAGAAGAGATATTTATGAGCGAGAAAGCTGAATTAGTCTCTCTAAGACTTTTCTGAAGTGGCAAAAAAAAAAGAAAAAAAAAGAAAGAAAAAAAAAAAGAAAGGGCGGAGAAATATGGAAAGAGAAAAAGAAATAAGAAATAAAAGGGGGGGGGGGGTAGGGGATTATAAGAAAGAAAGGGAAGTTGGGGATAAGGTATATCAAGCTACTCATGAGAGGGCCCAGGGGAAACAGTAGGAGCTGTATCCAATATAAAAGGGTCAAAATCAGAAGAGAACCGGAAGTGTAACCAAATGGTCCACATAATAGTGTGGGTCTCACTTTTATCTGCATCCCACGCTAACATTTGTTCAATATGTTTGATCCTGTCCACTTCGCAGGCCCAATCCGCTAGAGAGGGGACCACTAGTTGACGCCAAGATCTATCGATAACTGAACGTGCAGTCGTCAGCAAATGGCGAATTAAGCTCTTCTTGATTTTCTTTGTATGACCCCGGTAACCTAGATAGGACTGTTAAGCGGGGTCCATTAGGATATTTGTCCCCTACAAGTTTGTCATATAGCTGGAGAATCTTGTCCCAAAAGGGGGTGACACGTGGGCACGCACCCTAAATGTGTGTCATGTTACCCGGGGCCTGCAAGCATCGCCAACATATGTCCGAAACATTAGGATCAAGCTTGTGTAGAATAGTGGGGCACCGATACCACCTAGAGAAAATACGATAATTCCGCTCTTGGGCATGAGATGAGCTAGATAATTTAGAAGAAAGCGCCGTAGTTTTGCCCCATTCCATATCATCCGGAGACAAGTTCATCTCCCTTTCCTCATTTTGAAAGGAAAGGCGGTGGGTTTGGATAAGAGACCTGGATCGGTATCTGATATATCAGGGATAGTGAATGCTCTGGTCTGTCCGATTGGGATTACAATGACTCAAAGGTTGTATGCGGTCTTGTCAATTTGGCAATGTTTGGTATTTTGTTTATAAGGTGTGTTAGTTGAGTGTGTTCAAGCCAAGCCATAGAAGGGCTGTGGCAGGAAGAGAGCGTGTCAGATAGGGGAATTGGTTTTCCACCACGGAGCGCATGACTTAACAGAGGGGCCTCTGTCTTTTTGCCAAATAAGAAATTTAGGTTTAGCACAACGCAGAGGGAAAGAGTTGATATCAAATAATGGAGTCAGGGGACTGGGTCTCGAGGACAATAAACCTTTGGTAAGGTAGCTGTCCCAAATTCGCAATGTAGCGGAAGTCACAAGGGGCATAAGGTCTGCAGGGGGTCTGTGTGTCGGGTGTGTCCATGGAAGGGATGTAAGATCGGGAGATATTCTGTCATTTTCTAATGATGAATCGTGGTGCCAATCGACTATTCTGATCAACGATGCAGCATGGAAGTACAGCCGTGGGTCAGGGAGAGCAATGCCCCCTCTATTTTTAGGCAAAGCTAAAATATGAAAGCCAATTGTGGACTTCCTATGACGCCATATGAAGTCCCGAATAGCCTTGTTGATCGATTGGAAGAAACCCACGAGGAGGGGGGGGGGGGGGGGAATCGCCTGAAAAATGTATAAAACTTTAGGCAGAATGTCCATTTTGATGACGTTCATTCGGCCAAACCAGGAGATGTTCAGATTATCATAAGATTCAAGGCCCGTTTGCAATGTTCTTATTAGAGGGGTATAGTTTAGATCTGTCAGGGAAGGCAGAGAGGTAGGAATTTGGATCCCCAGATATTTGACAGCTTTTTGTTGCCATTTAAATCCAAATAAAGATTGAACCCGGGCTAGTGTAGGTTTGGGTAGGGAGATATTAAGGGCCTCCGTTTTATCGTAATTTACTTTAAAGTTACTAGCCAATCCAAACTCTGTGAATGCCTCGATAATGGCTGGTATAGATGTGTGGGGCTTAGTGACGTAAAATAAGAGGTCTTCAGCATATCGGGATTTATAATAACGATGGCCAAAAGAAAGACCCAGAATATTGGAGTTGTGCCGAATAGCCGTGACAAGATGTTCCATAGTGAGTATGTATAGTAATGGCAACAGGGGACATCCCTGGTGGGTTCCATTACGAATCCATATTAGGTCAGATAGGAGGCCATTAGATCGGATCCTTGCCGTAGGGTTATCATAGAGAGCCAGGATCTTGCATAATATGTTGGTCCCAAGGCCCACTTGCTGAAGTGTTTTCTCTAGAAATTGCCAATGAACCCGGTTGAACGCTTTTTCAGTGATCAAGCAAGCTGGGATTTGGCACTTTTGGGCATATTCCATCAGGGAAACGGTTTTAAGGATATTATCCCTGGCCCCCCCTCCAGGGGGGTAAACCCCACCTTGTCAGGGTGTATCAGGTCGAGTATAGCTGGCAAAAGGCGATTGGCCAGTAGTTAGAAGTATGAGCGAATGTCAATGTTGGTGATAGAAATGGGGCGAAAGCTACTGCATAGTGTAGGATCTTTCCCGGGTTTAGGTAAGACTATGATATGGGCTTCCAAAGCTTGTCTCGGGAAAGGAGAGTCCCTGGAGATGTCATTATACATTTTTATGAGAAGTGGTGTAAGGGAACCTCGGAAGGATTCATAGAAACGGTTTGAGTAGCCGTCCGGGCCTGGGCTTTTGTTAGGTTTGAGGGAGGATATTGCCAGCACAAGTTCGTCCTCGATAAATGGTCGCACAAGATCCTGCACTATGTCTGTAGGGATAGTAGGAAGTGCTGTGGTAGCAATATATTTTAGATTGAAAGTCCTCAGGCGACATGTTTGGAAAACGTGGTGGGAGGTTGTATAGTGTGGCGTAGAATGAACGGAACAATTCGTTAATGTCCTTAGGATGATGGGTGAGTTGGCCGTCAGGTCGTTTGAGTTTAGAGATAGAAGCAATGCTATTTATAGCATGGAGGGCCAACATTCTGCTTGGTTTAGGGAGGGGGTATCACCGCTCCAGGTGGGTCAGACAAAGGTAAAAAGCCTCTCCTCCAGTTTAGAAGCCCAGGTGCTGGCAATGCATATAGCAATCAAAATCGGAAGAAGTTCTGGACAGCTGCACTCCAAAAAAGTTTTTGCCTTTTATTCAAAAAATGTCATCTAAAAATACAAGTCACAGCAGAACGGACAAAAAAAGCTTACGCGTTTCACGCTACAAACAGTGTGAAACGTGTAAGGTTTTTTGTCCGCTCTGCTGTGACTTGTATTTTAGATGACATTTTTTTAATAAAAGGCGAAAACTTTTTTGGAGTGCGGCTGTCCAGAACTTCTTCCGATTTTGATTCTACCTGGTTTGTTAGCTTCGACATAAAACAGTTTGCGTGATTTGTCCCTAATGGACAGGGATTTCTGTTCGAACAAGTTCAACAGTTTAAGCCTTGCGTCGGATAAGGCAAGTTGGGTGGTCGGGGATTGGATACGTTTATGGGATCGTTCCAAGTCAGCAATCCGAAGAGACAGTTCCTGAATCTGGGCAAGACGGATTTGTTTGAGTCTAGAGCCATGTTTAATAAAGCTCCCCCGCGTAATACGCATTTCAATGCCTCCCATTGTATCGGGGCAGAGGTATCGTCATTACCATGGTAAGTGATGAAGTTGAATATAGTGGTCTGGATATCTGCAGAGCATATGTCGTCTTGTAATAGTGAGCCATTAGGTCTCCAAGTCCAGTTATGACCAGGCAGATCGGGTAGGGAGAAGGACAGAAACACTGGAATGTGATAGGACCATAACATGTTCCCGCTCCTACTCTGGGGTTGGTATGTCAATGCATAGTGACTGATAAGAAAAAAATCAATGCGGGAGTAGGAGTTATGAGCTGCAGAAAAGAAGGAATAGTCCCTATCCGTAGGGTGGAGGATGCGCCATACATCCATCAGGTTGTGCTGAATCAGGAATCTCTTTAGTTTATTGATTTTGTTGTAGGAGATAGAGCTTTTACCTGAGGGGGTATCCAATGTAGGGTTCAAAACACGAATAAAATCTCCGGCAACAAGGATCACCCCTTCGGCAAATTCCAATAGCTTGTGAAGATATTGAATAGTATTAGTTATTTGGTCTTGATTAGCAATATACCGCTTATATTAGCCAGGGTGTACGTTTTGCCACTGAGAGATATTTTCAAAAACAAATACCTCCCGTCGGGGTCCGAGCAGGAATCTAGAAGAGTATAAATTCACTGATTTGTGGAGGGCAATTGCCACCCCTCTAGATATAGATTGGGAGTATGTGCTATGTAACCAATTTGGGTAATATTTATTTTGCAAAACACTGGTATAAGATTTGTGCGAAAGTGGGTCTCTTGGAAGAAAATGATGTAAATTTTTGATTTGTGAAAGTCATACAGTATTTGTCAGCATTTAGTTGGTTCATTCAAGCCGCGGGCATTGAATGAGCACAGTTGGAGGGTAGCCGCGTCCCGGGGGCCTCCCATGGTAGCGAGATGAAAGAGGGGGAGAGAAAGAGAAAAAAAAAAAAGAGAGGGGGTGGGAAAGGGGGCAGAAGAAAAGGGAAGATGGAGAAAAAACAAAAACCTCAGATGCTAGTATAGAGTCTAGCACCAATCAAGTACCCTAATTAGGGGTGGCTGTGCAGGCCAATAGGATTCAACCTGTCCCGAAAGGTCAAAACAGGCTAAAACACTGGTTTCTACGCGGAGAGGAAACGTTTTCTAGCATCCACATGTCTATGCAAAACCCCACATTGCCATAAAACAAGTTATAGTACATATTTAAGGAAGAGGACTCGCCATAATTAGAGTGGCTAAGTCATTTAGAACCCTTTTGTGTTTAAGGAAACAAAAACAGTAGGTAAACACATCCCAGCTACATCACTTGTCTTATTGGATTCACAAGAGGGGTATCCTGGTGGGAGAGAAACCTCAAGGCAAAACACAAAAAAACGTGGGGAGGGAGACTCCGTAGGACAGTATAGACCAGGGATCCTCAAACTACGGCCCTCCAGCTGTTGCGGAACTACACATCCCATGAGGCATTGTAAAACTCTGACATTCACAGACATGACTAGGCATGATGGGAATTGTAGTTCCTGAACAACTGGAGGGCTGTAGTTTGAAGACCCCTGGTATAGACAATATATTCTATAAGGGGTTTTATCCATCAAGTGGTTCACTGAGCATTATTACGATAATAGGGCAAGAACCTAATTTAAATAGATTTGGGGTCTCTCCCAGGGGTCCTCTTGGAATCCAAGCTAGGGAAAAAACATTCCTAAGTTAACAGAGCCTGCCACAATGCTTACATTAAATTCTATGTTCAAATGAAGAAGCATCATTAGACATATAGGTGTTGAACAATATTTAAGACTAGGGTTCTGGATGTTTCTCAATAGTGAATTGTAGGAAGCTATACAGTAAAGAAAAAACCGCCATATGTTATTGATAAATTTCCGTATATGTAATAGATCCCCTCTAAGTTGCAATATTGGTATCCAAGGTTTGTGGATTGGTATCGAGGGTGAAGCAATCCATGGCGACGGTCATTCCCTGTAACATTGTATCAACTGCTGGGTGTATGCTGAACAGGCAGTTCCGAACGCAGTACTGGTCAGCATTAGACCTTGAGGGTTCCCTAGAGGATCATCCATGTGTCGTTAAGGAAAGCAGTAAGGTAGAGATTCAGGAGCAGACTCATTGCAGCATATAGGACAAGTCATAGCTCTCTGGAATGTGGGCCAGCAGGTGGTGATCTGGGAGCATTCCTGTTGTAAGGCCCTGCACGTCTGCATTATATATTACATAGTTACATAGTAGGTGAGGTTGAAAAAAGACACAAGTCCATCAAGTCCAACCTATGTGCCCATCAAGTCCAACCTATGTGGAGATTGTTGCGAGATCGAGGGACCTGTGGGAGCAGTATCCAGTGCTAACCAGTCAGGTATGTCAATGGGTTCGGTGTCCAGGAAGCGGAAAACCTCCAGTAGTTGCCTGTGGTCATTCACAAAGATGCTGTCATTGCGTGGGCGGATAGTGAGGCCAAAAGCGTAATTCCACACATATGTGCCGCCACAGTCCCTAACCTTATCCAGTAAGACAAATCTGGAAGGAGGTGAATCGTAGCACCAAGTGAAATGGGCCCCTGTTCCAGGCACGTCACATTATCTCCTCTTTCATGAGGAAGAAATGCACCCTACACTACACATCTCTGGGCTGGGTGCGTTCTCCGCCGCCAGGGGCATTTACTCTGTGCACCCTATCCAACTTGATGGGTGCAGAGGTAGGCCTGCCCAAAATGTCATTAAATATGCTAATAACAGTGTCTCGCAGGTCCGCTGCTCTAATAGCCTCCGGGATGCCATGCAGTTCAATATTATTTCGCCTGTGGCGATTTTCTAAATCGTCAAGTTGCAAGCGCAGCTGGGTCATAGCAGCCTGGTGTTGTTTGTGCAGACCTTCCAGAGAGTCTAACCTGTGTAGTATTGCATCTCTATCTGTAGATAGAATTTCAACAGAGTTTTTGAGCTTCTGTACATTCTGAGACATGTTAGTAATGTCTTGACGCAGGGATGACACCATCCTGGTCGCAATCGTTTCCAAGCCTTGTCTCATGGGTAGGGATAAGAGGATAGCTGACATTTCTGCATGAGACAATACAGCATTAGAGGTGAAAAGAGGTGTGAAATCAGCAGACATGTTAGGCTGATCAGGGTTGGCAGGTAAAGCCTCTCTCGGCAGCACAGGTATGCCAGAGAGGCTGGAGCTCGGAACAAAGGGATCCCTGGCAGTAGCAGAGGGAAGTGGAGGAAAGCTTTCTACCTGATGTCTAGCCGCGGGGGGTGCCACGCTGTCCCTCGTGGCGGGTTCCGGCGCCATCTTGTCCCGGGAGGCCAACCTATAGTTCTCTGCGTTTCTAGGGTGAAGTAAAGCTGGATGTCAGCGGGATGCGTTCCGCGGAGGTCCCTGTGCTTAGGGCCCCGTCTGGGCATGGATATCTTGGGCAGGAGCAGGTGAGAATCTCTTTCTTGCAGGCATGTGGTATGGAGCTCAGACAGTGGCCGTCTTCACGCCGCCATGGTGTAGCCCCGCCCCAAGCTTTTGTAAACTTAGATGGGGATAGTGTTCTGGCAGGCCCGGGTGTTGTGGTGGCCAAGTAGGGCCCGGATCGAGTAGGGGAAAGGCTGGGAGATTGAGGGTGTCAGCTGGGGTGTAGCAAGATGGCCGCTACATACTTGGAGGATCCAGGAATCTTCCGCAGGCCGATGCACGGCGATGTCCCTGTGAGGGTCGTGGGGAGCGGTGGGTAGGTTGGCCGATTATCGGATCTCTATGGTCATTATGTTAAAGCCATGAGAGATGAAGAGGTCATGCACAGAATGTTAGCTTGTTACAGATGGAGAGGGCGTTCCAAAGAGATTAGGTGGCTGCTTTGAGAAAGCAGGGGGATAGAAATTAAACGGAGTGGATTGCGGTGGTTGCCAGAGGGGGAGGGGTATTGTATATGTGACTTATATGTGGCTTTCAGTTGGAAAATGGCGGACCAGGATTAGGAGAAATGTCACCTGAGACTAGGAGAGGGAACATGGCGAGAAAGGCCAGATGGGAGTGGAATGTGCACGAGCGCACGTGTCTAGTGGACATGCTGTCAGCATGTGGGTGCAGCAAATGCAGGAGATGATGGGTGTGCAGTAGTAGGGAGAGGGTAGGAGAGGGTAACTACCCGTGTACATCACAACCACCCTTCCCATCTAGTACCCCTTAGGAAGCGCCACAACCCTTGTTTTATATATTTCTAGTCAATAGAGAATCCCTAGGGAAGCTCTTTTAAGGGAGGCAGCATACCTAACCCATTGTTCTAAGCGCAGCTCTTTGCTTCTAACCCCAAGGAAGGTGATATGTGCATGCTGCAGGGTAGAGAGGGGGGGGGGGTAGAGTAAGGATAATTTGAGGTTAGAAGACACCGATGTGGGAAGGAAGAGAAGAAGAGCATGTTAGTGGATAGAGAGTGGGAATCTGACTTCATAAAAATGAATGTCAAATGCTGGTTTGCTTGTCGTCTTTCAGAGTGGAGCAGAGTTCTTGTTGTATCTTCGTCCAGCTTTAGTTATCCTGCTTTCGTTAAATTGCGGCGGTGAAACTGCGCATCACTCGTGACAGCGCCACTCAGGAAAGAGCCATGGTGTCTGCGCCACCCCAAAGGCTGCTTTAAATTTACAGGGAGACTGAGCAGGCACGTATTTCTCAATTGGTCATTATAGGGTCTGATTTGAGACACCTGAATATGGGAGAGGAGATGGCTAATAGGCTTCAAGAAAAGGTGGGCTCGGGGCGCAGAGCACTGTGCCCTGAGCCCACCCACTTGTGTGATTAATATTCAATATTATCCTCCTAATTCTCCTCCCGACCAATCAGACAGCCCCATCACCCAATTGACCGAGAGGAGAAGCGACCCTATTGGCAGCTGAGGGGGAGGAGGAGGGAGGAGACACAGGGGAAGCCAACGTGAAGCCACCCGCAACTTACGGTAGATGGGGTAAGTGCGGGGCTGGTGACTGGGGGGGGGGGGGTGCCTGTGACCCGACCTACTGATGGACCAGGGGGGTTTATGGTGTCAGGTGGATTGTTTGCAGACCCCCCCCCCCCCACAAAAAAAAAAAATATATACCACCAGCCGCCACTGGAGAGATTCGTACAAACATACAACATACATGTTTATTTGATCCCATTAATGATAAGAACATCAAATCACTCCTAAAATTTTGTAGGGAAATCTACAATATACTTGTATGGCCAGCATTAGGAACTGCTCCAAAATCTGTTACAACACAGAAGAAACAAATATAATAAAATATCAGAACTCGTATTACCTCACTACACAATTCTAAAACAAATAACATCAAAGATATCAATGAAAAAAAAAGATACAAAGATATCAATGAAAAAAAAGATACAAAGTATAAACACAGAGGCAATGGCTGGTGTCCTGATTCTGCCTAACATGCAGGAGGAGCAAACATGATCAGACATCTCCAGTCACATGACCATTACTGCCAACCCATTATACAGAAACTCCAAAAGGCGTACAAGCAGCTTTCTCCACCGTGTTCCCAAAAATCTGTAAAAAGGTTTAAGAGGAACTTCGCCCGGTTCTCAAAAAAGCAAAAATCAGCAGCCACAAGTTCTGACCTTTAAAGTGATTGTAAAGGCAGAAGGTCCATTCTATGCATTAGGATAAAAAGCTTTTTGTGTGCAGCAGCCCCCCCTTATACTTAGCTGAGCCCCCTCTCGATCCAGCTATGTTGCACAAGAGACTCGGCTGCCCGGCACTCTCCCTTCTCATTGGCTGAGACAGCAGCGCAGCACCATTGGCCCCCACTGCTGTCAATCGAAGTCAGTGAGCCAATGAGCAGAGGGGATGGGGATGGACCGAGGCTCTGTATCTGAATGGACACAGGGAGCTGCAGCTCGGCTCGGGGGGCCCCCCACAGCAAACTGCTTGCTGTGGGGGGCACTCAACAGGAGGGAGGGGCCAGAAGCACCAAAGAGGGACCCGAGAAGAGAAGGATCCGGGCTGCTCTGTGCAAAACCATTACAAAGGAGGTAAGTATAACATGTTTATTATTTTTAACAAAAAAAAACAAGACTTTAGTATCACTTTAAGTAAATGGTAGTTACCAGCCTGTGACATCCAGCGCCATCTTCCTTTAACTTTGAGTTTTCGTTTTTCATTCAGGACAGGAAGTGACGGGGAATCTCTCTATGGAGACACAAACAAAACACATTTTTAGGAAGATAACTTCTGACAATGTTTTTATCTCCTCTGCAATGTGATCAGCGCTTAAAATAAAGGGCTCATTCAGATGGGCGCTGGCACCCGTCCTACATACATGACCAACTTTTCATTTAACATGCGTGCAGGAGGGGTGCATTAACAATTTGAACGCTTTCACACGTTGCGTTTTTCTACTCAAATGCAATGATTAAATAAAAATAAATATTAATAATAAATAAATAAAATAAATAAATAATAATAATAAAAAAATGTATTAAAAATAAATAATTATTTAACCCCTAACCCTAATCCTATCCCCTAACCCTAATTCTACCCCCTAACCTGAATCCTAACCCTTATAGCCCTGTAGACACGATCGGACATTCCGACAACAAAATCCATGGATTTTTTTCAGACGGATGTTGGCTCAAACTTGTCTTGCATACACACGGTCACACAAAGTTGTCGGAAAATCCGATCGCTCTGAACGCGTAGACGTAAAATACGTACGTCGGGACTATAAACGGGGCAGTAGCCAATAACTTTCGTCTCTTAATTTATTCTGAGCATGTGTGGCACTTTGTGCGTCGGATTTGTCCACACACGGTTGGAATTTACGCGAACGGATTTTGTTGTCGGAAAATTTTATACCAAGCTGTCCCACACACGATCGGAATTTCCGACAACAAGCTCTGATCGCACATATTCCGTCGGAAAGTCCGACCGTGTGTGTACAGGGCATAATCGTAACCCTTAACCCTAATTGTAACCCCTAACCCTAATCCTATGCCCTAACCCTTATTCTATCCCCTAACCCTAATTATAATCCCTAATCGTAACCCCTAACCCTAATTCTACCCCCTAACCTGAATCCTAACCCTAATTGTAACCCTTAACCCTAATCCTATGCCCTAACCCTAAATGTAACCCCTAATCCTAACCCAATGCTGTAACCCTTATTCTATCCCCTAACCCTAATCGTAATCCCTAACCCTAATTCTATCCCATAAACCTTATTGTAACCCCTAATCCTAACCCTTATTCTATCCCTCTAACCCTAATCCTATCTCCACACCTAATCCTAACCCCTAATCCTAACCCCAATCATAACCCCTAACCTCAATCCTATCCCCTAACCTGAATCCTAACCCTAATTATAACCCCTAACCCTAATCCTATGCCCTAACCCTAATTATATCCCCTAACCCTATGCCCCTATCCTTATTCTATCTCCCAACCCTAATCCTAACCCTCTCCTCTAACCCTAATCCTATCCGCACACCTAATCCTAACCCCTAATCCTAACCCTAGTCATAAACCCTAACCTCAATCCTAATCCCTAATCCTATCCCCTAACCTGAATCCTAACCCTAATTGTAACCCCTAACCCTATGCCCTAACCCTTATCCTATCCCCTAACCCTAATTATATCCCCTAACCCTATGCCCCTATCTTTATTCTATCCCTCCAACCCTAATCCTAACCCTAATCCTATCCCCACACCCTAATCATAACCCCTAACCTCAATGCTATCCCCTAACCCTATCCCCTAAACCTATCCCCTAACCCTAATCCTAACCCCTAATCATAACTCCTAATCCTATCCCTTATAACTCCTAATCCTATCCCCTAACCCTAATCCTATCCGCTAACCATATGCCCTAACCCTAATCGTAACCTCTAATCCTAATTCTATCTCCTAACCCTAATCCAATCCCCCCACCCTAACCCTAACCCTCACCCTAATCCTTATCCCTAACCCTAATCATAACCCCTAACCTCAATCATATCCCCTAACCCTAATCCTGTAACCCTAATCCCAGTGGCGTTGCTAGGGGGTGGTTTTTGGGGCTATAGCCCCGAATCTGGGGCCCATAGCCCCGAGTCTCTGCAGGGGTCCCCAAGGGGAAGGGAAGCTCTCTGGGGACCCTTATGTAAGTGGGGTATTCTCTGGGGACCCTGATTTAAGGGGGAGGCTCTCTGGGGACCCTAATGTAAGGGGGGCTCTTTGGGAACTCTGATGTAAATTGGGGGCTCTCTGGGGACCCTGATGTAAGGGGGGCTCTCTGGGGATACACACACACACACATATATTATATACATGTATATGCCCGCCCAAGCGTATGACTTTCTTTACTACGCTGCTATGGGCTCTAGCCCCAGATCTTTTGTAGACCTAGCAACGCCCCTGCCTAATCCTAACCCCTAATCCCAACGCATTGTATAGTAGAGCCCTACATACAACACAGCTCAGCACAGTACATTTACCATGCATTGTGGTGCGTGGTTTTGTTATAAAGGGTCATGCACATTTTTTCATCCTTCCTGGTACATTGGCTGATGCAAACCACGTCTATGTGATCCATAACACACATTAATGTTCAGTACTGCAACACAGTGCTTACATGTGAATGGGCCCTCACACAATCCAAAACTGCAATCTAATTGTCAGAAGGTGACCGTTCCCGGGGCATTGGGTGCTCTATATGGGGTTCTACAATGAGGCCCCTCACCATCACCCATAACACAGGATGAGGAGTTCCTAGAAGGAGTCAGTATATGAAGCCAGCATTTCTCAGTGTCACCAATCATTAACCAGGAACTAATGAGCCAGATACAGCCAGGCTGGGGGTCATTAACTCACTAAACAATGATTGATGGTCGAGCTTCGGAGAAATCCAGGAAATCAACCCACGCTCCTCTTCTACGTCCTTCTAAAATCATGAAATGTGCTTTCCTATCCTGCTGACTAAACATCCTGAAACCAGCTTTAGTATTAACTTCCCAAAATCCTCACTGCACCAGAAATCAGGATCTATGGGAAGGGGATTCAAGAGGGATCTATGGGTGGGAATCAAAGGTGGGTCTATAGGTGGAGGACAAAACGTGGGTCTATATTTGGGGGTGGAAGATAGGTCTATGGGTGGAGGACAAAAGATAGGAGTATGGATGGAGGATAAAAGATGGTGTGTATGGGTGGGTGATGGAAGATGGGTCTATGGGTGGGGGATGGATGGTGGGGGATGGAAGATGGGTCTATGGGTAGAATACAAAGATAGGAGTATGGATGGAGGATAAAAGATGGGTGTATGGGTGGGGGGTGGAAGATAGGTCAATGGGTGGAGGACAAAAGATGGGTTTATGGGTGGGGGATGGAAGATGGGTGTATGGGTGGGGGATAGAAGATGGGTTTTTGGGTGGGGGATGAAAGATGGATCTATGGGTGGGGGATGGATGATGGGTGCATGGGTGGGGGCTGGAAGATGGGTCTATGGGTGGAGGACAAAAGATAGGAGTATGGATGGTGGATAAAAGATGGGTGTATGGGTGGGGGGTGGATGGCGGGGGATGGAAGATAGGTCAATGGGTGGAGGACAAAAGATGGGTATATGGGTGGGGGATGGAAGATGGGTGTATGGGTGGGGGATGGAAGATGGGTGTATGGGTGGAGGATGGAAGATGGGTGTATGGGTGGGGGATAGAAGATGGGTGTATGGGTAGAAGGTGGAAGATGGGTCTATGGGTGGGGGATGGCAGATGGGTGTATTAGTGGAGGACAAAAGATGGGTGTATGGGTGGGGGTTGAAAGATGGGTGAGGGATGGAAGATGGGTGGGGGATAGAAGATTGGTGTATGGGTAGAGGATGGATATATGGATGGGGGATGGAACATGGGTGTATAGGTGGAGGATAAAAGATGGGTGTATGGGTGGAGGATGGAAGATGGCTCTATGGGTGGGGGATGGAAGCTGGGTGTATGGGTGGAGGACAAAAGATGGGTGTATGGGTAGAGGATGGAAGATGATAGCATGGGTAGAGGATGGAAGATGGGTGTATGGGTGGAGGATGGATATATGGGTGTAGGACAATAGATGGGTGTATAGGTGGAGGATTGAAGGTGGGTCTATGGGTGGGGGGTGGAAGCCAGGTGTATGGGTGGAGGACAAAAGATGGGTGTATGGGTAGAGGACAGAAGATGGGTCTATGGGTGGGGGGTGGAAGCTGGGTGTATGGTTGAAGGATGGATATATGGATGGGGGGATAGAAGATGGGTGTAGGGGTGGAGAATAAAATATGGCTAAATAGATGGAGGACAAACAGTGGGCCTATCGGTAGAGTATAAAAGATGGGTCTATGGGTGGGGGATGAAAGGTGGGTCTATGGGTGGGGCATGAAAGGTGGGTATAGGTGTGGGGATGGACCTATGGGTGGGGGATGAAAAGTGTGTCTATGGATTGAAGATAAAAGATGGGTGTTAGAAATCACAGGTGAAATATCCCAACATCTCACCTTTGAGACAGAGTATGAAATTGAGGACACAGACTCTTCAGTTCCTTTGTCTGAGACAGAGGCTCCTGATTATTCATAAAAATAAAATGAAAGCAGAAAAAGTGCCAAAAGACACCCAATAGATAGGGCTCAATCCAACAGGAAAGATCTCAGCTATTGCTATAGAGATGAAGAAGAAATCTACAAGTATTATAGTCAAAGACGTAACTATAACCTTCAGGGCCTTGGTGCAAGAAACCGATCAGGGCCCTTCCCACTGATCCTGGGGCCCTTTACTCCCATCATTGGACCCTTTTTTTCGGTCCTGCAGCGGGCCACCTTCCTGCCATCTTGGGGTGGGAGGGGGAAACCCAGAAGCGCTGCAGGGGGAGGCGGGGGGGGGGTGACAGGGAACCACACAGGGGCCCGGAGAAGCAGGACATCAACAGGTAGGTGGCGGAAGCGGCATGTAGAGGAACCGATGCCCTCCATTTCCCTCCTGCAGCCGCTGAATGTCTGTGGAAGGTGAAGGAAACCCGCGAGGGGGGGCGAGGGGCACCAGGGAACCACATAAGGTCCAGGGTAGCAGGACAGGAATAGGAAGGTGGCAGGAGCGGCATTGCTCTCCATTTCTCTCCTGCAGCCGCTGAATGTCTGAGGGAGGGAGAAGAGGAGAAGCGGGCTTTCAGCGGCAGCATGGAGGGATCGGTTCCTCTACATGCCTCTGCCCACGCCGCCCTCCTATCCAGGTGCACAGGGGGGCCGCAAGGGCCCCCTGGAGCATGGGGCCAGGTCGTAATGGCGACCCCTGTGACCCCTGTATGTACGCTCCTGACTATAGTAATCAGCAATGCTAAAGGGTGACTCTAACAATAAAAATCAGTCAATAAACCATGAATTAAATTTAAGATAGAAGAGGGGGTCGCCCCCATTTGGTAAACATTGAAACTAGCACCAGAAGGAATGCCGGTGATCGAAATATGGAGGAGAGGAGACCCCACACAAGCCCATAGTGCTGTACAAGGCCCTCTTCAAATGGGTGGACCAATCGGTTGCTCCCGTCAGTTTTTTCAGGTGGACCCGATCGTACCCTCCATTGCCCTCTATGGAGCGGCCGATGTCAATGGACGTGTCTGCTTACACCCACCTACATGCAATCCGATAAAAATAAACAGATGGGGGGTCCGTTCCCCATCCAATCTAGCGGATCGGATGAAAGTCGGATGTAAATTCCCCTCCCCCCCCTCCTTGTGTCCTGTTGAGGATCACTATGGAGGAAAATCGGGGCTCATTCCGCACACAATGTTATATCTGTCCTGATTGGACGCCTGGCTGCACGTGACGCGACGTGACGCGCCGGCCGCTCTGCGTCTGATCCCATCAGCTTTTTCTTGGAAGTCGAGTATTGATGAGAAGAGACAAGCTGATTAGAATGGATCTGTTTGCTAATTGAGCGATCGTTACTCCTGAGAGGACCTCTAATGATCCGTCATGTGACGGGAGGGACGCACATTACGGGGGGGGGGGGGATGAGTATGAGTTGGAGCGCCGCTGACATCCCCCGTCCTGGCCGCAACGACCGCAGGGGTGACGAAACAGGACCCTAATGTAACATCCGATAAGAGGGAACACGATCTCAAATATTTAGTAGCAAACTTATGAGATTTGATGAAAAAAAAAAAAAAAATTTCAGCCGTCTACACTTCAAGGGTTTTAGGAAGATTATCGCTTGCTTCTGTCCTGCAGATATGGAGATCATTCCTGCACATTATACCTTTATATATAGACTGGCAAGTTGTCACTGCACTGCCTACCTAAGGGCTCATTTACATGTGCGGTTATTACGGTTATTACCGCCTCCCCTCTGAAAAGCAATCCACTGCGATGATCTCTTTTCAGAGGGTGTTTGACAGGCAGCAAGAATGTGCTACTTTTTCTCCTCACCGTCTGCTTTAATCTTCAAACCGCTGCTGCATAACGGCGTGCATTACATGTGGCTGCAGCACTGCCCCACTTGAATGGCGCCCTCATGGAGCCTCATGGAGCCTAATTCAGTATAAGAAAGGTTTACTCTTGCGGTTGGGGGAAGGTAAAAACGCGTGGCTGATCTGCATTTCACCGCTCCCCCTTAGGTTAGATGTAGGCTTGCATCTAAACCCGCCGCGTCTATAAAGAGCAGTCCACGTTTGGATCACTTTTTAAAGGAGATTGACAGGCAGTGAGGAGGCAATGTGGCGCTCCTTCACCACTTATTTTATGTTGAACCAACATGCTGCAATTACAGGGCATTTGTGTGGCGCTTCCCTGTTTGCTTGAAAGGGTCGCGTTTGGAGGGCTTAACGCCTGCTGATCGCAAGATGTTGAATAGTTTTTGTCGCAGGTGCAGAGCGAAGCATTGTGCCCACGGCATGTACACACCCCTGTCCGCTGCCACTGCAGCTTAAGGGGAGGCAGTTGTGAGGGCACTAAAAATCAAGCGTGCATTAATAATGCCCCCAATACTCAGCCTCAAGCTGCCAGGGCAGCCGGAGGGAGAAGGAACGCAGCTGAACGGGGCCGCGCCACAAGCGCCCCGCATCCGAGTGCAATACGTGTGGTTGCGGTGTGATGGTGAGGGTTTTCGAGGGCTAACTCTGTCTTTGTGTTTTGGAGCCCTGAATACAAGATCAGCAGTCACAGGGAGATCCCCCAACTGTTGTCCAACCAGCCTGGAATGGAGCTTCTCACTGTCAGGAACCGTGTTGTGGCAATAGGACTGAGAGCCAGCCTATCTACTCTGTCCTTTAGTCCTTAGAATGGTATAGAAACTCTATTACGATTAACTTATTAATACTTACCAGTGGCGGCTGGTGGTAATTTTATTTTGGGGGGGAGCGACAAACAGTGCACCCACAGCCACCCCCTGGTCCGGAGCACTTACCCCATCTATGGCAGGCATGACGGGTGGCTGGGATTACGGCGGCTTCCCCCTCTCTCCTCCGTGGGCTTCACGGGTGGCTGGCATCACGGGTGGCTTCACCCTCTCTCCTCTGCAGGCCTCATGGGTGGCGGGGATCACAGGTGGCTTCCCCTTCTCTCCTCCCTGGGCATCACGGGTGGTGGGCATCACGGGTGGCTTCCCCCTCTCTCCTCTGCAGGCATAACAGGCGTCAGGGACCACGGGTGGCTTCCCCCTCTCTCCTCTGCGGGCATCAGGGGTGGTGGGCATCATGGGCAGCTTCCCCTTTTCGTCGGCTTCTGTCTCCTCCGTCTTCCTCGGCGGCCAATCTAAACACTTCTCCTTTTGGCCAATCGGGAAACAGGTCTCAGACCCGCTTCCTGATTGGCCGGGAGAGCAGTTTCAGTGTGAAAATAGCGAATGTTCATTCGCTATTGTCACACAACTGGGTGGGCTCGATTCGCAGTGCTCTGCGTCCCGTGCCAACCCCATTTTGAAGCCGTGCTTCAAAAAAAATCCCCTCCCATTGGAATTCAGGCATCCAATGTCCTGCAAGGGGCTGGACGCATGAATAGGGGGGTGGCGCCCGTGCTCCCCTAATGGACCTGCCGCCCCTGATAGTCACTAATGTACAGCAGGCTGACCTCTACATACATGCATACATGCATACATACAGTAGCACAGACCTAGCTCTCTGGCACTGTGCATGTGAGATAATAACAAAGAGATACTCTGTCTGTCACCAGGATTTAGACACTCAGCTGCTGCAGTTAAGCCATTAGATGATAGGAATTCTTGCAAAATAGTCTCTTCAGGGTGAAAATACAACAGCAGCAAGACCTTGGACAGGACAGGTGGCTCAGCTTTCTCTCACTTCCTGGAAACTCCCCTTTGTAAAGATATCAAAGTCCTCCAATCTGGGGTTTCTGACCCAGCTTGCAGGGACAGGAAGTGATTAAATAACTCTATAACAGTATGAAGCACAGCCACTTACAATTACAGACAGTAGAGGGCAGCAGATCCCTACATGTGCTAAGAAGGAACATGCTGATAGGAGAAGAAAGCAGAGTGACAGAGAGGGGAGCTTCATTACAGTACTGCTTCTCATTTTACTGGTGAGAGAGTAAAATCGGATCTTTTTCCCCACATTGTCCTCCAATCATCTCCAGCCTCCTCCTATTACAGTGAAGACCCCGCCCATTTCCTTCCTGGAATTCTGTAACACGGAGTCACTATGCCCGGTGAGGAGGCACTGCTGTGTCACTACCTTCACAGAGCCCGCCTTCTGAGGGGAGGAGTTTTGGGAGGCGGAGTCAGCACAGGAATCAGCAAGGTACCATGGGATACGTAGTCCTTAGCAATGGAGAAGCAGCAAAGCATGCTGGGAATCCAGGAAGTTGTGGAAAGAGACGGCCAGCAGACAAGCAGTGCTCACAGAATGAAAGGAGATGTTTCCAGTAATCTTATGTCGGATTGTCAGTAATAACGATTGTTTGTATTCTTATTACAATGCTGATGGTATAGAATGGATCTGTATGCTGTGACCGGAGATCTCCTTTATCTGCAGCAGAGAAAAATCAGGGCTCTGTGCTATGTGATGGGGCTGTGAAAATCTCAGGACTGGATGGACACAAATACAAATCCTTTGGCAGATAAAACAGCCACACCACACACACATTACAATCTTTGTAACTTCAGATTTACCGAAACTATGCACTACGGTAACCTATATACACTATCCAATAAATTTGTATCCAAACAGGTAGGTTCTTACACTAGATAGCTGTTGATAGATCTAACATAGATTGTACAATCAGATTGTAATGTGTGTGGATAATAGATTTGCATGCATCTGTGTATTCAGCATTAGCAAGAGGATGGGGGGGGGGGGGGGGGAACAAAAAATTGTCATGTATTCTGGTAATTAAAGTACATTGTAGTAGCTGAGAAGGAGGGGAGGAGCAGTTTTGGTGGACACTTTGACCTCGGGAGCCCAGGGACCACCATACACTCTGCACCCCTGTAGTGACACCCAGGTAATGTCAGATCCCTCATACCAAAACACTGAATTAGGCAACATTCTGATGTTGGGGGAACTCCGGAGAGGGTTGTACAAGACAGAAAATTAGGAAGTAAAATTTCCTGTTAAAAAAAAAAAAAAAAACCCCAAACATTTCCTGTTAAATCGCCCCCCAAATTCTGCGTCATCAGGAGGACACGTCAGATGAGTGACACGGGACATGTTACAGCTCAAAAAAACTCCAGGAACGCCAAAGTGGAACCTCAGAAATGCGCTCGGAAAACACAGCAACTTAATTACATTGTAACAATTTGTGTCGGAATTATTGCTTTAATAATAATGTCACTCTGGGTGCGGACGGCGGACAGTTCTACACAGAACCCACAGAGCCCGACGCCAGGGAGATCTCCTGACAATGCCGACATTCCACTACTGGGATCTCCACATCATCCTGACATTCATCTTCTGCTTTTACCCGCTTCAAGAGCCTAATACTTCTCTTTGCTGGTATCCTCCGACTGGTCCATGAATATATAAGCCAATGAAAATACAGCCAGTGCCTTCCCTAGTCCAAGGTCCACTTCGTTTCTGAGCTCACAACTGCCTCCTTGCCACTCCTCAACAACCAGAGGCTGCCTTTGCAGGGCAACCACTACTCCTCCCTAACTAGACTCCATCTTTGTAGAGCCCACGGCCACACTTCTACAACAAGACTTCATTTTTGTAGGACCCACCTTCATCCATCTCCAGCTAGACTCCATCTTTGTAGAGCCCACGGCCACACTTCTACAACAAGACTTTATTTTTGTAGGACCTACCTTCACCCATCTCCAACTAGACTCCATCTTTGTAGAGCCCACTACCACTACTCTTCAACCAGACTCCATCTTTATAGATCCCACTACCACTTCTCTCCAACTAGACTCCATCTTTGTAGAGCCCACGGCCACACTTCTACAACAAGACTTCATTTTTGTAGGACCTACCTTCACCCATCTCCAACTAGACTCCATCTTTGTAGAGCCCACTGCCACTCCTCTAGAACAACAATTCATTTTTGTAGGACCCACCTTCATCAATCTCCAACTAGACTCCATCTTTTTAGAGCCCACTGCCACACCTCTAGAACCACACATCATTTTTGTAGGACCCACCCATCTCCAGCTAGACTCCATCTTTGTAGAGCCCACTGCCACTCCTCTAGAACAACACTTCATTTTTGTAGGACCCACCTTCACCAATCTCCAACTAGACTCCATCTTTGTAGAGCCCACTACCACTCCTCTTCAACCAGACTTCATCTTTATAGATCCCACTACCACTTCTCTCCAACTAGACTCCATCTTTGTAGAGCCCACTACCACTCCTCTTCAACCAGACTTCATCTTTATAGAGCCCACTACCACTTCTCTTCAACCAGACTCCATCTTTGTAGATCCCACTACCACGTCTCTCAAACTAGACTCCGTCTTTGTAGAGCCCAACATCACTCCTCTACAAACAGACTTCATTTTTACAGGGCTCACCACCACTGCGCTACAACTAAACTCCATCTGTGTAGAGCCCAACACCACTCCTCTACAGCCAGACATCATCTTTGTAGGGCCCACCACCACTGCTCTACAACTAAGCTCCATCTTTGTTAAACCCACTAACACTCCCCTTCAACCAGACTTCATCTTTGTAGAGCCCACCTCCACTCCTTTACCTCCAGATGCTATTTTTGTAGTGCCCACTGCCACACCTCTACAACACTTCATTTTTGTAGGACCCACTTACACCCATCTCCCACTATCTTTGCAAGGCCCACCACCACTCCTTTACAACCAGACTTCATCTTTGTAGGGCCTACCACCACTCCACTACAATCAGGCCTCATCTTTGTAAGGCTCACTGCCACTCCTCTACAACCAGACTCCATCTTTGTAGAGCCCTCTACCAGTCCTCTACAACCAGACTCCATCTTTGTAGAGCCCTCTACCACTCCTCTACAACCAGACTTCATCTTTGCAGGGCCTAACACCACTCCTCTACAACCAGAGTCCAACTTTGTAGGACCCACCGCCACTCTTCTAAAACAAGACACCATCTTTGTATGGCCCACCTCCACTCCTCTACAACCAGATTTCATCCTTGTAGGGCCCACCACCACTCTTCTATAACCATAATGTATCTTTTAGACCCCACAACCACTGCTCTACAACCAGACTCCATCTTTGTAGAGCCCACTACCACTCTTTTACAACCAGACTCCATCGTTGTAGAGCCCACTACCACTCCTCTACAACCAGACTTTATCTTTGCAGGGCCTACGACCACTCCTCTACAACCAGAGTCCAACTTTGTAGGACCCACCGCCATGCTTCTAAAACAAGACACCATTTTTGTAGGGCCCACCGCCACTCCTCTACAACCAGAGTTCATCCTTGTAGGACCTGCCACCACTCTTCTATAACCATAATGTATCTTTTAGGTTCCACAACCACTCCTCTACAACCAGACTCCATCTTTCTAGGACCCACCACATCTCCTCTACAGCCAGATTTTGTTTCCATTTTCCTTCTCTGAGATCCAGCCTCATGACTGGCCCTTGTCTTGAGAGGAAATGCCAAATTTCCTTCAGTATAATATCAGCACTGAGAAGTGATTATTGGAATCCTCTAATGAGAGGAAGATGGAGGCTGAAAATGCCTGTTTGCTTTAGTGTGTAGTACTATCGCGGGGACCCCCCCCCCCATTCCCACATGGCTGTTATGAGACCCCACTTGGGTGAGTTGTGGGACTCCCCTGTAACTGAGTTATAGGAACCCCCCCTCTTCCCCTCTGGGACTGAGATATGAGACCCCCATGGCTGAGTTATGGAAATCCTGTGGCTGATTTATGGGACCCTTATAGTTGCGTCATGGGACTTCCATGTGGATAAATTATGGGACCCCCTTTTGGCTGACTTTTGTGACCCCCCTGTGGATGAGTTCTGGAATGCCCTGTGGATGAGTTTTGGAACCCCCTGTGGTTTAGTTATGGGACCCCCTTGTAGCTGATTCATGGGACCCCCTCTGGATGAGTTCTGGAACCTTCTGTGGAAGAGTTTTAGGACCCCCTTGTGGCTGATTTATGGGAGCCCCCTGTGGATGAGTTCTGGAACCCCTGTGGACCCTCTTGTGGCTGATTTATGCCCAGCCCCATGGATGAGTTTTGGGATCCCCTGTGGATGAGTTTTAGGACCCCCTTGTGGCTGATTTATGGGGCCCCCTGTGGATGAGTTCTGCTATCCCCTGTGGAGCAGTTCTGGGACCCCCTGTGAATGAGTTATAAGACACCCTGTGGATGTTATAGGACCCCTTTGTGGCTGATTTTTGTGAAATCCCTTTGTCGCTGATTTATAGGACCCCCTGTTGATGAGTTCTGGAACCCCTGTGGATGAGTTCTGGAACCCCCTGCGGAGGAGTTATGGGACCCCCCCCCCCTGTGGATGAGTTATGGGACCCTCTATGGTGGAGATATGGGACCCCCTGTGGAGGGGTTATGGGACCCCCTGTGGATGAGTTCTGGAAGCCCTGTGGAAGAGTTCTGGAACCCCCTATGGACGAGTTTAAGGGACCCCCTGTGGATGAGTTCTGAAATCCCTGTGGACCCCCATGTGACTGATTTATGCCCCCCCATGGATAAGTTCTGGGACCCCCTGTGGAGGAGTTTTGGGACCCCCTGTGGATGAGTTATTGGACCTTCTTGTGGCTGATTTATGAAACCCCCTTTGTCGCTGATTTATAGGACCCCCTGCTGATGAGTTCTGAAACCCCCTGTGGATGAGTTATGGGACCCCCGTAGATGAGTCCTGGAAAGCCCTGTGGACCCCCTTGTGACTGATTTATGCCCCAACCCCCCATGGATAAGTTCTGGGACTCCCTGTCGATGAGTTTTAGGACCCCCCTTGTGTGATTTATAGGACCCCCTGTGGAGGAGTTATGTGACACCCCCCCCCCCCCCGTGAATGAGTCCTGGAAGCCCCTCGTGGCTGATTTATGCCCCCCCCCCCCCTATGGATAAGTTCTGGGACCCCCTGTGGAGGAGTTGTATGCCCCCCCTTTGGATGAGTTCTGAAAGCCCCTCGTGGCTGATTTATGCCCCCCCCCATGGATAAGTTCTGGGACCCCCTGTGGAGGAGTTGTATGCCCCCCCCTTTGGATGAGTTCTGAAAGCCCCTCGTGGCTGATTTATGCCCCCCCCCCCCCCATGGATAAGTTCTGGGACCCCCTGTGGATGAGTTATGGGACCCCCGTGGATGAGTTCCGGAAGCCCTGTGGACCCCCTTGTGACTGATTTATGCCCCAACCCCCCATGGATAAGTTCTGGGACTCCCTGTCGATGAGTTTTAGGACCCCCCTTGTGGTTGATTTATTGGAGCCCCTGTGGAAGAGTTCTGGAACCCCTGTGGATGTTATAAGACCCCCTTTTTGCTGATTTATGAGACCACCTTTGTTGCTGATTTATAGGACCCCCTGTGGAGGAGTTATGTGACCCCCCCCCCCCCTGTGGATGAGTCCTGGAAGCCCCTCGTGGCTGATTTATGCCCCCCCCCCCCCCATGGATAAGTTCTGGGACCCCCTGTGGAGGAGTTGTATGGCCCCCCATTACTTGTAGTAAGGACTCTCCGATCACACTTCCGATCCCCACCCACTACAGATAAAGTCTCCGGGGCCCCGCCCCCTCACACAGTATACGATGTATCCCCGCAGAACACTCACCACGGTGACGTCACACAGCGCGTGCTCCAGCCTGCCATTCATGCCTCTGCAACCAATGGAGCGCCGGGGGCGTGGCCGGGAAGAAGACGAAGAGCTCAGGGGCGGAGCTGAGGCTGCAGGGATAGGAATGCAGGAGGCGGGTCCCTGAGGGCGGAGAGCCAAGGTGAGGACGTGTGAGGGGCGGGGCGGAAGGCGGGGCGGAGGGGAGTAGGGCAGCGGGCGCTGTGTTATGGGGCGCAGTAGGTGACATGTGGTCGGAGGTCCTCCTGGTGCCGCTTTACTGCGCCGCCCTGCTGGTCACCGTGTGTACCGTCCGCCACCTCCTGAGACAGCGGAGACCCCGGGGCTTCCCACCGGGACCTACCGGACTACCTCTCATAGGGAACATTCTGAGCCTGAACTCCACCGAACAACCCCATGTCTACATGACCCGGCTCAGCCACTCCCACGGGGAGGTAATACTGCGACCAAAACTATCCGAAAATACTATTACTAATACTGATATTTATTATTATTATATATTATTATTTATTATTATATATTATTATTTATTATTATATATTATTATTATTATTATTATTATTATATATTACTAATATTTATTATTATATATTTCTAATACTGATACTATTATTATTATATATTATTATTACTGATATATTATTATTATTAGTAGTAGTAGTAGTAGTATTAGTAGTAGTAGTAGTAGTAGTATATATTATTTATTATTATTATATATTATTATTACTGATATATATTTATTAGTGTATATTACTAATATATTATTTTTACTATAATTATTATTATTAACATTATTACTATTACATAATAATGATAATACTTATATATACTTCCCTCACCCCTAAAATGTGTATGTGGCCAGACGGGGGTAGAGGGGGGTAATAATGTTACAATCACTATTATTACTACTATTCTATAATATCTCTACTCCGTGCCGGTCATCTAGAGCCCGGGGCGAGAATACCCCCCCCCCCAAGATGTATGAGGATTATGTGTGAGCACTAATCTGCATGTGCACCCCCAAAGTACTAATCCACCCCCTACTGAAATCCCCCCTCTCAGTACAAATCTTTGCATCGCCCATATCCCCCCAGCTCAAATGGCCCCACCCCCCCTCACAAATCCTTTACCCCTAAAATATCCCCTCCAAGTACACATCCCCCCTCCACATTCCTCCCAACACAAATCCCCCTACACCACCAGTCTTAGCACCCCCCCCCAATATTTCCCCTCCTAGCAAACATCTTCTCCCCCCTCCCAACACAAATCCCCCTAGACAAACCCTCTTAACACCCCCCCCCCCATATTATATTTAATTTCCCCTCCTACATGTCTTCTCCCCCTCCCAACACAAATCCCCACTTTTGGCATCAGCCCCCCCCCCCACATCCCCTCTCCCAACACAAGTCCCCCTAGACCACCACTCTTAGCCCCCCCATATTTAATTTCCCTTTTTAGTACACATATTCCCCCCCCATCTCCCCTCCCAACACAAATCCCCCTAGACCACCACTCTTAGCACCCCCCCATATTTCTTTTCCCCTTCCAGAACAATACTTACCCCCTACCCCCACCCAAGTTCCCCCTTCTAACACAAATCCCCCCCCCCTCCAATCTCCTTGTGGCGCCCCCCGCAATTCACATGATACCACAGTGCCCAGGGCAGTCGTCCCTCCTGCCCACCCCCTTGTCCCTGTCTCTACTATTATATACTGTCCTCACCTACAATATAAGTGACCAGACCGAGCCACCGCCATGGGGAGGGAATAATATTACTATTATTATATACTGCCCCCCCTATTACTATTATTATATACTGCCCGCCCATTACTATTATTATATACTGCCCCCCCTATTACTATTATTATATACTGCCCCCCATTACTATTATTATATACTGCCCCCCCATTACTATTATTATATACTGCCCCCCATTACTATTATTATATACCGCCCCCCCCATTACTATTATTATATACTCCCCCCCATTACTATTATCGTATACTGCCCCCCATTACTATTATTATATACTGCCCCCATTACTTTTATTATATACTGCCCCCCCATTACTATTATTATATACTGCCCCCCATTACTTTTATTATATACTGCCCCCCATTACTATTATTATATACTGCCCCTATTACTTTTATTATATACTGCCCCCCTATTACTATTATTATATACTGCCCCCCTATTACTATTATTATATACTGCCCCCCCATTACTATTATTATATACTGCCCCCATTACTTTTATTATATACTGCCCCCTATTACTATTATTATATACTGCCCCCCCATTACTATTATTATATACTGCCCCCCATTACTATTATTATATACTGCCCCCCATTACTATTATTATATACTGCCCCCCATTACTATTATTATATACTGCCCCCCCCATTACTATTATTATATACTGCCCCCCATTACTATTATTATATACCGCCCCCCCCCATTACTATTATTATATACTCCCCCCCCATTACTATTATCGTATACTGCCCCCCATTACTATTATTATATACTGCCCCCCATTACTATTATTATATACTGCCCCCATTACTATTATTATATACTGCCCCCCATTACTTTTATTATATACTGCCCCCCCCATTACTATTATTATATACTGCCCCCCATTACTTTTATTATATACTGCCCCCCATTACTATTATTATATACTGCCCCCATTACTATTATTATATACTGCCCCCCATTACTATTATTATATACTGCCCCCCATTACTATTATTATATACTGCCCCCCATTACTATTATTATATACTGCCCCCCATTACTATTATTATATACTGCCCCCCCATTACTATTATTATATACTGCCCCCCCATTACTATTATTATATACTGCCCCCCATTACTATTATTATATACTGTCCCCCCATTACTATTATTATATACTGCCCCCCATTACTATTATTATATACCCCCCCCATTACTATTATTATATACTGCCCCCCATTACTATTATTATATACTGCCCCCCCCATTACTATTATTATATACTGCCCCCCATTACTATTATTATATACTGCCCCCCATTACTATTATTATATACTGCCCCCCCATTACTATTATTATATACTGCCCCCCATTACTATTATTATATACTGCCCCCCCATTACTATTATTATATACTGCCCCCCATTACTATTATTATATACCGCCCCCCCCATTACTATTATTATATACTCCCCCCCATTACTATTATCGTATACTGCCCCCCATTACTATTATTATATACTGCCCCCCATTACTATTATTATACACTGCCCCCCATTACTATTATTATATACTGCCCCCATTACTATTATTATATACTGCCCCCCATTACTTTTATTATATACTGCCCCCCCCATTACTATTATTATATACTGCCCCCCATTACTTTTATTATATACTGCCCCCCATTACTATTATTATATACTGCCCCTATTACTTTTATTATATACTGCCCCCCTATTACTATTATTATATACTGCCCCCCCATTACTATTATTATATACTGCCCCCCATTACTATTATTATATACTGCCCCCATTACTATTATTATATACTGCCCCCCATTACTTTTATTATATACTGCCCCCATTACTTTTTTATATACTGCCCCCCATTACTATTATTATATACTGCCCCCCATTACTATTATTATATACTGCCCCCCCCATTACTTTTATTATATACTGCCCCTATTACTTTTATTATATACTGCCCCCCTATTACTATTATTATATACTGCCCCTATTACTTTTATTATATACTGCCCCCCTATTACTATTATTATATACTGTCCCCCATTACTATTATTATATACTGCCCCCCCCCCATTACTTTTATTATATACTGCCCCTATTACTTTTATTATATACTGCCCCCCCATTACTATTATTATATACTGCCCCCCCATTACTATTATTATATACTGCCCCCCATTACTTTTATTATATACTGCCCCCATTACTATTATTATATACTGCCCCCCTATTACTATTATTATATACTGCCCCCCCATTACTATTATTATATACTGCCCCCCATTACTTTTATTATATAATGCCCCCATTACTATTATTATATACTGCCCCCCATTACTATTATTATATACTGCCCCCCCATTACTATTATTATATACTGCCCCCCATTACTATTATTATATACTGCCCCCCATTACTATTATTATATACTCCCCCCCATTACTATTATCGTATACTGCCCCCCATTACTATTATTATATACTGCCCCCCATTACTATTATTATACACTGCCCCCCATTACTATTATTATATACTGCCCCATTACTATTATTATATACTGCCCCCCATTACTTTTATTATATACTGCCCCCCCCATTACTATTATTATATACTGCCCCCCATTACTATTATTATATACTGCCCCTATTACTTTTATTATATACTGCCCCCCTATTACTATTATTATATACTGCCCCCCCATTACTATTATTATATACTGCCCCCCATTACTATTATTATATACTGCCCCCCATTACTATTATTATATACTGCCCCCCCATTACTATTATTATATACTGCCCCCCATTACTTTTATTATATACTGCCCCCCATTACTTTTTTATATACTGCCCCCCATTACTATTATTATATACTGCCCCCCCCATTACTTTTATTATATACTGCCCCTATTACTTTTATTATATACTGCCCCCCTATTACTATTATTATATACTGCCCCTATTACTTATTATATACTGCCCCCCTATTACTACTATTATATACTGCCCCCCATTACTATTATTATATACTGCCCCCCATTACTATTATTATATACTGCCCCTATTACTTTTATTATATACTGCCCCCCATTACTTTTTTATATACTGCCCCCCATTATTATTATTATTATATACTGCCCCCCATTACTATTATTATATACTGCCCCCCCCCCATTACTTTTATTATATACTGCCCCTATTACTTTTATTATATACTGCCCCCCTATTACTATTATTATATACTGCCCCTATTACTTATTATATACTGCCCCCCTATTACTACTATTATATACTGCCCCCCATTACTATTATTATATACTGCCCCCATTACTATTATTATATACTGCCCCCCATTACTTTTATTATATACTGCCCCCATTACTTTTTTATATACTGCCCCCCATTACTATTATTATATACTGCCCCCCATTACTATTATTATATACTGCCCCCCCCATTACTTTTATTATATACTGCCCCTATTACTTTTATTATATACTGCCCCCCTATTACTATTATTATATACTGCCCCTATTACTTTTATTATATACTGCCCCCCTATTACTATTATTATATACTGTCCCCCATTACTATTATTATATACTGCCCCCCCCCCATTACTTTTATTATATACTGCCCCTATTACTTTTATTATATACTGCCCCCCCATTACTATTATTATATACTGCCCCCCCATTACTATTATTATATACTGCCCCCCATTACTTTTATTATATACTGCCCCCATTACTATTATTATATACTGCCCCCCTATTACTATTATTATATACTGCCCCCCCATTACTATTATTATATACTGCCCCCCATTACTTTTATTATATAATGCCCCCATTACTATTATTATATACTGCCCCCCATTACTATTATTATATACTGCCCCCCCATTACTATTATTATATACTGCCCCCCATTACTATTATTATATACTGCCCCCCATTACTATTATTATATACTCCCCCCCATTACTATTATCGTATACTGCCCCCCATTACTATTATTATATACTGCCCCCCATTACTATTATTATACACTGCCCCCCATTACTATTATTATATACTGCCCCATTACTATTATTATATACTGCCCCCCATTACTTTTATTATATACTGCCCCCCCCATTACTATTATTATATACTGCCCCCCATTACTATTATTATATACTGCCCCTATTACTTTTATTATATACTGCCCCCCTATTACTATTATTATATACTGCCCCCCCATTACTATTATTATATACTGCCCCCCATTACTATTATTATATACTGCCCCCCATTACTATTATTATATACTGCCCCCCCATTACTATTATTATATACTGCCCCCCATTACTTTTATTATATACTGCCCCCCATTACTTTTTTATATACTGCCCCCCATTACTATTATTATATACTGCCCCCCCCATTACTTTTATTATATACTGCCCCTATTACTTTTATTATATACTGCCCCCCTATTACTATTATTATATACTGCCCCTATTACTTATTATATACTGCCCCCCTATTACTACTATTATATACTGCCCCCCATTACTATTATTATATACTGCCCCCCATTACTATTATTATATACTGCCCCTATTACTTTTATTATATACTGCCCCCCATTACTTTTTTATATACTGCCCCCCATTATTATTATTATTATATACTGCCCCCCATTACTATTATTATATACTGCCCCCCCCCCATTACTTTTATTATATACTGCCCCTATTACTTTTATTATATACTGCCCCCCTATTACTATTATTATATACTGCCCCTATTACTTATTATATACTGCCCCCCTATTACTACTATTATATACTGCCCCCCATTACTATTATTATATACTGCCCCCCATTACTATTATTATATACTGCCCCTATTACTTTTATTATATACTGCCACCGGTGTGTACATGACCAGCCTGAGCCCCAGAAACATGGAGGTAATATTATTAATATATACTGCCCCCCATTACTATTATTATATACTGCCCCCCATTACTATTATTATATACTGCCCCCCCCATTACTATTATTATATACTGCCCCCCCATTACTATTATTATATACTGCCCCCCATTACTATTATTATATACTGCCCCCCCCATTACTATTATTATATACTGCCCCCCCTATTACTATTATTATATACTGCCCCCATTACTATTATTATATACTGCCCCCCATTACTATTATTATATACTGCCCCCCCCCCCTATTACTATTATTATATACTGCCCCCATTACTATTATTATATACTGCCCCCCATTACTATTATTATATACTGTCCCCACATTACTATTATTATATACTGCCCCCCATTACTATTATTATATACTGCCCCCCATTACTATTATTATATACTGCCCTCCCATTACTATTATTATATACTGCCCCCCCCCATTACTATTATTATATACTGCCCCCATTACTATTATTATATACTGCCCCCCCCCATTACTATTATTATATACTCCCCCCATTACTATTATTATATACTGCCCTCCCATTACTATTATTATATACTGCCCCCCCATTACTATTATTATATACTCCCCCATTACTATTATTATATACTGCCCCCCATTACTATTATTATATACTGCCCCCCATTACTATTATTATATACTCCCCCCATTACTATTATTATATACTGCCCCCCATTACTATTATTATATACTGCCCCCCCATTACTATTATTATATACTGCCCCCCATTACTATTATTATATACTGCCCCCCCATTACTATTATTATATACTGCCCCCATTACTATTATTATATACTGCCCCCCATTACTATTATTATATACTGCCCCCCCTAATACTATTATTATATACTGCCCCCATTACTATTATTATATACTGCCCCCATTACTATTATTATATTCTGCCCCCCATTACTATTATTATATACTGCCCCCCATTACTATTATTATATACTGCCCCCCCTATTACTATTATTATATACTGCCCCCATTACTATTATTATATACTGCCCCCATTACTATTATTATATACTGCCCCCCATTACTATTATTATATACTGCCCCCCCATTACTATTATTATATACTGCCCCCCATTACTATTATTATATACTGCACCCCATTACTATTATTATATACTGCCCCCCATTACTATTATTATATACTGCCCCCCATTACTATTATTATATACTGCCCCCCCCATTACTATTATCATATACTGCCCCCCATTACTATTATTATATACTGCCCCCATTACTATTATTATATACTGCCCCCATTACTATTATTATATACTGCCCCCCATTACTATTATTATATACCGCCCCCCCCCCTATTACTATTATTATATACTGCCCCCCATTACTATTATTATATACTGCCCCCATTACTATTATTATATAGTGCCCCCCATTACTATTATTATATACTGCCCCCCCATTACTATTATTATATACTGCCCCCCATTACTATTATTATATACTGCCCCCCATTACTATTATTATATACTGCCCCCCCATTACTATTATTATATACTGCCCCCCCCATTACTATTATCATATACTGCCCCCCCCCCCCCCCCCATTACTATTATTATTTACTGCCACCGGTGTGTACATGACCAGCCTGAGCCCCAGAAACATGGAGGTATTATTATTAATATATACTGTCACCCATAATGTAGCCACATTATGGGGGGGGGGTGAGGGGCGGTGCCACTGGGAGGTATATCATCCATATTATTATTATATCTGGCCCATTCTCTGTATAGACACGAGGGGATCCACTTTGCTGATTGGAGGAGAGCGGGTGAATGCCTGGTCTTTATACAGAGAGGACACAGACATCACCCGCTCTGCTCCATGGGGGGTCTGGTGTGACTCCGCTGACACCCGACGTGTCCTACGATCCGATCCACCATGACAGAGGGGGGCAGATCCCTTTCCGGGTTTTTTTTTTTTTTTTTTTTTTAGCAGACCAGATTGGATTGGAGGTAGATGGGTGTAAACGGACACCCGCCAGTTCATAGGGATACATGGACCATCCGATCAATTCCACCTGGAAAACCAATAGGGGGGCCTAATCGGATGAGGGCCTTATTATTATTTATTGATTATTTACTACTTTATACCAAACCCACAGTGTACAGAGCCAAGGGGGGTATGATATACAGTATCTGACAAAAGTAAGTACACCCCTCAGTGACATTTGTGTAAATCTTTTCTTCTCTCTTTTCATGTGACAACACTGAAAAAATGACACTTTGCTACAATGTAAAGTAGTGAGTGTACAGCTTGTATAACAGTGTAAATTTGCTGTCCCCTCAAAATAACTCAACACACAGCCATTAATGTCTAAACCGCTGGCAACAAAAGTCAGTACACCCCTAAGTGAAAATCTCCAAATTGGGCCCAAAGTGTCAATATTTTGTGTGGCCTCCATTATTTTCCAGCACTGCCTTAACCCTCTTGGACATGGAGGTCACCAGAACTTCACAGGTTGTCACTGGAGTCCTCTTCCCCTCCCCCATGATGACATCACAGAGCTGGTGGATGTTAGAGACCTTGCGCTCCTCCACCTTCCGTTTGAGAATGTCCCACAGATGATCAATAGGGTTTAGGTCTGGAGACATGCTTGGCCAGTCCATCACCTTTACCCTCAGCTTCTTTAGCAAGGCAGTGGTGGTCTTGGAGGTGTGTTTGGGGTGGTTATCATGTTGGAATACTGCCCTGCGGCCCAGTCTCTGAAGGGAGGGGAACATGCTCTGCTTCAGTATGTCACAGTACATGTTGGCATTCATGGTTCCCTCAATGATCTGTAGCTCCCCAGTGCTGGTGTTCTGTCGAGAAGTGCCCCCCATCGAATAGTGCCCACGCATGCGCAGGACAGAGTCGCACTTGAGCTGATTTGCCGATCAGCTGGAGTGACGTGACCAGGGCACAAGCGCACATCGTAGGAGGCATCTCTTTATGGGAGATACCATTTCACAACAATTGAAACCTATACAAACAGCGGAGGGAGACCATAGTTCTCACATTGTTGCGGGGTGGCTTTACAGTGTGCTGATGGTCGGTTTTGCCTGTGTGAAAGGTCGGTTGCAACACAGACAAAACCAGCTCTTCAACACAGCCACAAGCCGTCCTCCAGCAGCAGCAATGCACAATCAAATTTACACTGTTATACAAGCTGTACACTCACTACTTTACATTGTAGACAAGTGTCATTTCTTCAGTGTTGTCACATGAAAAGATAGAAGAAAAGATTTACACAAATGTGACTGAGGGGTGTACTTACTTTTGTGAGCTACTGTGTGTGTGTGTGTGTGTGTATATATATATATGGTAGGTGCATATCAGATGTATATTGGGGTGGAGTGATGGTGAACTTTCTCGCTGTGTATTTCTGAAGTTATTTCACTCCCATACAGCCCACAGACAGACGTTCGCTCCAGATTCTTGTTTCTCATTGGCTGATATTCTGGGTGTAAACTTTAAAGTTGTGTTCTGATTGGGCGGTTGTGTTTCCTGGCACCATGTGCTTCCAGGAATTCTGTGTAGTGGTTGTCCGGGTAACGGCGTGTAAACTGCATTCAGTGAACTGAGGGGTCAAAGTTCACGCAGAGAGGGTGATGCAATGTCGCCTGTTCATTGAGTGCTGTCCCCTCCCCCGACTCTGGAATATCCCTCAGCACTGATGTTACATGGTGACACATCTGTGTCCCGATCACATGGGGATCTGGTATGGGGGATCGATGCGCACACTCACATGGACTCTATAGGTATTGTAACCTGGATATGGTCACAGCGAGGAGCAAACCCCATGGACTCTTCATTAGTGATCATCTCGATGCAACAATGATGCTTAAAAGTCTTCGAAGAAAAGGACTGCGACCTTCTCAAGGAGTTTGTAACAATTTACAGAATATAGAAAAAAGGTTTTAAAAAAAAGTAGCTAAAACTTTTTCATCAAAATTTGCTACGTAAATTAATACTAAAGTCTCATTTTTATTTTTTCTATTAAAGATAATAAACATGTCATACTATGGAGGGGGGGGGGGCAATCTTATGAGCGCAGCGTGCCGATTTTATAAAAAAAACTTCACACTTTCCATCACGACAAGGATTTTGTATAAAGTAAATGCTGTAAACTACTTTAGTGGTGAGAAATTTAACATCCTGCACCTCCACACCTCAGATCAGCCCCAATTCCCGCACCTCCACACCTCAGATCACCCCAATTCCCGCACCTCCACACCTCAGATCAGCCCCAATTCCTGCACCTCCACACCTCAGATCACCCCAATTCCCGCACCTCCACACCTCAGATCAGCCCCAATTCCTGCACCTCCACACCTCAGATCACCCCAATTCCCGCACCTCCACACCTCAGATCACCCCAATTCCCGCACCTCCACACCTCAGATCACTGTCCCCCCTGCTCATCTGCCCCACCACTGTACCCCCTGCTCATCTGCCCCACCACTGTACTACCCTGCTCATCTGCCCCACCACTGTAACCCCCTGCTCATCTGCCCCACCACTGTAACCCCCTGCTCATCTGCCCCACCACTGTAACCCCCTGCACATCTGCCCCACCACTGTAACCCCCTGCACATCTGCCCCACTACTGTACTACCCTGCTCATCTGCCCAACCCCTGTGACTCCCTGCTCATCTGCCCCACCACTGTACTACCCTGCTCATCTGCCCCACCACTGTAACCCCCTGCACATCTGCCCCACTACTGTACTACCCTGCTCATCTGCCCCACCACTGTACCCCCTGCTCATCTGCCCCACCACTGTAACCCCCTGCTCATCTGCCCCACCACTGTAACCCCCTGCTCATCTGCCCAACCCCTGTGACTCCCTGCTCATCTGCCCCACCACTGTACCCCCTGCTCATCTGCCCCACCACTGTAACCCCCTGCTCATCTGCCCCACCACTGTAACCCCCTGCTCATCTGCCCAACCCCTGTGACTCCCTGCTCATCTGCCCCACCACTGTACCCCCTGCTCATCTGCCCCACCACTGTAACCCCCTGCTCATCTGCCCCACCACTGTAACCCCCTGCTCATCTGCCCAACCCCTGTGACTCCCTGCTCATCTGCCCCACCACTGTACTACCCTGCTCATCTGCCCCACCACTGTACCCCCTGCTCATCTGCCCAACCCCTGTGACTCCCTGCTCATCTGCCCCACCACTGTACCCAAAAGTGTGAATATTGCTAAATATACAGCCTCATGCTACATAACTAAGCTCCATTTCATGCTGAATAATCTAAATTGTTAATGCATTTTTACTTCAAAAGCATTTTATTAAAATTAATTTGATTAAAAAATCCCCAAAAAATCTGATTTGAATAAAAGAAATCAGATTTAAAAAATCATTGATTATTATCCACCCTGATAGGTGATCTTCGGGGCTCCTGGCCTCTCCCGTCCTATTGAGCGCCCCCACGGCAAGCAGCTTGCTATGGGGGCTCCCGAGTCGAGCCGCAGCTCTGTCTATCCATTCAGACACGGAGCCGTGGCCGGGCCCCGCCCCTTTCTCTTCTCTCACCTTCTATGTTCAGAATGCAGCAGGGCAATCACTCGGCATGTGACCTGGACAAGTGGAGATCACTGGAGTAGGGGTGTAGTAGAGGTGTAGTAGTGGTGTCTACTTTGTGATTTCAGCTTCCAGGAGCATCAGCCAGGTATGGGATATACATAGTTGGTCCCAGCTGGAACATTGTAATTATATATATATCATATTCATGCTTGGAATTCTTATTTAAGGGAATCAGGACAGGGTGACCTGTGACATCATGGTGTTGGAATTGTGACATCACAGCTCCTGTCACCTCAGTTCAGTGGATCTCTCTCCCTCACATTGCCTCCTCCTGTCTTCCCAGATCTTCAGTCTGGACCTTGGTGGAATCTCCACTGTCGTTCTGAATGGTTATGATGCAGTGAAGGAGTGTCTGGTGCGCCAGAGTGATGTCTTCGCTGACCGTCCATCACTCCCACTATTTCTAAAGATGACCAAGATGGGAGGTAAGTATCAGAGTTCCATAGAGTGTGACCTTCCTTATTGGTTAATAGCCAACTCCAAGTTCTGTATAGTATTTGTTTTTCTTTAGAGTGAGAAAGAACAAATATTTCATCCAACTGTCCATCCAGAGCCTCTGGTTTATAGACCGGATACATCCTAAATATAGAGCCATTTATCCAACTGTCCATCCAGAGCCTCTGGTTTATAGACCAGATACATCCTAAATATAGAGCCATTTATCCAACTGTCCATCCAGAGCCTCTGGTTTATAGACCAGATACATCCTAAATATAGAGCCATTTATCCAACTGTCCATCCAGAGCCTCTGGTTTATAGACCAGATACATCCTAAATATAGAGCCATTTATCCAACTGTCCATCCAGAGCCTCTGGTTTATAGACCGGATACATCCTAAATATAGAACCATTTATCCAACTGTCCATCCAGAGCCTCTGGTTTATAGACCGGATACATCCTAAATATAGAACCATTTATCCAACTGTCCATCCAGAGCCTCTGGTTTATAGACCGGATACATCCTAAATATAGAGCCATTTATCCAACTGTCCATCCAGAGCCTCTGGTTTATAGACCGGATACATCCTAAATATAGAACCATTTATCCAACTGTCCATCCAGAGCCTCTGGTTTATAGACTGGATACATCCTAAATATAGAACCATTTATCCAACTGTCCATCCAGAGCCTCTGGTTTATAGACCGGATACATCCTAAATATAGAGCCATTTATCCAACTGTCCATCCAGAGCCTCTGGTTTATAGACCAGATACATCCTAAATATAGAACCATTTATCCAACTGTCCATCCAGAGCCTCTGGTTTATAGACCAGATACATCCTAAATATAGAACCATTTATCCAACTGTCCATCCAGAGCCTCTGGTTTATAGACCGGATACATTCTAAATATAGAACCATTTATCCAACTGTCCATCCAGAGCCTCTGGTTTATAGACCAGATACATCCTAAATATAGAGCCATTTATCCAACTGTCCATCCAGAGCCTCTGGTTTATAGACCAGATACATCCTAAATATAGAGCCATTTATCCAACTGTCCATCCAGAGCCTCTGGTTTATAGACCGGATACATCCTAAATATAGAACCATTTATCCAACTGTCCATCCAGAGCCTCTGGTTTATAGACCGGATACATCCTAAATATAGAACCATTTATCCAACTGTCCATCCAGAGCCTCTGGTTTATAGACCGGATACATCCTAAATATAGAGCCATTTATCCAACTGTCCATCCAGAGCCTCTGGTTTATAGACCGGATACATCCTAAATATAGAACCATTTATCCAACTGTCCATCCAGAGCCTCTGGTTTATAGACCGGATACATCCTAAATATAGAACCATTTATCCAACTGTCCATCCAGAGCCTCTGGTTTATAGAATGGATACATCCTAAATATAGAACCATTTATCCAACTGTCCATCCAGAGCCTCTGGTTTATAGACCAGATACATCCTAAATATAGAACCATTTATCCAACTGTCCATCCAGAGCCTCTGGTTTATAGACTGGATACATCCTAAATATAGAGCCATTTATTCAGAGTCTTTGGTTCATCATACATACAGTAGGTATAAAGGAAGTGTTATATTTGGTTATTTGGTTTGGTATATACAAACTTCCATTGTAGTAATTTTTATTTGTTTCATATTGTAGGTCTGTTGAATGCAAAGTATGGGCGGTGTTGGACGGAGCACCGGAAGTTGGCGGTGAGCTGCTTCCGTAATTTTGGTTATGGTCAGAAATCTTTTGAAAGTAAAATTTTAGAAGAGTCCTTTTTTTTCCTGGACGCCGTGGACACCTATAAGGGGAAACCGTTCGATCCGAAACACCTGATCACTATCGCCGTCTCCAACATCTCCAACCTGATTCTGTTTGGGGAGCGCTTCCGGTACGATGACAACGAGTTCCTGCATATGATCGAGATCTTCAGTGAGAATATCGAGCTGGCCACCAGTGCCTGGGTCTTCCTCTACAACGCCTTTCCGCTCATCGGCTTCCTGCCTTTTGGCAAGCACCAGCAGCTGTTTAAAAACGCTGATGAGGTCTATGACTTCTTGCTGCGTTTAATCGAGCGCTTTTCAGAAAACCGCAAGCCACATTCGCCACGGCATTTCATAGATGCGTATCTGGATGAAATGGAGAAGTATGAAGCAGATCCGAACAGCACATTGTCCACAGAGAACCTGATATTCTCAGTTGGAGAGCTGATCATTGCTGGGACCGAGACCACGACCAACGTCCTACGCTGGGCCATCGTCTTCATGGCGCTCTACCCCAACATTCAAGGTGGGCGTCTAATGCCTTCTTACAGGGTTTCCCGGATCTGTACACCCGCTGTGCCCATTATGAGGGGTTCCCACCATCCCTGTGCTGAGTTCCCGGGTCTGTACACCCGCTGTGCCCATTATGAGGGGTTCCCACCATCCCTGTGCTGAGTTCCCGGGTCTGTACACCCGCTGTGCCCATTATGAGGGTTCCCACCATCCCTGTGCTGAGTTCCCGGGTCTGTACACCCGCTGTGCCCATTATGAGGGGTTCTCACCATCCCTGTGCTGAGTTCCCGGGTCTGTACACCCGCTGTGCCCATTATGAGGGGTTCCCACCATCCCTGTGCTGAGTTCCCCGGTCTGTACACCCGCTGTGCCCATTATGAGGGGTTCCCTCCATCCCTGTGCTGAGTTCCCGGGTCTGTACACCCGCTGTGCCCATTATGAGGGTTCCCACCATCCCTGTGCTGAGTTCCCGGGTCTGTACACCCGCTGTGCCCATTATGAGGGTTCCCACCATCCCTGTGCTGAGTTCCCGGGTCTGTACACCCGCTGTGCCCATTATGAGGGTTCCCACCATCCCTGTGCTGAGTTCCCGGGTCTGTACACCCGCTGTGCCCATTATGAGGGTTCCCACCATCCCTGTGCTGAGTTCCCGGGTCTGTACACCCGCTGTGCCCATTATGAGGGTTCCCACCATCCCTGTGCTGAGTTCCCGGGTCTGTACACCCGCTGTGCCCATTATGAGGGGTTCCCACCATCCCTGTGCTGAGTTCCCGGGTCTGTACACCCGCTGTGCCCATTATGAGGGGTTCCCACCATCCCTGTGCTGAGTTCCCCGGTCTGTACACCCGCTGTGCCCATTATGAGGGGTTCTCACCATCCCTGTGCTGAGTTCCCGGGTCTGTACACCCGCTGTGCCCATTATGAGGGGTTCCCACCATCCCTGTGCTGAGTTCCCGGGTCTGTACACCCGCTGTGCCCATTATGAGGGGTTCCCTCCATCCCTGTGCTGAGTTCCCGGGTCTGTACACCCGCTGTGCCCATTATGAGGGTTCCCACCATCCCTGTGCTGAGTTCCCGGGTCTGTACACCCGCTGTGCCCATTATGAGGGGTTCTCACCATCCCTGTGCTGAGTTCCCGGGTCTGTACACCCGCTGTGCCCATTATGAGGGGTTCTCACCATCCCTGTGCTGAGTTCCCGGGTCTGTACACCTGCTGTGCCCATTATGAGGGGTTCTCACCATCCCTGTGCTGAGTTCCCGGGTCTGTACACCCGCTGTGCCCATTATGAGGGGTTCTCACCATCCCTGTGCTGAGTTCCCGGGTCTGTACACCCGCTGTGCCCATTATGAGGGGTTCTCACCATCCCTGTGCTGAGTTCCCGGGTCTGTACACCTGCTGTGCCCATTATGAGGGGTTCCCATCATCCCTGTGCTGAGTTCCCGGGTCTGTACACCCGCTGTGCCCATTATGAGGGGTTCCCACCATCCCTGTGCTGAGTTCCCGGGTCTGTACACTCGCTGTGCCCATTATGAGGGGTTCCCACCATCCCTGTGCTGAGTTCCCGGGTCTGTACACCCGCTGTGCCCATTATGAGGGGTTCTCACCATCCCTGTGCTGAGTTCCCGGGTCTGTACACCCGCTGTGCCCATTATGAGGGGTTCCCTCCATCCCTGTGCTGAGTTCCTGGATCTGTACACCCGCTGTGCCCATTATGAGGGGTTCCCACCATCCCTGTGCTGAGTTCCCGGGTCTGTACACCCGCTGTGCCCATTATGAGGGGTTCTCACCATCCCTGTGCTGAGTTCCCGGGTCTGTACACTCGCTGTGCCCATTATGAGGGGTTCTCACCATCCCTGTGCTGAGTTCCCGGGTCTGTACACCCGCTGTGCCCATTATGAGGGGTTCCCACCATCCCTGTGCTGAGTTCCCGGGTCTGTACACCCGCTGTGCCCATTATGAGGGGTTCTCACCATCCCTGTGCTGAGTTCCCGGGTCTGTACACCCGCTGTGCCCATTATGAGGGGTTCCCTCCATCCCTGTGCTGAGTTCCTGGATCTGTACACCCGCTGTGCCCATTATGAGGGGTTCTCACCATCCCTACTCTAAGAATTAGAGGTATGACTTGATAGACTTCCTTGAATCCTCAGGTACTGATCACCCCCTGATTGCTGACTCCTGTATCTTGCTAAACACTGAGTTTATTCTTCACTCTTTTATAGGTCAGGTCCAGAAAGAGATCGATTCCGTAGTTGGACCAAACCGTATCCCGACCTTAGAAGATCGTCCCGCTATGCCATACACCGAGGCCGTCCTCCACGAGATCCTGCGATTCTGTAACATCGCCCCGCTGGGGATCTTCCATGCTACATCTAGAGACACTGTGGTCAGAGGGTACTCCATCCCCGAGGGTACCACCGTCATCACCAACCTCTACTCCGTGCACTTTGACCAGAAGTATTGGACCAATCCGGAGATCTTCTACCCAGAGAGGTTCCTGGACAGCAGCGGCCAGTTCATCAAGAAAGAGGCCTTCGTCCCCTTCTCTCTGGGTGAGACCTAAAGAGGACCAGTCATGGCAGCCAGCTGGTCTTTATAAGAATCTAGATTGTCCCCATTCAATTGTATCCATAGACATCTTTTATTCTAGTGTTCAAAGTCTTTTATTATCGATGTTCTCCCACAACAAGACAATGTAAAACCTTCAATGAGTTTTGGGGGTTCAGATATGTCCCCCTTCTTCGGGGCTCCAAAACAAATGCAATATTAATACAATAATTGTTGTAGGTGATGTAGGTTGTTTTCTTCATGTGTCTTGTCATATTTTCAGATGCACTATATTACCAAAAGAATTGGGACGCCTGCCGTAGGGTTCAATATTGGGTTGGCCCCGCCCTTTGCAGCTATAACAGCTTCACCTTTTCTGGGAAGGCCGTCCACAAGGTTTAGGAGGGTGTCTATGGGAATGTTTGACCATTCTTCCAGAAGAGCATTTGTGAGGTCAGGCACTGATGTTGGATGAGAAGGCCTGGCTCGCAGTCTCCACTCTAATTCACCCCAAATGTGTTCTATCAGGTTAAGATCAGGACTCTGTGCAGGCCAGTCAAGTTCCTCCACCCCAAACTCGCTCATTCATGTCTTTAGGTGCATGCTGGGAGTCAGGAAACCAGAAAGCGCACCAAAAACCCCTTAAAAGTGCGTTTAAAAGCGCAATATGTTTTTGTGTGCCCCATTCACACTTCACATAGCGGGAACTCGCTTTCCTACGCACAATTTCATGCGGGAACTTGCATTCCTACGCACGATTTTCATGCGGGAACTTGCATTCCTACGCACGATTTTCATGCGGGAACTTGCATTCCTACGCACGATTTTCATGCGGGAACTTGCACTCCTACGCACGATTTTCATGCGGGAACTTGCATTCCTACGCACGATTTTCATGCGGGAACTTGCATTCCTACGCACGATTTTCAGGCACCCAACCTCCATGCTGGACTGAGCACTGCCCCCCCACTCAACATGCTGGGCTGAGCACCGCCCCCACTCTCCATGATAAGCCAATTCGCTCCAATAGGTTGCCCTATGCGCGTTTGTCACCCAAAGGAAGCTCCTGCCCCTTTTTTGGGCTGCCATTGCAGCGTGACAATCGCAGCAAAATCGCCACCCAAATGCACGTCGCACATTTTGCAGCGATTGCCACATGATTTGGAATTGCGGCGGTTCCACCGGTGATTCCAAACCGCCATGTGTCAATGGGGCCTGAATTTCATTGCGAGCTATTCAATTCTAATTGTATATATTATTTATTTTCAAACAAAGCAGATAAAAGATACAAAATGTTTGTATACAATGTATCAGATTTCTTCTCTAGTCCCAATCATAATAAATAAGAAGAGAGGCCCGGTAACCATTCAAATAGAACAGGAAATCTGCATCTCTTGATGTAGCTGTATGTGTCATTCATCAAAGCTGGGCCATGATAAAGAGAACCTGTCACCTTATCAAATATCTGACCAATGGACACCCATCAAGCACCACAACATGCCTGTACAGTCCTATAGTCCCAACAGGCGGGGGGTAATTCTGCGTGCAGCGGGGCCCTGGAACTAATTTGTATCCACCAGTGCCCCACAATGCAGCGCCCCCTAAATTTATGTGAAGGCATTGCAGGTGAAAGCTTCCATAGTTTAAGATGGCGTCAGGTCTGTTCATCTGTATCCACCAGTGCCCCACAATGCAGCGCCCCCTACATTTATGTGAAGGCATTGCAGGTGAAAGCTTCCATAGTTTATGATGGCGTCAGGTCTGTTCATCTGTATCCACCAGTGCCCCACAATGCAGCGCCCCCTACATTTATGTGAAGGCATTGCAGGTGAAAGCTTCCATAGTTTATGATGGCGTCAGGTCTGTTCATCTGTATCCACCAGTGCCCCACAATGCAGCGCCCCCTACATTTATGTGAAGGCATTGCAGGTGAAAGCTTCCATAGTTTATGATGGCGTCAGGTCTGTTCATCTGTATCCACCAGTGCCCCACAATGCAGCGCCCCCTACATTTATGTGAAGGCATTGCAGGTGAAAGCTTCCATAGTTTATGATGATGTCAGGTCTGTTCATCTGTATCCACCAGTGCCCCACAATGCAGCGCCCCCTACATTTATGTGAAGGCATTGCAGGTGAAAGCTTCCATAGTTTATGATGATGTCAGGTCTGTTCATTTGTATCCACCAGTGCCCCACAATGCAGCGCCCCCTACATTTATGTGAAGATATTGCAGGTGAAAGCTTCCATAGTTTATGATGGCGTCAGGTCTGTTCATCTGTATCCACCAGTGCCCCACAATGCAGCGCCCCCTACATTTATGTGAAGGCATTGCAGGTGAAAGCTTCCATAGTTTATGATGATGTCAGGTCTGTTCATTTGTATCCACCAGTGCCCCACAATGCAGCGCCCCCTACATTTATGTGAAGGCATTGCAGGTGAAAGCTTCCATAGTTTAAGATGGTGTCAGGTCTGTTCATCTGTATCCACCAGTGCCCCACAATGCAGGGCCCTCTACATTTATGTGAAGATATTGCAGTTGAAAGCTTCCATAGTTTATGATGATGTCAGGTCTGTTCATCTGTATCCACCAGTGCCCCACAATGCAGCGCCCCCTACATTTATGTGAAGATATTGCAGGTGAAAGCTTCCATAGTTTATGATGGTGTTGGGTGCTGCAGAGCATTTTACCCCTCCATGGCACGGAGAACAGACCAGAGTGTTAATTAATCATTTCCATGATTGTAGGAGGTTCTTATCTTTAAAAAAATAAATAAAATAAAATGTTTTTGATTTGTTTAATGATATTTTTTTATTTATTTACAGGCCGCCGCCACTGTCTGGGTGAACAACTTGCCAGGATGGAGCTTTTCCTGTTCTTCACGACCCTTCTCCGGCGCTTCCACCTCCATTTTCCGCACGGCACAGTGCCGAATCTGAAACCAAAGCTCGGGATGACCCTGCAGCCGTATCCATACCTGATCTGTGCTGAGAAGCGTTAGAGGTGTGACCCAATGGGCGGCTAATCGGGCTGGGATAGGAGACGAGGTAACGAAGAATGGCGCCTTATCTTGGATACCTGACCGCCGGCAGCCATATTGGAGCTTCCTGATATATTTCTGTGATTCCTCCGAGGTCAGCAGGAAACCGGCCAGTATATTATCCTACATCTGGAAGTGATGACATTGGAAAGCAGAGCCAGGGACCTCGCTCTCGGGGATTACTTGGTGTGGGAGTATTTACTTGTATTCTCTCCCTGTCAGGGCGGACATGTCAGGCTGTAAGGACCACATAGAGGCCTGTCTGTGTTCAGTCCCGATAATAGACAGTTATATATCATATGATACAGTGAGGGGAAAAAAGTGTTTGATCGGCTGCTGATTTTGTACGCTTGCCCACTGACAAAGAAACAATCCGTCTATAATTTTATTGGTCGGTTTATTATAACAGTAAGAGACAGAATAACAAAAATATCCAGAAAAACGCATTTCATAAAAGTTATTAATAGATTTGCATTTTAATGAGTGAATTAAGTATTTGAACCCTTCACAAAACATGACTTAGTAGTTGGTGGAGAAACCCTTGTTGGTGATCACAGAGGTCAGACGTTTCTTGTAGTTGGCCTCCAGGTTTGCTCACATCTCAGGAGGGATTTTGTCCTCTTTGCAGATCTTCTCCAAGTCATGAAGATTTCCAGGATGATGCTTGGTAACTCGAATCTTCAGCTCCCTCCACATATTTTCTATGGGATGAAGGTCTGGAGACTGGCTAGGCCACTCCAGGACCTTAGTGTACTTCTTTTTGAGCCACTCCTTTGTTGCCTTGGCCGTGTGTTTTGGGTCATTGTCATGCTGGAGGACCCATCCATGACCCATTTTCAATGCTCTGGCTGAGGGAAGGACGTTCTCACCCAAGATTTGATGGTACATGGCCCCGTCCATCGTCCCTTTGATGTGGTGAAGTTGTCCTGTCCCCTTAGTGGAAAAACACCCCCAAAGCATAATATTTCCACCTCCATGTATGATGGTGGGGGATGGTGTTCTTGGGGTCATAGGACCTCCATGTATGACGGTGGGGGATGGTGTTCTTGGGGTCATAGGACCTCCATGTATGAGGGTGGGGGATGGTGTTCTTGGGGTCATAGGACCTCCATGTATGACGGTGGGGGATGGTGTTCTTGGGGTCATAGGACCTCCATGTATGATGGTGGGGGATGGTGTTCTTGGGGTCATAGGACCTCCATGTATGACGGTGGGGGATGGTGTTCTTGGGGTCATAGGCAGCATTCCTCACAGCGAGTTGAGTTGATGTCAAAGATCTCGATTTTGGTCTCATCTGACCACAACACTTTCCCCCAGTTCTCCTCGGAATCATTCGATGTTCATTAGTGATCTTCAGATGGACCTGTACATGTGATTTCCTGAGCAGGGGGACCTTGCGGGGGCTGCAGGATTTCAGTCGATCACGGTGTAGTGTGTTACCGATTGTTTTCTTGGTGACTATGGTCCCAGCTGAGATCATTGACAAGATTCTCCCGTGTAGTTCTGGGCTGATTCCTCACCGTTCTCATGATCATTGAAACTCAACGAGGTGAGATCTTGTATGGAGCCCCAGACCGAGGGAGATCGATCGTTATTTTGTGTTTCTTCCATTTGTGAATAATCCCACCAACTGTTGTCACCCTCTCACCAAGCTGCTTGGCGATGGTCTTGTAGCCCATTCCAGCCTTGTGTAGGTCTACAATCTTCTCCCCGACATCCTTGGACAGATCTTTGGTCTTGGCCACCATGGTGGAGAGATTGGAATCTGATCGATTGCTTCTGGCTCCCAGGTGTCTTTTATACAGGTAACAAGCTGAGATTAGGAGCACTCTGTTTAAGACAGAGTGCTCCTAATCTCAGCACATTACCTGTAGAGAAGACACCTGGGAGCCAGAAATCTTGCTGATTGATAGGGGATCAGTTCCTTTTTTCATTCATTAAAATGCAAATCAATTTATATCTTTTTTGAAATGCGTTTTTCTGGATATTTTTGTTGTTTTTCTGTCTCTCACTGTCAATCCAGAAAGAAGTGGGCGGGACCAGGTGTGGTCAGGTACTGCCTGGCAGACTACAGGCTTGTGGGAATGCTGTTAGCCACGCCCCACTGCGGGGGAATCTTTCAGGGCCATGTATGTTATATGACATCTGAGATGGATTCACCATCAGAGAGTGTTGGGTGAAAGTCTCATTCACTGCTCTATAAATCTTCCTGTGTTGTATTGTCTGTATATTATATGTACTCCAGCCATGTACTATACTCCTATTTATAGACATTCTCATTATTATTATTATTATTATTATTATTATTATTATTATATTCTGTTCAGATTTTATAACAACAAAATAAATATTTTTGCTCAGCAGAAATCTGTTTTTTTTCTCATTTGTGTCAAATCCAACAAATGTGAGCATGTACGGTATGACGTGTACAGGAGTTCAGGGTGACGTGTACGGTATGACATGTACAGGAGTTCAGGGTGACGTGTACGGTGTGACGTGTACAGGAGCTCAGGGTGATGTGTACGGTATGACATGTACAGGAGCTCAGGGTGACGTGTACGGTGTGACGTGTACAGGAGCTCAGGGTGACGTGTACGGTATGACGTGTACAGGAGTTCAGCGTGACGTGTACGGTATGACGTGTACAGGAGCTCAGGGTGACGTGTACGGCATGACGTGTACAGGAGCTCAGCGTGACGTGTACGGTAGGACGTGTACAGGAGCTCAGGGTGACGTGTACGGTATGACGTGTACAGGAGCTCAGGGTGACGTGTACGGTATGACGTGTACAGGAGTTCAGGGTGACGTGTACGGTGTGACGTGTACAGGAGCTCAGGGTGATGTGTACGGTATGACGTGTACAGGAGTTCAGGGTGACGTGTACGGTATGATGTGTACAGGAGCTCAGGGTGACGTGTACGGTGTGACATGTACAGGAGCTCAGGGTGATGTGTACGGTATGACGTGTACAGGAGTTCAGGGTGACGTGTACGGTATGATGTGTACAGGAGCTCAGGGTGACGTGTACGGTATGACGTGTACAGGAGCTCAGGGTGACGTGTACAGGAACTCAGGGTGACGTGTACAGTATGACGTGTACAGGAGCTCAGGGTGACGTGTACGGTATGACGTGTACAGGAGCTCAGGGTGACGTGTATGGCGTGTCGTGTATGATATGACGTGTACAGGAACTCAGGGTGACGTGTACGGTATGACGTGTACAGGAGCTCAGGGTGACGTGTACGGTATGACGTGTACAGGAGCTCAGGGTGACGTGTACGGTATGACGTGTACAGGAGCTCAGGGTGACGTGTACGGTATGACATGTACAGGAGCTCAGGGTGGCGTGTACGGTATGATGTGTACAGGAGCTCACGGTGACGTGTACGGTATGACGTGTACAGGAGCTCAGGGTGACGTGTACGGTATGACATGTACAGGAACTCAGGGTGACGTGTATGGTGTGTCGTGTATGATATGACGTGCACAGGAACTCAGGGTGACGTGTAGAGTATGACATGTACAGGAGCTCAGGGTGATGTGTATGGAATGACGTGTACAGGAGCTCAGCATAACGTGTACAGTATGACGTGTACAGGAGCTCAGGGTGACGTGTATGATATGACGTGTACAGGAGCTCAGCATAACGTGTACAGAATGACGTGTACGGCATGACGTGTACAGGAGCTCAGCGTGACGTGTATAGTATGACGTGTACAGGAGCTCAGGGTGACGTGTACGGTATGAAGTGTACAAGAGCTCAGCATAACGTGTACAGTACGACGTGTACAGGAGCTCAGGGTGACGTGTATGATATGACGTGTACAGGAGCTCAGCATAACGTGTACAGTATGACGTGTACGGCATGACGTGTACAGGAGCTCAGCGTCACGTGTACAGTATGACGTGTACAGGAGCTCAGGGTGACATGTACGGTATGACGTGTACAGGAGCTCAGCGTGACGTGTATGATATGATGTGTACAGGAACTCAGGGTGACGTGTACGGCATGACGTGTACAGGAGCTCAGCGTGACGTGTATGATATGATGTGTACAGGAGCTCAGAGTGACGTGTACGGCATGACGTGTACAGGAGCTCAGAGTGACGTGTACGGCATGACGTGTACAGGAGCTCAGGGTGACGTGTACGGTATGACGTGTACAGGAGCTCAACGTGATGTGTATGATATGTGTAGAGGAGCTTAGGGTGACGTGTACAGAATGACGTATACAGGAACTCAGGATGACGTGTACGGTATGATGTCTTCAGGAGCTCAGGGTGACGTGTACGGTATGATGTGTACAGGAGCTCAGGGTGACGTATACAGGAGCTCAGGGTGACATGTACGGTATGATGTGTACAGGGGCTCAGGGTGACATGTACGGTATGATGTGTACAGGGGCTCAGGGTGACATGTACGGTATGATGTGTACAGGAGCTCAGGGTGACGTATACAGGAGCTCAGGGTGATGTGTACGGCATGACGTGTACAGGAGCTCAGCGTGACGTGTATGATATGATGTGTACAGGAGCTCAGCGTGACGTATATGATGTGTACAGGAGCTCAGAGTGACGTGTATGATATGTGTAGAGGAGCTTAGGGTGACGTGTACGGTATGATGTGTACAGGAGCTCAGCGTGACGTGTACAGGAGCTCAGGGTGACGTGTATGGTATGATGTGTACAGGAGCTCAGGGTGACGTGTACGGTATGACGTGTACAGGAGCTCAGGGTGACGTGTACGGTATGACGTGTACAGGAGCTCAGGGTGACGTGTACGGTATGACGTGTACAGGAGCTCAGGGTGACGTGTATGGTATGATGTGTACAGGAGTTCAGGGTGACGTGTACGCTATGACGTGTACAGGAGCTCAGGGTGACGTGTACGCTATGATGTGTACAGGAGCTCAGGGTGACGTGTACGGTATGACGTGTACAGGAGCTCAGGGTGACGTGTACGGTATGACGTGTACAGGAGCTCAGGGTGACGTGTACGGTATGACGTGTACAGGAGCTCAGGGTGACGTGTACGGTATGACGTGTACAGGAGCTCAGGGTGACGTGTACGGTATGACGTGTACAGGAGCTCAGGGTGACGTGTACGGTATGACGTGTACAGGAGCTCAGGGTGACGTGTACGGTATGACGTGTACAGGAGCTCAGGGTGACGTGTACGGTATGACGTGTACAGGAGCTCAGGGTGACGTGTACGGTATGACGTGTACAGGAGCTCAGGGTGGCGTGTACGGTATGACGTGTACAGGAGCTCAGGGTGACGTGTACGGTATGACGTGTACAGGAGCTCAGGGTGACGTGTACGGTATGACGTGTACAGGAGCTCAGGGTGACGTGTACGGTATGACGTGTACAGGAGCTCAGGGTGACGTGTACGGTATGACGTGTACAGGAGCTCAGGGTGACGTGTACGGTATGACGTGTACAGGAGCTCAGGGTGACGTGTACGGTATGACGTGTACAGGAGCTCAGGGTGACGTGTACGGTATGACGTGTACAGGAGCTCAGGGTGACGTGTACGGTATGATGTGTACAGGAGCTCAGGGTGACTTGTACGGTATGACGTGTACAGGAGCTCAGGGTGACGTGTACGGTATGATGTGTACAGGAGCTCAGGGTGACGTGTACGGTATGATGTGTACAGGAGCTCAGGGTGACGTGCACGGTATGATGTGTACAGGAGCTCAGCGTGACGTGTACAGGAGCTCAGGGTGACGTGTATGGTATGATGTGTACAGGAGCTCAGGGTGACGTGTACGGTATGACGTGTACAGGAGCTCAGGGTGACGTGTACGGTATGACGTGTACAGGAGCTCAGGGTGACGTGTACGGTATGACGTGTACAGGAGCTCAGGGTGACGTGTACGGTATGACGTGTACAGGAGTTCAGGGTGACGTGTACGCTATGACGTGTACAGGAGCTCAGGGTGACGTGTACGGTATGACGTGTACAGGAGCTCAGGGTGACGTGTACGGTATGACGTGTACAGGAGCTCAGGGTGACGTGTACGGTATGACGTGTACAGGAGCTCAGGGTGACGTGTACGGTATGACGTGTACAGGAGCTCAGGGTGACGTGTACGGTATGACGTGTACAGGAGCTCAGGGTGACGTGTACGGTATGACGTGTACAGGAGCTCAGGGTGACGTGTACGGTATGACGTGTACAGGAGCTCAGGGTGACGTGTACGGTATGACGTGTACAGGAGCTCAGGGTGACGTGTACGGTATGACGTGTACAGGAGCTCAGGGTGACGTGTACGGTATGACGTGTACAGGAGCTCAGGGTGACGTGTACGGTATGACGTGTACAGGAGCTCAGGGTGACGTGTACGGTATGATGTGTACAGGAGCTCAGGGTGACTTGTACGGTATGACGTGTACAGGAGCTCAGGGTGACGTGTACGGTATGATGTGTACAGGAGCTCAGGGTGACGTGTACGGTATGACGTGTACAGGAGCTCAGGGTGACGTGTACGGTATGATGTGTACAGGAGCTCAGGGTGACGTGTATGGTATGATGTGTACAGGAGCTCAGGGTGACGTGTACGGTATGACGTGTACAGGAGCTCAGGGTGACGTGTACGGTATGACGTGTACAGGAGCTCAGGGTGACGTGTACGGTATGATGTGTACAGGAGCTCAGGGTGACGTGTACGGTATGATGTGTACAGGAGCTCAGGGTGACGTGTACGGTATGATGTGTACAGGAGCTCAGGGTGACGTGTACGGTATGATGTGTACAGGAGCTCAGGGTGACGTGTACGGTATGATGTGTACAGGGGCTCAGGGTGACGTGTACGTTATGACGTGTACAGAAGCTCAGGGTGACGTGTACGGTATGACGTGTACAGGAGCTCAGGGTGACGTGTACGGTATGACGTGTACAGAAGCTCAGGGTGACGTGTACGGTATGACGTGTACAGAATCTCAGGGTGACGTGTACGGTATGACGTGTACAGGATTAATAATCCTTTTTTTATTGGTCTTTTATAATATTCTAATTTTCTGAGATACAGAATTTTGGGGTGTCACTCCCTGTAATCTATAATTATCAAAATTAGAAGAAAGAAATGTCTGAAATCTCTCACTCTGTGTGTAACACATCTATATATATACACACCCCCCCTCTATATACACCCCATCCCCCCACTATATATATATCATTCTGTGTGTAACACATCTATATATATATATATATATATATATATACACACACCCCACCCCCCGTCTATATACACCCATTTCCCCCACTATATATATATATAGATGTGTTACACACAGAGTGATATATATATATCATTCTGTGTGTAACACATCTATATATATATATATATATATATATATATATATATATATATATATATATATATATACACACACCACCCCCCCCCCTCTATATACACCCCATCCCCCCACTATATATATATCATTCTGTGTGTAACACATCTATATATATATATATATATATATATATACATACACACCCCACCCCCCTCTATATATATATATATATATATATATATATATATATATATATATCAATCACTCTGTGTGTAACACATCTATATAAAATATAGGAGTTTCACTTTTTTAATTACTGAAATAAATTTACTTTTTGTTGACATTCTAATTTTAGGAGATGGACCTCAATGTATCATTATTGGGGGTTCCATGTAATTTTCTAGCACAAAAAGAGCCAGAAAAGAGTCTCTCCTCACATTAGAATCCCCATCAGAGTCAAAATCTTGCTTCGATCACATCTTGCAGAAGGCGGCGTTGGGCTCACAGGAAGCAGTTTGGGGACTCCGGGTTCTATTCCATGTGATATGAGAGGAAGTCATTCCATCATTCATAATGTTTGTTGCATTATTGAAGAAATAAATATTTTTCTATTTATGAACCCAACTAATAACACTGAATCTCTGAATGGAGGACTGATACAATGTATAATGAATCTCTGTGAATGGAGGACCGATACAATGTATAATGAATCTGTGTGAATGGAGGACCGATACAATGTATAATGAATCTCTGTGAATGGAGGACCGATACAATGTATAATGAATCTGTGTGAATGGAGGACCGATACAATGTATAATGAATCTCTGTGAATGAAGAATTGATACAATGTATAATGAATCTCTGTGAATGGAGGACCGATACAATGTATAATGAATCTCTGTGAATGGAGGACGATACAATGTATAATGAATCTCTGTGAATGGAGGACCGATACAATGTATAATGAATCTCTGTGAATGGAGGACCGATACAATGTATAATGAATCTCTGTGAATGAAGGACCGATACAATGTATAATGAATCTCTGTGAATGGAGGACCGATACAATGTATAATGAATCTCTGTGAATGAAGGACTGATACAATGTATAATGAATCTCTGTGAATGGAGGACCGATACAATGTATAATGAATCTGTGTGAATGGAGGATTGATACAATGTATAATGAATCTCTGTGAATGAAGAATTGATACAATGTATAATGAATCTCTGTGAATGGAGGACCGATACAATGTATAATGAATCTCTGTGAATGGAGGACCGATACAATGTATAATGAATCTCTGTGAATGGAGGACCGATACAATGTATAATGAATCTCTGTGAATGGAGGACCGATACAATGTATAATGAATCTCTGTGAATGGAGGATTGATACAATGTATAATGAATCTCTGTGAATGAAGGATTGATACAATGTATAATGAATCTCTGTGAATGAAGAATTGGTACAATGTATAATGAATCTCTGTGAATGGAGGATTGATACAATGTATAATGAATCTCTGTGAATGAAGGATTGATACAATGTATAATGAATCTCTGTGAATGAAGAATTGGTACAATGTATAATGAATCTCTGTGAATGGAGGACCAATACAATGTATAATGAATCTCTGTGAATGGAGGACCGATACAATGTATAATGAATCTCTGTGAATGAAGGATTGATACAATGTATAATGAATCTCTGTGAATGAAGGAGTGATACAATGTATAATGAATCTCTGTGAATGGAGGACCGATACAATGTATAATGAATCTCTGTGAATAAAGGATTGATGCAATGTATAATGAATCTCTGTGAATGGAGGACTGATACAATGTATAATGAATCTCTGTGAATGAAGGAGTGATACAATGTATAATGAATCTCTGTGAATGGAGGACCGATACAATGTATAATGAATCTCTGTGAATAAAGGATTGATGCAATGTATAATGAATCTCTGTGAATGGAGGACTGATACAATGTATAATGAATCTCTGTGAATGAAGGAGTGATACAATGTAGAATGAATCTCTATGAATAAAGGATTGATGCAATGTATAATGAATCTCTGTGAATGGAGGACAGATACAATGTATAATGAATCTCTGTGAATGAAGGACTGATACAATGTATAATGAATCTCTGTGAATGAAGGAGTGATACAATGTAGAATGAATCTCTATGAATAAAGGATTGATGCAATGTATAATGAATCTCTGTGAATGGAGGACTGATACAGTGTATAATGAATCTCTGTGACTGAAGGATTGATGCAATGTATAATGAATCTCTGTGAATGAAGCTCTGATATAATGTATGAATCTCTGTGAATGAAGCTCTGATACAATGTATAATGAATCTCTGTGAATGAAGGATTGATATAATGTATAATGAATCTCTGTGAATGAAGCTCTGATACAATGTATAATGAATCTCTGTGAATGAAGCTCTGATACAATGTATAATGAATCTCTGTGAATGAAGCTCTGATACAATGTATAATGAATCTCTGTGAATGAAGCTCTGATACAATGTATAATGAATCTCTGTGAATGAAGCTCTGATACAACATAACATAATGCGGGGAAAGTTACAAATGTATTTTTGGGTGATTTCGGATGAATGTGATGAAGCTGCGCTCTGAAGGAATCGAAGATTGTCTTCTGATCGGTGAAGATAAAGTTTTATTTTCTTTGTGTGCAAAATCCCAACATTGCAGAAAACAGATCCCGGAGCGGCGCTCCTCCCCCTCCCCCCACAACAAGCTTCGTACATATCACTCCAGAACAACAAAGTGCCATAAAATCTGCTGGACTTCCACGGTTGGCCAAATCTGGGCGGCAAAACCTTGGCTCATTGGGCAACTGATCCTATTGGTAATCTGGCACTGGGCATATGCCAACGAAGCCTTGTACACAACCGTACTCCTCTACGGCAGTGGCAGAGATATTCACACGCTGGGAGCGCACACGATCGTTCAGAAATGTCTGCGTTGGCATTGGCCCTGCCAGGATTGTCCGCCGCTGGCCACAGGCAGAAGATAGTCTATGAAAACGACCAGAAACTGTCGTCTAGTTATGGATGCCACCTCCACCTACATCTAATATTTCCGTGTTGGATGGGCACATTTCCTCGCGGTCATTTCAGTCTCCTCCCAGAAGGTGTCTCTCTATCATGGCTGAGCCTTGTATTTATCCTACATGATGGAGAATCCCCCCTTTGAGGGCGACACCATCATCTGACTTTGTAACCGATGTTCATAGATGGAAAGGAAATTACAAATCAGTTCTGGAGGGAGTTGGCATTTAAAGGGCACCTGTGAAATCAGTAGTAGCTGTGCTGCTCCAAACTTCTCTGTACCTCCATATCCCAGCAGGTGCAGGTCCAGGAGGACATCCCGGCTCAGTGCCACCGATCAAGTAGTAATGAAGGGGCTCCCCCCCCCCCCCAACTGCACAGCTAAATGAAGCCTAAACAGGAAGAAACGTGTTGGACAGAGGCTTCCTTAGCATATAACTTTTAGTATGACAGGTGCTATTTAAATAGAAATGCCCGGGCCGCACACTGATGCCATCACTGATGTAAAACCAGCTTTAATAAAGGATTCCCAACATACAGTCTCCTCTGACCTCCCGCTCCAACACGTTTCTCCCCAATAGGGCTTAATCCATGATGTGTTGGACAGGCAAGACTATTGCGAGTCCTCTATTTCTTATGTTAAAGCTGGTTTTACATCGGTGATGGGATCAGTGTGCAGCCCATTGAAAGAGCACCTGTCATACTAAAAGTTTTATGCCAAGGAAAGCTCTGTCCAGGGCGTTCCTCCCTGTTTAGGCTCCATTTCGATGTGCAAGTAGGGGGCGGCCAATGCACGGTTGAGCTGCATTTTTACCTCCCTCTCTTTAAGTCGCAATAGGCAAGTGTTTACATCCTGCGGACGCAATGCTTTACGCCCACGGCAAAGTTTACCCAACATGTAGGAATCGGCAGGAAGCAAGTCTGCCAAACGCTGCACGTTCTAGCACATGGGAAAGCGCCACAAAGAACCCTGCAATCGCATGGGGATGAGGCATCACATCGTTTCCTCACCTCTTGTCAGTTGTCTCTGAAGTGCGATTCGAATTTGGATCAGGCTTCAGAGTAAAGGGAGATTTGGATGCATGTCTATATCTAGCCTAAGCCTCAATCCATGGGGTTAGAGGAGGCGGAGGATAGGCAAGACTATACGTTGTGAGTCCTCTATTATATTAAAGTAGGTTTTACATCAGTGATGGCTTTAGTGGGTGGCCCGTTCATTTCTATTCAAAGGACACCTGCCATACTAAAAGTTATATCCCAAGGAAGCCTCTGTCCACCTCCTGATCCAATGTGTTTCTCCCCATTAGGGCTTAATCCATGACATGTTGGATCAGGTAGTGGATAAGCAAGACTATAGGTTGTGAACCTCCTATTTATTAAAGTTGGTTTTACCTCAGTGTGTGGCCTATTCATTTCTATTCAAAGGACACCGGTCATACTAAACATTATATGCCAAGTAAGTCTCTGTCCACCGCCTGCTCCAACGTGTTTCTTCCCATTAGGGCTTAATCCATGACACGATAGAGCAGGTAGTGGATAGGCAAGACTATACGCTGTGAGTCCTCCATTTATTAAAGTTGGTTTTACATCAGTGTGCGATCCATTCATTCCTAGTCAAAGGACACCTGTCATAATAAACTTATATGGCAAGGAAGCCTCTGTCCACCTCCTATTCAACCTGTTTCTCCCCATTAGGGCTTAATCCATGAGGCGTCGGAGCAGGCAGAGGATAGGCAAGACTATATGTTGTGAATCCCCTATTTAGTAAAGTTGGTTTTACATTAGTATGTGGCTCATTAATTTCTATTTGAAGGACACCTGTCATAATAAACTCATATGGGAAGGAAGCCTCTGTCCACCTCCTGCTTCAACGTGTTTCTCTCCCTTAGGGCTTAACCCATGGTGTGTTGGAGCAGGCAGGGGATAGGCAAGACTATATGTTGTGAGCCTTCTATTGGTTATATTAAAGCTGGTTTTACATCAGTGTGCAGCCCATTCATTTCTATATAAAGGGTACCTGTCATACTAATAGTTATATGCCAAGGAAGGCTCTGAGTGCCCTCAGCTAGATAAGCCACACTGCAGGTGAACAGGTGCAACTGGAGCCCTGAAAAGAGGGACACTTACTGGCTGCAAAGTTATGTGCTGGTATGAGAAGTCCCCCTTAAACCAGGAAATGAGGAGAAGCAACTGAAGGGACCTGTCAGGGGAGCCGCTAGCTCACGCACCCAGTGCTGGAGCAACCACAGCGACATGCCGGCCTGGCACTAGCACTGCCTCTGGGGGGAGGGGTCAGTACAATGGTAACCCACTGGAATGTTTAAAGGACTCACCATAAAAAATACATTTAACTTGAGTTCAATGGTGGATGCAAAACTGAAAATCAACAAGCTCCCTCTCCCACCGGCTGATTCCCCCACCCGCAGCTGTTCCTAGAACACAGCTAGAAAAAAATGTAGGTTACAATAAGAGCGCCAGTTCTTTTGGTGGCAATTTATTTAAAAATAAATAGAACAGATAAATATTCAGTTCTGGTGGCTTCTCACTGGTTTGCACTGCACAACACTGGCCACAAGAGGGAGCACTAAGCTATGAGGCTCCTCATTGGCAGATGAATGTATTGATAATGTAATATTAAAAGTCAGCTCCAGCCAAACAGTGGAACACAAAACCCAAATACCTTTGGAGATCCTCATGAGCCCCCCCTTCCCCGCTAAGCTATGAGCACTCTCCCAGGAGGGATTCTCCATAGTGTAAGGAAGTACACAACCCAGCTTTGCAGTCTCTGTGTCACTGCCCCGCCTCCTGCCCACTCTGAGTCATTGAAGAATGCCAGCACAATGGTGATGCCCATGCAGAACTCTGTCAATGCCCCCGCCTCCAGCCCGCTTTGTGAGTCACTGAAGAATGCCAGCACAGTGGTAACGCCCACACGGAGCTCTGTCACTGCCCCCGCCTCCAGCCCGCTTTGTGAGTCACTGAAGAATGCCAGCACAGTGGTAACGCCCACACGGAGCTCTGTCACTGCCCCCGCCTCCAGCCCGCTTTGTGAGTCACTGAAGAATGCCAGCACAATGGTAACACCCACGCAGAACTCTGTCACTGCCCTCACCTCCAGCCTGCTCTGAGTCACTGAAGAATGCCAGCACAATGGTAACGCCCATGCAGAACTCTGTCACTGCCCTCACCTCCAGCCCGCTCTGAGTCACTGAAGAATGCCAGCACAATGGTAACGCCCACACAGAACTGTCACTGCCCCGCCTCCAGCTCGCTCTGAGTCACTGAAGAATGCCAGCACAATGGTAACACCCACGCAGAACTCTGTCACTGCCCCGCCTCCAACTCGCTCTGCGAGTCACTGAAGAATGCCAGCAAAATGGTAACGCCCACGCAAAACTGTCACTGATGTAAGCTCTCCTAAGCACCTCCCCGTTAACTTACAAAGCAGACACCTCTGCTGCAAGCCTGATTTCAACTTTCAGGTGCAAATTTCAGCCAATGGCACTAACTGAATGGTAATTTAATACACTTTGAGGTAAAGCACAGGTCAACCAATGGCTGTTTTTATATATTTTTGCTGGGTGCGGTGGAAATAAAAATCAGACCCCATTTTTGTTATTAAAAAAAAAATCACCCGTCGGGCACAAACATCAGAGCGCCAGTGCTGCATCTCCGCACACACACACAAGCCCCGCCTGCTGCGAATTAACCCCTCACTGTCAGTCGTATTTAGTGTATGAAGTCAGAGTGGCCGATGGACCCGGTACAGGATTGTCAGCACCTCTACAAGGCTTCCTGCGCACCGCGGCGGTGCGAGAATACAGCGTACGGAAAAACTAGTAGTCATCGTCACTTTTCGCACTGGACTGCAGCATTCATGAGCAATACGGTCTGCATGTGTGAGAAAAAGGGAGGGGGGGTGTCAGTTGCATCCAGGGGGGGGTTCATCTTTTACCCCTCAGCACCTGAAATGTTAGCGTTACATGTGAGGAATAGACAGGCCCCTCCCCCAGAGGGAGGCGGCGACCCGACATACATGGGGGGGGGGGATCAGATAAAACGGGTAATAATAATAATACGTATTATGTAGAATCTGCTATAAACTATCGGTTAACGTTTGAGGAGCTGACACATCGTATCACACGGGTGTTACAAATGTTACACATTTACCTACCAATCCTGAGAAAAAGAGTGGAAAAATATATATAATATATATTTATATATATATATATAATAATAATAATCGCCTAATTAAAAAAAATAAAATCCCTTCATTACTGAAATATTTAAGCTTTTTTTTTTTTTTTTTTTTTTATATATATTTTTTTTCTTTTCTTTCTTTGAGGGTCTACCACAGAACGGCAACTGAAAAGGAAACAAACAGAAATAAAACTGGTATAACCATCATGTCTGTGAAGGTTCAGGTACCCGGGTCATGGTACAGCTAGTAGTAGGTGGTCGCCTTCAGCTGGACGTGGCGACGTTTTCACAGCCCCTCCCACAAGCCACTTCTTCAGTTCCCGGAGGATATCCCAATATTTATATCTACACAGTAGAGCTGCACGATTAATGGCCAAGAATCGCTATCGCGATCTCGATCTAAAGTGTTTCACAATTCTTTCTATGCAAAGAATTCTCTCTGCTCTTCTGAAGCCCTCAAAAGAAAGGAGGAGAAAAAAACTGGGCAGTCTGGCAAGAGTCACAACATTCTTTATCAGTTTAACTTAAGTATAAACATTGTAACAATTTGTCAATGGAATAGACTTTGTGTGTAAGCAAAAAAAGTTTAACCACTTAAACACTAAACCTTTTTCCTGACATTTGTTGGTTTCAAGGTAAAACCATTTTTTTTTTTTTTTGCTAGAAAATTACTTGGAACCAATTATATATATATTTTTAGTAGACACCCTAGAGACTAAAATGGTGGTTGTTGCAATATTTTATGTCACACTGTATTTGTGCAGTGGTCTTTCAAATGCAATTTTTTATTTTTTTAATTACTTTAATGAATTAAAAAAAAAAGTTAGCCCATTTTTTTTTTTTTTTGTATAATGTGAAAGATTTTACATCGCGAGAATCGTGATGTTTTTATCCTAAGCAAAAAAATAGTGATTCTCATTTTGGCCAGAATCGTGCAGCTCTACTACACAGCAGGTACCTTCATCCAATCACCATGGAATGCGTCAAGGCAGAATGTCCATGTCCAAGAACGGGATGGGAGGTTTGAAAGTGGTGGACCCCCCACCCCCGATCCTTGGCGTCTCTGTCTGCACAGGTGTTAATCCTTCTAGTCAAATGGCTGAAGTGTGAATTTTTGACACATCGCGGACGAGATGTGAAAACGGCATTATATGTGAAAGACAAATGGGGGAGATTTACTAAAACTGGAGATTGCAAAATCTGGTGCAGCTCTGCATGGGAGCCAATCAGCTTCAACCTTCAGCTTGTTCGATTAAACAAGATACCTGGAAGCTGATTGGTTGCTATGCAGAGCTGCACCAGATTTTGCACTGTCCAGTTTTAGTAAATCAACCCCAATGTGTTGAGGGGCGCCACCTGACCCCGGCATTTTTACAATTCTCACCTCACCTTTAGCCATATGATTAGGATTAAAACCTATGCAGACTTTCTGACACTAAGGATGGGATGATGCATTAAACCAAGGGGGGGGGTCTTACACAGTGGCGGCCTGTCCATTAGGGGTGCCGCCCCCCCCCTTATCCTTGCCGCCCCCCCCCCATATGAATAATAGATAGATTCATGCATAGCATAGCATGAATCTATCCATGGTCGCCGTGGCCACCCCCTATTCAGGCGTACAGCCCCTTTTTGGACGCCGGGCGCCTAAATTACAGCGGCGGGAGTGGTTTTTTTTAAGCGCCTGATTAGAGCCATAGGCTCCAATAGGTTTCAAACTAGGGTGGCTCGTGGCGCAGAGCATTGCGCTATGAACCCACCCAGGTGTTACAACAGCCAATAAATATTCGCTATTGTAACACTGATCCCCAATCCGGACAATCAGAAGCAGGTGTGAGGCCCGTTTTCTGATCGGCCGCCGAGAAGGAGGGAGGAGATGGAAGCCGTCGCCACCGCCGTGGAGACCCTTGGAGAGCAGGGGTACGGGAGGTCACCGCCGAGCATGGGAAGCCGCGATGGGGTAAGTGTGACTGGCTGTCCGACCAACCAAATAACGAGGAGGGGGGGGTGTCGTGGCATACTGTTTGCCGCCGGCGCCCCCCCCCCCCCCCACCAAAAAAAAATTTCACCAGCCGCCACTGGTTTTACAACTTTCACACCTCCCATCCTGCTGTTAGACAATCGACACTGCTAAGAGGTCCAGATACAACTTTATTGCAATAAAAGCCAGGGGGACAATCCAAAAAGTAGCCAACGCATTTCAGGGCCTTCTAGTCAATTGGCTGAAGTGTGAATTTTATGTCATATCGCCAGGGTAGAGATATTAAAATGGCATTGTATGTGAAAGACAGATGGAATGATGGCTGCCGCCCATCTGCTCCATATAATGCCATTCCAACATCTCCCCAGCCCTGACATTTATGCAATTCACACCTTCAGCCATGTGATTAGAAGGATTAACACCTATGCAGACACCAAGGATAAGAGGATGTAACTAGAACAAAGGGGGGGGGGGGGTCCACAACTTTCACATCCTGTTCTTGGACAATCAACATCTGTTAAGAGGTCCAGATACAAATTTGTTTCAATAAAAGTTATAGGAAACAAACAAAAAAGTAGCCAATGCATTTTGGGGGTCCAAGAGCACCCCCTTCATCAGGGATAGAAAAAAAAACACTGCTAAGAGGTCCAGATACAACTTTATTTCAGTAAAAGTCAGGGCGATAATCCAAAAAGTAGCCAACACGTTAAGGAGGTCCAAGGGTGCTGCCTTCATCAGGGGGCATCTCTAGGATCTCTGAAATGCATTGGCTACTATTTTTAGATTGCCCCTCTGACTTTTTTTGGAATAAAGTTGTATCTGGACCCCTTGGCAGGGGTGTGGCACTTCAATCTCCATTTATGTTACATTACAAGCCAAGGAGACCATGGAGATCCACTGGGGGAGGGGGGGGGTAAAAGTTGCCATTGCCCAGGAACAAGATGGTGGTCTCCAAACTGCAGCCCAGGTGCCGGATGTGGCCCCTTGCTTGCTTTTATCTGGCCCTCGAGGGCCCTATTTTATTCATTGACACCAACTAAGGGGCACAATTCCTCCCAATGACACCAAAGATGGGGCTCAATAAAACCAATGATGGGGCATAATTCTTCCCAATGACACCAACGATGGGGCCAAATAAAACCCAATGATGGTGCAAAATTCTTCCCAGTGGCAAAAATGAGGCACAATTCCTACCAGTTACATCAAAGATGAGGCATAGTTCCTCCCACTGACACCAATGGGTCCCAAGGATGGGGCACAATTTTCTCCCAGTGACACCAATGATGGGGCACAATTCCTCCCAATGATAGGGCATCCTTGGTACTATAGACATGAATAATAAAGCCACAGTTCCTCTCTCACTGACACCAACAATGGAGCCCAATGACACCAATGATGGGGCACAATTCCTCCCAATGGTAGGGCATCCTTCCCACTAATGACATAAATAATAAGCCACAGTTCCTCTCACTGACACCAACAATGGAGCCCAATGACACCAATGATGAGGCACAATTCCTCCCAATGATATGGCATCCTTCCCACTAATGACATAAATAATAAGCCACAGTTCCTCTCACTGACACCAACAATGGAGCCCAATGACACCAATGATGGGGCACAATTCCTCCCATTGACATCAACGAAAGGGCACAATTCCTACCAATGTCACCATTGATGGGGCACAATTCCTCCCAATGATAGGGCATCCTTCCTACTAATGACATGAATAATAAGCCACAGTTCCTTCCATTGACACCAACAATGGGGCCCAATGACACCAATGATGGGGCACAATTCCTATCAATGACACCAACGATGGGGCACAGTCCCTACGGCTGACACCAACAGTGGGGCCCAATGACACCAACTATGGGGCATAATTCCTCCCAGTGACACAAATGATGGGGCACAATTGCTCTGACACCAAAGATGGGGCATGGTTTACTCCAACCTAATGCTGGGAAATTTTCTACTCCCAATGGCCCCAGTTTGTCCCCCCTAAAGTATGAAGGACAGAAAACCGGACAGAAAAGTTGTTTAGAAAGTTTGGAGACCCCTGATTTACATTAACATCTATACTTTAAGATTGCAAGACCAGTGAGCTAACCCTACGCGTCCGGCACTATTTTTCCTTTTTCCTCATATTGGACAATCAACATCTGCCTTGACACCTTCCATGGTGATTGGATGAAGATGTTGGGGTATCTTTCTGACACTCATTAGAACTGAAGAATTGGGTTGGCGAAGCTGCAAAACATCGACAACCATTACGGAACAAGTCCAGCTGAAGGTGACCATTACCAGCTGGTCCTGGGACTTCAATACCTGAAAACAAAAAATATTCCTTAAAATAAAGTAAAACACAAGCGGATTATACACAACACATTTAAAAGCATCAGAAAACGACGCATCTGGGTTTTTTTTTTTTTCTTCTTTCCAATCCTAAAAATTAGATTTTTTTTCTTTTTTTCCGTCCAAGTCTATCAAAACGGATGGAACCAAATGAGACGGCGATAATTTAAAAATGAAAAAAAAAAACAAAAAAAACAAACAGAAAGACCCATTCCGCACAGTATTTTTCAGATTCAGGCACAGTTTTCCATAATTAAAAAAAAAAATTGGTGAAGGTTCCATCAAAGGGGAAAAAACAAAAAACAAAAAAAAAACTTCTGTGGCTGCTTTGGTAAGAAGAGTCGCATTTTTTTTTTTATGATTGTAACGAAGTACCTTAAGGAGAAAAAAAAGCTTTGTATTCAGCAAGGCAGCATCAGATTCGGTACTGAGATACCAGGTAGGGCACAAAGGATTTTGCATCGACTCGTACAATAAACGTCATTATATATAAATGTTTGTATATCCACATTACGAAAGTGCATAGAGTGGCCGGGGCAGCCAGGGTCCGCTCACAGTAATAAGGCCTTTTTTTTTTTTTTTATTTCCTTGCAATTTTACAGTACGTGAAACGCCTCGCGGTGGGCACACGTTGGCCGCACCGTCCCGACGCACTCTGAGAAAATTTCAGCATCTCCTCTCCTCTCCCGATTGTCTTTCTTCCTCCTCGTCTGCTTCTTCGATGACCTGGATTTCATCTGACGGAGGTAGCGAGGATCCTTCGCCGGGCGCTTTGCTGTTGTCTGCTTTGGACTTCTCCTCTTCCTCGATGGTCTTCTTCCATATCTTGTGATTCTCTCGGAGGTGGTGCATGATCTGGGAGTACATCCGCCTTCTACGTTTCCGCCTCTGCGGCTCTGAAAAGACACACAAGAAGTTATGGAGGATGAGAATGAAATTTGTAAAAAAACAAAAAAAAAAAAAAAAAAACACAAACTAGGGTTCAGTTCCTAAACTTCATGTTCACCTTTCTCTTCTAATAAACAGCAATGCATATTCACAACCTGACCATCAACACCTCTATTAGCTTGTTGGACATCCCATTCCAAAACCATGGCCATTAATATGGAGTTGCCCCTCCACCCCATGACCAATAATATAGAGTTGCCCCCTTCCCTAATGGCCATTAATATGGAGTTGCCCCTACCCCCTTAACCATTAATATGGAGTTAACACGCCCCTCCTATAGCCATTAATTTGAAAGTGCCCCCTCCTGTCCTGGCCATTAATATGGAGTTGCCCCCTCCTCCCCTGGCTAATAATATGAAGTTGCCCCCTCCTCAGCTGACCATTATTATGGAGTTGCCCCCTCCTAGGCTGACCATTATTATGGAGTTGCCCCCTCCTAGGCTGACCATTATTATGGAGTTGCTCCCTCCTCCCCTGACCATTAATATGGAGTTGACCCCTCCTCCCCTGACCATTAATATGGAGTTGACCCCTCCTCCCCTGAACATTAATATGGAGTTGCCCCCTCCTCCTCTGGCCATTAATATGGAGTTCCCTCCTCCTCCCCTGGCCATTAATATGGAGTTGCCCCCTCCTCCCCTGGCCATTAATATGGGGTTGCCCCCTCCTCCCCTGACCATTAATATGGAGTTGCCCCCCGTCTCCTCTGGTCATTAATATGGAGCTGCCCCCCGCCTCCTCTGGCCATTAATATGAAGTTGCCCCCTCCTCCCCTGGCCATTAATATGAAGTTGCCCCCTCCTCCTCTGGCCATTAATATGAAGTTGCCCCCTCCTCCTCTGGCCATTAATATGGAGTTGCCCCTCCTCCTCTGGCCATTAATATGGAGTTACCCCCTCCTCCTCTGGCCATTAATATGGAGTTGCCCCCTCCTCACCTGGCCATTAATATGAAGTTGCCCCCTCCTCACCTGGCCATTAATATGGAGCTGCCCCCTCCTCCTCTGGCCATTAATATGGAGTTGCCCCCTCCTCCCCTGGCCATTAATATGGAGTTGCTCCCTCCTCCCCTGGCCATTAATATAGAGTTACCCCCTCCTCCTCTGGCCATTAATATGGAGCTGCCCCTAATCCCATAGCCATTAATTTGGAGCTGCCCCTACTTCCATAGACATTAATATTGAGTTGCCCCTCCTCCCCTGGACATTAATATGGAGTTGCCCCCTCCTCCCCTGGACATTAATATGGAGTTGCCCCCTCCTCCCCTGGACATTAATATGGAGTTGCCCCTCCTCCCCTGGACATTAATATGGAGTTGCCCCCTCCTCCCCTGGACATTCATATGCAGTTGCCCCTCCTCCCATGGCCATTAATATGGAGCTGCCCCTCCTCCCATGGCCATTAATATGGCACTTCCCCCCCCCCCCCCCCATGGCCATTAATAGGGAGTTCTCTCCCCCCATGGCCATTAAAATAGAATTACCCCCTCCCCCATGGCTATTAAAGTGGGAGTGAACTCCCATGCATGATTTTTACCTATAAGTATAGTAAATATCTTCTAAACGTGCACCGTTTAGGAGATATTTACTGTACATGCAGCCGGTGACGTCACCAGCGCATCCGCTCTGAAGGAACAGCATACCGTGCTCTTCCTTCACAGTCCTGTGCCATAAATGGAGGCTCCCGCACACATGCACGGGAGTGACATCATTGTGGCTCTGGCCACTGACACAGCCAGAGTCCCAGAACCTGAAAGAAAGACCAGGTGAAGATGGAAGCACCTTCAGCGGTGACTGAGCACCGCTAGAGGGCCCTGCTCTAGGGTAAGTTTCATATAATGCGCTAGTATGCAATGCATACTAGCACATTATGACATTGCCTTGCAGGTTTTAAAAAAAAAAAAATCCAGTGGTTTACTACTGCTTTAATATGGAGTTGCCCACAGTGCTCCCCCCCCCCCATGGCTTTTATTATGGTGTTACCCCCCTTTGTGGCTATAACATCCTCCACTCTTCTGAGAAGGCTTTCCACAAGACTTTGGAGAGTATCTGTGGTCATTTGGGCCCATTTGTTAGGCACTGATATTGGATGAGAAGACCTGGCTCACACCTTGGGCCCCACATTGGGCGCCAAAAAACAAAAAGACCTTTCTGACAAATAGCAAACCAATTCATCCCAAAGATGTTCAGTAGGGTTGAGGTCAGGGCTCTGTACAGGACACTTGAGTTCCTCCACACCAAACTGGCCAAAAGTCCGGTCCATGTCTTTATGGAGCTGGCCTTGGTGTGGAGGAACTGCACAAAGCCCAGACCTAAACCCTACTGAAGACCTTTGGGATGAATTAGAAAGCTGATGGTGATCCAGGCCTTCTCGTCTAAAATCAGTATCTGACCTCACAAATTTTCTTTTGGACAAGTGGGCAAGAGAACTAGAATGTTCAATTCATCCCAAAGGTGTTCAGTAGGGTTGAGATTAGGGCTCTGCTCAGGACAATCAAGTCCCTTCACATCAAACTCATCAATCCACATCTTTAAGGGACTGGCTTTGTGCACACCAATGCCAGACATTTCCAAGACTGTTGAGGTTGGTAGTGCAGGGGGAAGGCTAGAACCTAAGTCATCCAAAAGAGCATCTGTGAGGTCAAGTACTGATGTTGGATATGAAGGCTCAAAGTCAGCGTTCCAATCCATCCCAAAAGGTGTGCAGGACACTCGAGTTCCTCCACAATAAAATGGTCACACCATGCCTTTATGGAACTGGCTTTGTACACACAGGGGGCCACAGTCACGCTGGAACAAAAAGGGTCTTCACCAAACTGATACCACAAGGTTGGAAGAGCACAATAGTCTACAATGTCTTTGTATGATGGAGTATTACCAGGACCCATCACTGGGAACTCCCGAACTCCTTCATATGGAGAGGAGCCCACATACTCCTACAAATAGGATATTGGTGTATGGCATAAACATGGAGTATTATTAGCACTGATTTTCAAAATGCCATATAAAAATATAAAAAACACATGGTTGGAAGCAATTTCGTTAAAGCCCCCTACACCCCCTTCCACCCACCCCTTCAACATCTGTCCTGTAATACATACAGAGGACACAAAGTACAGGCTGTACATACCGGGATTGTCCTCGTCCACCTCTTCATCGTCCGACTCAAAGTCATCACCATCCTCATCATCGTCACCTTCGCTCTCCATTTCCTCATCCTCCTTGTCTATCCACTTCCCCGGTAGCAATCCGGCGGCATCGTACGATTTACACAGAGGCCCCACAATGTGCGTGATGAAGGATTCCTGCAGCTTGGCCAGCTGGGGAGACGAGCGATCCATAAAGGGGCTGATGGGAAGACCCAGGCTTGCCTCTTCGTCACCCTGGATGAAACAACAAACAAACTCAAACAAAATAATAAAATGCTATCTATCATCCTTAACCACTTAACGACCGGCCACTGTATATATACACGTCATTTTTTTGAAGATGGATATCTCGGTAACGGCAGCAGCTGCTGCCACAACAGAGGTATCCATCTTTATGGCCGGCGTTTCTGTACACGATAATGGTGGTCTCTGTGGCGGGTTCACCGCGAGATCACCGTTATCGGCGGCAGGAGAGGTGCCACCCCCCCTCCCGCCGCTCTCCCGTGCCCTCCGCCGCTTACCGGAGCCGTCGGTAGCGGCGGAGGCTATCGGGTCCTTTCTGTGCCTGGGTATAGAGACGAGTGAGGCCAAGATGGCGCCCACCCGTCTCTATACCATAGGATGGCCAGAGCAACGTCATTACGTCGGCTCCGTCCACTTTTCTTAAAGGCACAATTTTTTTTGTGTCATTTTTTTAAACAACTTTTTTTTTTTTTTTTTTTTTTTGCATTTTAGTCTAAATATGAGATCTGAGGACTTTTTGACCCCAGATCTCATATTTAAGAGGACCTGTCATGCTTTTTTCTATTAAAAGGGATGTTTACATTCCTTTTAATAGGAATAAAAGTGATCCAATTTTTTTTTTTTTAAAACAGTGAAAAAATAAATAAAATAAAGTAAAATAAATAATAATAATAAAAAAAAATGTTTAAAGCGCCCTGTCCCGACGAGCTCGTGCGCAGAAGCGAACGCATACGTGAGTAGCGCCCGCATATGAAAACGGTGGTCAAACCACACAGGTGAGGTATCGCCGCGACCGGTAGAGCGAGAGCAATAATTCTAGACCTCCTCTGTAACGCAAAACATGCAACCTGTAGAATTTTTTTAAACGTCGCCTAAGGGTAAAAGTTTGACGCTATTCCACGAGCGGGCGCAATTTTGAAGCGTGACATGTTGGGTATCAATTTACTTGGCGTAACATTATATTTCACAATATAAAAAAAAATTGGGCTAACTTTTCTGTTGTCTTATTTTTTTATTCAAAAAAGTGAATTTTTTCCAAAAAAAGTGTGCTTATAAGACCGCTGCGCAAATACGGTGCAAAAAAAAGTATTGCAATGACCGCCATTGTATTCTCTAGGGTGTTAGAAAAAAAACAATGTATAATGTTTGGGGGTTCTAAGTAATTTTCTAGCAAAAAAAACTGTTTTAAACATGTAAACACCTAAAATCCAAAACAAGGCTGGTCCTTAAGTGGTTAATCACGTGAAAGCATCCCGGCCATACATCATTTTATTGCTATAGTTGGAATCATTCTTTCTTCCTCCCCGCTCAGGCAAAAATCGTCACCAATTTTTCTTCAGAAAAGCCAAAACTCTCAGTTTTACTACCACTGGGAGTCGTTCATCTGCTCTGTGCAAATCTCGTGTTTTGGTGCCACTTTTTATTTTTTCATGATTTTAGAAGAACCTGGGTTTCCCTTCCTTATATACCAAAACAGATTTCTTGAAGATGTATCCACTGGAAGCAAAGTGACCCAAAAATATTCAAATTTTGCCCGTTTTATATTGATTCGTCGACGCAAATTCTTTATTGCGTTCATTTCCCTACCTGTTCATAGAACTCATTGACGATTCCTTCCGTCCACTTCAAATGCAGCTCCCGCGTCTTCGCCGGCCCATTAATATCGGCCAGTTTGATACACACTTGGCACACCAGAAGGCGGTCATTCTCATTGGTCCAGTCAATGCCGTTACTACTAACATCGTTCACCTGAGGAGAAACGGAGGTTAAAAAAAAGCAATGTACCATTTTTCCCTTCTGAAACATTTTTGTGTCTAATTTTTTGACAAATGTCCGACATCTTCGAAAAAAAAAAAAAAAACACACCTAGGAAAACACATTTCATGCATATTCTGGATCATGTGTACACTATATGACCAAAAGTCTGTGGACCCCTGATGCATCAAACCTCTACGAGCTTGTTGGACATCCCATTCCGAAACCATGGCTATTAATATGGAGTTGCCCTTCCCCCATGGCCATTAATATGGAGTTGCCCTTCCCCCATGGCCATTAATATGGAGTTGCCCTTCCCCCATGGCCATTAATATGGAGTTGCCCTTCCCCCATGACCATTAATATGGAGTTTCCCTTCCCCCATGGCCATTAATATGGACTTTCCACTCTCCCCATGGCAATTAATATGGCGTTGCCCCTCTCCCCATGGCTATAAATATGGAGCTGCACCCTCCCCCCATAGCATGGCCATTAATATGGAGACTAAGCCCTCACTGCATGGGTTAACTGCTTGTTTAGTCTATGGGACAGTAACAGCACTTTTACTTACTTGATCCTCCACTTCCCTGACAAACTGCACTCTCCTACGCTCCGACAGGTGGTCTGTCCCTAAGCATGCTCATCTCCAGAGCAAGGCTATGGTTCCTGCATCAGTCTTGATGCCATCAGAGGACCTTAGACCACCAGAATGCAAGGAAGAAGAGGCAGCAGGTCTGGCAGCGCAGAGGAGCATGTGGGAGCAGAAGATCAGGTAAGCAAAACTGATTTACCTTGTCCCCTTAGACCAGCTTTTCCTAACTGGGGTATCACCAGAGTTTGCCAGGGGTGCTGAGACATCCTGTTTGAGAGAGCCTGTGATTGGGATCTAAAAATACCACAATCAATAATTGTGCCTGTGATTTTGCGCAAACCAAATTGAACAATAAATATTCAAATAAATAAACATAAGTATTAAATCATAAATAAATCAGATAGTCCGTAAAGTGAACGATATCACCCTATATACTCTGTCCTGTGACGCTGGGGCTATATACTCTGTCCTGTGACGCTGGGGCTATATACTCTGTCCTGTGACGCTGGGGCTATATACTCTGTCCTGTGACGCTGGGGCTATATACTCTGTCCTGTGACGCTGGGGCTATATACTCTGTCCTGTGACGCTGGGGCTATATACTCTGTCCTGTGACGCTGGGGCTTTATACTCTGTCCTGTGACGCTGGGGCTATATACTCTGTCCTGTGACGCTGGGGCTATATACTCCTGACACTATGGGTGGAAGCAAGTGGAATAGAGGGGACGGAGTGGGTGGATTCTATAAGGGGTGGGGCTTATGAGAATTGGGAGGGGTCAAAAAGGGCAGGGTCGGGCGGCCCCCCCATCCTAAAACTTCACTAGCCGCCACTGAGTTGCCCCCTCTTCCCATGGTCATTAATATGCAGTTGCCCCCTTCCCCCATTGCCATTAAAATTGAGCTTCCCCCTTTGGGCTATAACATCCTCCACTCTTCTGGGTCTTTCCACAAGGCATTGGAGGGTGTCTGTGGGAATTTGTTCCCATTTGTGAGGTCAGGTACTGATGTCGGATGAGACATGGCTCACACCTTGGGCTGGGCTGGGCTGGGCTAAAAGATTTTGGAAGGGGGAATCTGTGGGAATTCATGCCCATTTGTGAGGTCAGGTTCTGATGTTGGATGCAAAAAGCTGGCTCACATTTTGGGCCCCATAAGGACCTGGCTCAGGGATTTTGTCCCCCATTTGTGAGGTCAATACTGATGTTGGCTAAAAAAAAACTGGCTTGAAAATGGTGTTTTAATTCATTTCAAAGGTGTAAAGTCATGTTAGGATTGTGGCGGTAGGTTAAGAACAACATGCTTAATTAAAAAGTCTCAGAAACTCCAGCTGGTTGGAGAACAATGATCACTTATTTGGTGTATGATATAAAACATGGTCAATGTGTTTCTGGAGAACTGGGGCTCCCTCTACTTTTGGGGTTTGGTACACCTTGGGCTCCACATTGGGCGCAAAAAAAAAAGACCTGGCTCACAGTTAGCCATCTAACTCATGCCAAAGGTTTTTAGTAGGGTGAGGTCAGGGCTCTGTACAGGACACTCAAGTTCCTCCACACCTTTGGCCCCCATGTTGGGCACCAAAAAAAAGACCTGACTCACAGTTAGCGATCCAATTCATCCCAAAGGTGTTTAGTTGGGTGAGGTCAGGGCTCTGCGCAGGACACTGGAATTCCTCCACACCAAACTGGCCAAACCATGTCTCTATTCGAATTGAGGTCAGGTATTGATGTTGGATAGAAAGACATGGCTTTTATGCCACATGTTGGGCACCAAAATATAAAGACCTAGCTCACCATCAGCATTCCAATTCATCCCAAAGGTGTCCAGTAGGACTGAGGTCAGGGCCCTATGCAGGGCACTTGAGTTCATTCATGACCTCAAACCTATTGAACACTTTTGGGATGAGAAGACCTCATCCCAAAAGGTGTTCCATAGGGTTAAGTGCAGGTACTGATGGTGGATGAGAAGACCTTATACCAAAAAGGTCTTCCTAAAGTAGGGTTGAGGTCAGGGCCCTGTTCAGGACACTTGAGTTCCTCCACACCAAAAGAGCATTTGTGAGGTCAAGTATTGATGTTGAGAAGGCTCATGGTCAAATCATCCCAAAGGTGTGCAGGACACAGGAGTTCCTCCACACCAAACTGGTCACACCATGTCTTTATGGAGCTGGTTTTGTACCCGGGGGGGGGGGGGGGGGTGCATTGGACAACCATAATATTTTTTGACTTCTCATCACTTTCTGCTCTGGTGTAAAAGGTCAGCAGGACAAATAGAGCAAAGCTACCCAGTGGGGACATAACATAGCAATTGAATCTGTCTTAGAAAACAAGGTTGATGGAGCCCCAACACTTGCCGATTCGTTTATTCTGAGGTTCGGATTTTTTAAGGGTTAATTTACACACCAGCTGTTCTTTAACTGCTTTGCAAACATTTTTCTGATCCTGCGAGTCTTGAGACTGGTAATATACAGCACGCACCTTTGCATTGAACTCAGCCAGGAAATCAAAGTGCTTCTTGAGGTCAGTGGCAAGGATGGCTTCGATGACGAGAAAGCGGAACCGCTTGAACTGTACGTGGTCCAGGTAGGTTAGGAAGTTGTAGTCTGGCTGGGACAGGAAGAGGTTCCAGGCGGAGGCCGCGTGGTGATTCTCCAGGACCGACCGATCGTTATACAGAACAGCCTGAAACAAAAATGAGCAGGGAGATGGCTGTGAGACTCGTAGGTGGCAATGGTCTACAACTTTGGCCTCCAAACTTTCTAAACAAAGGGCCCTTTTACTGTTCTTTAGACTTTACGGGGGCCAGACTTTGGTCAGTGGGAGTAGAAAATGTCCTGGCGTTAGTGGAAGTAAACAGTTTCCCCTCTTTGGTATTAGGGGGGGGCAACAGTGCCCCATCGTTCGCGTCAGCGGAAGAAATAGTTCCCCATCGTTCGCGTCAGCGGAAGAAATAGTTCCCCATCGTTCGCGTCAGCGGAAGAAATAGTTCCCCATCGTTCGCGTCAGCGGAAGAAATAGTTCCCCATCGTTCGCGTCAGCGGAAGAAATAGTTCCCCATCGTTCGCGTCAGCGGAAGAAATAGTTCCCCATCGTTCGCGTCAGCGGGAGGAATAGTGCCCCATCGTTCGCGTTAGCGGGAGGAATAGTGCCCCATCGTTCGCATCAGCGGGAGGAACAAAGAACAAATTGGAAATGAAGACCGATTTCAGACATTACATTCGATACAGTGGTGCTCAAAAGTTTACATACCCTGGCAGAAATTGTGAAATTTTGGCATTGATATTTAAAATATGACCGATTATGCCAAAAAACATTTTGTCTTTTATTTAAGGATAGCAATCGCATGAAGCCATTTATTATCTCAGTTTTTTGGATCCTTTTTAAATCATAATGATAACAGAAATCACCCAAATGGCCCTGATAAAAAGTTTACATACCCTGTGATGTTTGGCCTTGGTACAGACACAGAAGGTGGCACACACACACAGGTTAAATGGCAAAGGTTCATTTCCCACATTTGTGGCTTTTTAAATCACAATTGGTGTCTGTGTATAAATAGTCAATGAGTTTGTTAGCTCTCACATGGATGCACTAAGCAGGCTAGACACTGAGCCATGAGGAGGTAGAAAAGAACAGTCAAAAGACCTGCATAACAAGGTAATGAAACTTTACAAAGATGGAAAAGGATATAAAAAGATATCCAAAGCCCTGAATATGCCAGTCAGTACTGTTCAATGGCTTAATAAGAAGTGGAAAATTTGGGGATCTCTTGATCCCCAAGCCAAGGTCAGGTAGGTCAAGAAAGATTTCAGCCACAACTGCCACAGGAACTGTTTGGGATACAAAAAAACCTCCATAGGTAACCTCAGGAGAAATACAGGCTGCTCTGGAAAAAGATGGCTTGGTTGTTTTTAAGTAGCACAATTCAACGATTCTTGAACAAAAAAAGAGCTGCATGGTCAAGTTGCTAGGAAGAAGCCTTTACTGTCCACGTTCCACAAAAAGCCTGGTTACAATATGCTCAACAACACCTTGACACGCCTCATTGGGCTTTTTTGTGGCATTGGCGCAGTAAAGGCTTGCTTCCAGCAGCTCAACCAGCTCTTTTTTGTTCAAGGATCGTTTAATTGTGCTCCTTAAAAACAACCACACTACCTTTTAGGAGAGCAGCCTGTATTTCTCCTGAGGTTACCTGTGGGGTTTTTTTCTTTGTATCCTGGGCAATTCTTCCGCCTATTGTGGCTGAAATCTTTATTGGTCTACCTGACCTTGGCCTGGTATCAAGAGATCCTCACATTTTCCACTTCTTAAGTGATTGAACAGTACTAACTGACATATGCAAGGCTTTGGCTATCTTTTTATAGCCCTTTCCATCTTTGAAAAGTTTCATTACCTTGTTACGCAGGTCTTTTGACCATTCTTTTCTACCTCCTCATGGCTCAGTGTCTAGCCTGCTTAATGCATCCATGTGAGAGCTAACAAACTCATTGACTATTTATACACAGACACGAATTGTGATTTAAAAAGCCACAAATGTAGGAAATTAACCTTTAGTTGCCATTTAACCTGTGTGTGTGCCACCTTCTATGTCTGTACCAAGGCCAAACCTTCCAGGGTATGTAAGCTTTTTATCAGGGCCATTCGGGTGATTTCTATTATTATTATGATTTAAAAAGGATCCAAAAAACTATGAGATAATAAATGGCCTCATGTGATTGCTAACCTTAAATAAAAGACAGTTTTTTTTCAATATTAATGCCAAAATCTCGCAAATTCTGCCAGGGTATGCAAACTTTTGAGCACAACTGTATACATTAAAAATTATTTGGGGCCTTTTATAATTGTTGAAGACCTAAGCAACCCCTTTAAAACGGCATTACTGAAGGTAAAGTTATTTTTTTCTTTTCCTATTTTTTAATTGAAGAGAGTCCTCCATCCCCTCCTCCGGCCAGGAAGACCTGTTGCACTTCATGGTTAAACATAAAATAAGATAAATCATAAAGCTAAAGTTGAATCATTCAACGTTAAACCAATTTAGAAGCCTTAATGTCTATGCTGAAAAATGTCTCGGGCCTCCCTCGTGGCCATGTCAAATCGATCTTCATAATGGGATTAAAACGGCACTCAGCTGATCCACCATAATCAGGTTATCCTTGAGGGTGAATCCGTGTTCTGCGGCTTCTAATCAAGCGGAGAAGATGAGTGCCGGACGTGCGTCTATCTCTGCGCTCTGGCTTTCAACAGCCCCCCCCCCCCCCCTTTTCTAGGGTTGATTACAGAGATTCCAGCAAACAGCCCTCAGTTCTCGGCCAAAACTGGACAGGGAAGGCGACTGGCGCTGTGCGTCCAATTTAATAACCACTGACTGCGCAGATGACAAAGAAAAGGTCTGTATGTTTCTCGTAAGCCGCCAAAATGAGCCCAACCGAATAATCGGCTTTTTGAAATGAATGGAGCCATAAACAGATGTTATACCAAATTCTCCCCCCCCTCCCCTTCTGTTTCAGCAGGAGGATCAGAGATCTCCAGCAAGATGAGTTTTAGATATACAAAGTATCCTCAAGGGATCAGGGTCTACACAGGGGAGTGTCCTTCAACCATCAATCTCAGGAGATGAAAACAGGGTTGGGACAGAGGGAGGAGAAAATACCCCTCAATTAGACTTCAGATAGGAAATGATCCCCCAAGATCAGAAATTAAACAATATCATTTTTTACAGGAATATGGTTAGAAGAGATGGGGATCCCAAAAGGAGGGTCAAAACAATATAGGATCCTTGAGTCGGGACAGATTCCTTGTAATCAGTGTAAAAAAGGGCAAAGATCCTGGAAGACTTTGGTTAGGAGAGGATCATCGTGGATCAGAAATAGGATAGGATAAGATCAGGGACAGCAGAGGATTAGAACTTGGGGGGTAGAGGTGTAAAACTGCCATGGCAGAAGATCAAAACTGGGCTAGCAGAAGATCGAAACCGGGGAGGCAGAGGAACCGAACCAGGACAACAGAGGGCCCGAGCCGGCGCAACAGAGGGCCCGAGCCGGCGCAACAGAGAGCCCGAGCCGGCGCAACAGAGAGCCCGAGCCGGCGCAACAGAGGGCCCGAGCCGGCGCAACAGAGGGCCCGAGCCGGCGCAACAGAGGGCCCGAGCCGGCGCAACAGAGGGCCCGAGCCGGCGCAACAGAGGGCCCGAGCCGGCGCAACAGAGGGCCCGAGCCGGCGCAACAGAGGGCCCGACCTGGGACAACAGAGGGACCAAGATGGGACAAAAGAGGGCTGGAGATGGCAGAGGGCCCGAGCTGAGACGGTAGAGGGCCCGAGCTGAGACGGCAGAGGGCCCGAGCTGGGACGGCAGAGGGCCCGAGCTGGGACGGCAGAGGGCCCGAGCTGGGACGGCAGAGGGCCCGAGCTGGGACGGCAGAGGGCCCGAGCTGGGACGGCAGAGGGCCCGAGCTGGGACGGCAGAGGGCCCGAGCTGGGACGGCAGAGGGCCCGAGCTGGGACGGCAGAGGGCCCGAGCTGGGACGGCAGAGGGCCCGAGCTGGGACGGCAGAGGGCCCGAGCTGGGACGGCAGAGGGCCCGAGCTGGGACGGCAGAGGGCCCGAGCAGGGACGGCAGAGGGCCCGAGCAGGGACGGCAGAGGGCCCGAGCAGGGACGGCAGAGGGCCCGAGCAGGGACGGCAGAGGGCCCGAGCAGGGACGGCAGAGGGCCCGAGCAGGGACGGCAGAGGGCCCGAGCAGGGACGGCAGAGGGCCCGAGCCGGGAAGGCAGAGGGCCCGAGCCGGGAAGGCAGAGGGCCCGAGCCGGGAAGGCAGAGGGCCCGAGCCGGGAAGGCAGAGGGCCCGAGCCGGGAAGGCAGAGGGCCCGAGCCGGGAAGGCAGAGGGCCCGAGCCGGGAAGGCAGAGGGCCCGAGCCGGGAAGGCAGAGGGCCCGAGCCGGGAAGGCAGAGGGCCCGAGCCGGGAAGGCAGAGGGCCCGAGCCGGGAAGGCAGAGGGCCCGAGCCGGGAAGGCAGAGGGCCCGAGCCGGGAAGGCAGAGGGCCCGAGCCGGGAAGGCAGAGGGCCCGAGCCGGGACGGTAGAGGGCCCGAGCCGGGACGGTAGAGGGCCCGAGCCGGGACGGTAGAGGGCCCGAGCTGGGACGGCAGAGGGCCCGAGCTGGGAAGGCAGAGGGCCCGAGCTGGGAAGGCAGAGGGCCCGAGCTGGGAAGGCAGAGGGCCCGAGCCGGGAAGGCAGAGGATCCAGACTTGGGCAGCAGAGGATCAGAATTGAGGTGGCAGAAGTTCAGAAAGCAGAAGATAAGATCTGGGACAAGAGAGGATGATCTGTAATCATGAGAGGAGAGGTTCTGGACAGAAAGGTCTCAAAAGGACTCTTGAAAAGTGATAGGATAGGTGAAGACTGAAGATGATGATTATAAATCTGGCAACATGATGAAGGTAGGATATTTTCTATCAGCATTCAGACAGGAGAGGGATCTTTCGTGATCAATGTCAGGATCTTCCATGATCAGCACAAAAGAGAGAATCTTCAGAGGTTTAAAGTCAGGAGAGGAAAGTATTTTCAAGGTGATTATGACAGAAAAGGATCCACGGATGACCATGCCTGGAGAACCTCCAAGGACTGGGATGAGAAAATTTAAAAAAATGTAAAAAAAAACCTGTACTCACCTGTGGAGCATTTGTGGCCACAAGAAAGGCATTGGTGCGACCCGGGTGATCATAATCATGCATAGCTGCCGCCACATAGAGCGCCATGAGTTCCAGGGCGGGGATGTTAGTCGCCAAGCATCCATAGCTGTCGTCAGTGGCTTGGCAGCTCTTTGAGGTCAGAAAGACATGAGCGGGGCCCAAATTGTCTGCATCTAGAGAGAGGAAAACACCAAAAATAAGACAATATCTAACAAAGAGAAAATGCCAAGAGATGAGATGAAGAAAACATGCTGTGGGCCAATCACTGTGTCACAAACAAAAAAAACTCTACCTAAAACTTTTTTTCCTTGGAGAGAATGGTGAAGGACTTGATGTTCCACCGGTATGGTTCTGCTCTGTGGATTACATGTGGATATATTCCTACATAAACACCACAATGGGGAAGTACCACCAGAATTATGATGTCACTGCCCCCTTTGTACACCTTCTATAGGCATATATACAAAAAGCTCTCTGGTGAGGGGAACCAGCAGAGGCCCTGAGGTCATATGACCAAGGATGGGAGGACATCTCCCTGGAACCTCAAACTTAATGTTTTATTCCTAAAAAGCATTTGAAAAAGTTATTGATTTGTCAGCATTAAACAATTATTTAACCCCTTTTGCGGTCATAAAAAAAAACTGCTGAAATAGCTTTATTGGAACTCTTCAAATTTGTCTGCAATATCTATTTTTCTCCTCCAAAAGAGTTTGGGTGATTCCAGGGAAGAGCAGCTTTAAAACTGCAGTCTACATTGTAGACAATTGTGCTCTTCCAACCTTGTGGTAACAGTTCAGTAAAGACCCTTTTCTGTTCCGGCATGACTGCCCCCTCCTATGTGTAAAGCCAGCTCCATAAAGACAGGGTGTGACCTCTTTGGTGTGGAAGAATGCGAGTGTCCCGCACAGAGCCCTGACCTCAACCCTACCGAATACCTTTGAGATGAATTGGAACAAGCCAGGTCTTCTCATCCAACATCTCCATAAAGACATGGTTTGGTGTTGAGGAACTCGAGTGTCCAGCATAGAGACTTGACCTCAACCCTACTGAACACCTTTGGGATGAATTGGAATACTAATTGCATGTCAGGTCTTTTTTTTGTGCCCAAGGTGTGACTCAGGTCTTCCTAATCAACATCAGTACCTGACCTCACAAATGGACATGAACTCCCACAGACACCCTCCAAAATCTTGTGGAAAGTCTTCACAGAAGAATGGAGGATGTTATAGCCACAAAGTGGGGAATTATATTTTATTTTAATTTTGCCAGAATTTTGGATATTGCGGCAAACTGCATTGGAGTCCATTCAGGTGAAATTGGAAAGTTGAAATCCAGGCTCTAACTAAGCTTAAAACGGCTCCCAGCCCCCTTCTAACCCCTATACCAACTTCCCTGTAAAAGAAGAGTTTATATACTTACCTATTCTCAGAGCGCCTCCGTCTAGTCCTGTGATCTCCCCAGCAGCTGGCTTCAGGGGAGAAGAGAGAGCGCCAACAGAGGCTGCAATGTCTAGGCAGTTGTCAGGACTGGGCTCTCAGCCCTCCCTTCTCTGTGTTCAGCTGTCGGTTAATTGCCAGTACTCATCGTTCCACACTGGCTCACCTGTTGATCATCCCCTGCTCGTCAGTCAAGCCCACCGCCAACCCCTTCTGGCTATTTGAACTGCCTAGTTAATTTCATCAATTGCCTTTGCCTTGGTCAACATATCTAGAGACTCTCTGCTGTGTTGCTGTTGAAGACTTGCCTGGCTGACGTCCCTTCTGGTTCCTGATCCTGTCTGCAGCCTCTGACTACGCTGATCTCTGGCTTCCTGATTTCCTAGCTTGTTCTGACTACCCGATTTGGCTACATTTTCCAGTTGTAGCATTTTTACCATTTTATTAAAAGGTGTGATTTTTACTACATTTTCTGTCTCCGTCTGTTTCATGGTTCCTGACAGCAGTGACGTCTCCCATAGGCTTTACTATGGGCATCCACTGTTGGCTATCCCCTGAAGCAGGCCCCTGGGAGCCAATCACATGATCAGACTAAAGCACACCAAGAATAGAAAGTATAAGCATCTTCCTTCTACGGGGTAGTTGATATAGGAGATAGAAGGTGGGTGGGAGCAGTTTTAATTTTTTTTTGTGTGTTTTTAAGGATTAAATGGTCTAATAAAGGCTCATGGAGGCTGGGGTAGCTCCTTTCACCTATCCTTTACCTGTACTTGTGGCAAAAAAAAACAGTGCCTCATTACTTGGGAATATCGCTAAATACTGTAACAGCCAGGGTTCACCCCATAACAATTGTACATTTGTTGCCTACATGCTGTCACCATTTCCCATTTGTTACCTGTGTATTGTATGAATTGCCTAGTTATTGTCCACATAGTCTAATGACTTCCCATTTATTGTCCATGTATTGTCAGGATTGTCCATTTGTTGGCCCTGTATTGTCAGAGTTGCCGTTTGTTGCCAAGACATAGTAACAATTGCCCATTTATTGTCAAGTATTGCCTATTTATTGTCCACATATTATAACGATTGCTGTCCCTGTATTGACAAGATGGTCCATTTGTTGCCCTGAATTGTCAGAATTGCCCATTTGTTGCCCATGTATTGTCAATATTACATGTTTTATTAGCCATATATTCTAAAGTTTGCTCATTTGTTGCCCTCATGATGTCACAGTTGCCCATTTGTTGCCCGTTTTGTCACAGTTGCCCCTGCACCATCAAGATTGCTAATTTGGTGTCATTGTCAGGATTGTCCATGTGTTGCCAACGCAGTGCAGTAATTGCCCATGTATTGCCTTAATTGTGTATTTGTTGCCCATGTATTGCCTGAATTGAGTATTTGTTGCTCATGTATGGCCTGGTTTATGTATTTGTTGTAACTGTATCGCCTCAATTGCCTCTTGGTTTCCCCTGTAACACCACAGTTGCCTCCTGGTTGCTCATGTATTGCCACAGTTGTCCATTTGTTGCCCCTGTATTGCCACAGTTGAACATTTGTTGCCCCTGTATTGCCATAGTTGCCCATTTGTTGCCCCGTATTGTCACAGTTGTCCACGTATTGTCAAGGCTGCCCATTTGTTGTCCCTGTGTTGCCCATTTATTTGAACACATATAGTCAATTTTATCATCATTTAATGTTATCATTTAATCCCCTGCAGGTTGGGCACTATTGCTTCACTATAATCCCCTTTACCCTTTAATTTCATACAGCATGCCATTTACTGATTGATGAGAGGGGCTTTGGGAATCAAAGGACTTACAAATGAACATTTTGACATTTTCCTAAAGGTAGATTCCGACCCACCCCAATTTCTCTGCAAGTTCTCTAGTATAGAAATAATTACAAAATGACACACAAGGAGGAGGATTGTATCAGAGTAACGCAGTGATGATCCCTCCCACAGTCATGGATAAAATACAATAGAGAGACCTTTAAAATCAGCATCATCGCTGACCTCAGGTGTATAGTGAGGAATAATTGGATGGAAATCTGTGGTTTGTTCAAGATTAGTATCTGGATAGGATTGACCATATTTTGGAATCCCCTCATAATTTCCTCATATTTCTGCCTCTATGTGAAGAGGTCAGAGGTGGCAGGTTGGCGCTGGGCTGTCCCAGGATGTGAAGTGATTGTGGCGTCTCTCCCTGCCCAGCACAGTCTGCAGGATGGCCGGGGATGAAGTCACTGTACTCAGTGCTGGCACCGACACAGAGAGCCGTGTACTGTGCTCAGACCTGTCCTGGCAGACGCCGGATACCCGACTACTGCATTATGCTATGAGGCTTTATTCCTCGGCTGATGTATTGTTCACCGTCTGCCAAGGCAGCACTCAGCCACCATAGATACCCTGCTAAGCTCTCTGTACAATGGGGGATAGAGGCCTGGCATAGACTAGCAAGGGGGATGCCAGAATTTGGCACAAATTACCAGAGGGAGGTGGGGCCTCGTGTCCAGTGAGAGAGGGAGGAGGGGCCTCGGTGTCCAGTGAGAGAGGGAGGACAGGCCACGGTGCCCCGTGAGAGAGGGAGGTGGGGCCTCGGTGTCCAGTGAGAGAGGGCGGACGGGCCATGCTGCCCAGTGAGAGAGGGAGGACGGGCCACGGTGCCCAGTAAGAGGGTGGACAGGCCACGATGCCCAGTAAGAGAGGGCGGATGGGCCATGATGCACAATAAGAGAGGATGGACGGGCCACAGTGCCCAGCGAGAGAGGGAGAATGGGCCACGGTGCCCAGTGAGAGGGGGAGGGGCCTCAGAGCACAGTGAGAGAGGAAGGAGGGGCCACGATGCCCAGTGAGAGAGGGAGGAGGGGCCACCGTTCCCAGTGAGAGAGGGAGGAGGGGCCACCGTTCCCAGTGAGAGAGGGAGGAGGGGCCACAGTGGTAGAGGGAGGACGGCCATCCCAGGGTGTGAAGTGATCATGGCGTCTCTCCCTGCTCAGCACAGTCTGCAGGACAGCCGGGGATAAAGTCACCATACTCAGTGCTAGTGCCCCGTGAGAGAGGGAGGGAGAACGGGCCTCGGAGCCCAGTGAGAGGACCGGATTTGGTGTCCAGTGAGAGGACCGGCTTTGGTGCCCAGTGAGAGAGGGAGGACGGGCCACGGTGCCCAGCGAGAGAGGGAGAGCGGGCCACGGTGCCCAGCGAGAGAGGGAGAGCGGGCCACGGTGCCCAGCGAGAGAGGGAGAGCGGGCCACGGTGCCCAGCGAGAGAGGGAGAGCGGGCCACGGTGCCCAGCGAGAGAGGGAGAGCGGGCCACGGTGCCCAGCGAGAGAGGGAGAGCGGGCCACGGTGCCCAGCGAGAGAGGGAGAGCGGGCCACGGTGCCCAGCGAGAGAGGGAGAGCGGGCCACGGTGCCCAGCGAGAGAGGGAGAGCGGGCCACGGTGCCCAGCGAGAGAGGGAGAGCGGGCCACGGTGCCCAGCGAGAGAGGGAGAGCGGGCCACGGTGCCCAGCGAGAGAGGGAGGATGGGCCACGGTGCATAGCGACAGAGGGAGGACGGGTCACGGTGCCCAGTGACAGAGGGAGGATGGGCCTCGGTGCCCAGTGAGAGAGGGATGACGGGCCTCGGTGCCCAGTGAGAGAGGGACGATGGGCCTCGGTGCCCAGTGAGAGAGGGAGGACGGGCCTCGATGCCCAGTGAGAGAGGGAGGACGGGCCTCGGTGCCCAGTGAGAGAGGGACGGCGGCATCGGTGCCCAGACAGAGAGGGATGGCGGCATCGGTGCCCAGTCAGAGAGGGAGGACGGGCCTCGGTGCCCAGTGATAGAGGGAGGATGGGCCTCGGTGCCCAGTGATAGAGGGAGGAGGGTCCACGATGCCCAGTGAGAAAGGGAGGAAAAGGCTTGGTACAGACTGACAGAGGGAGGCTGAACCTCAGTACACAATGACAGAGGGAGGTCAGACTTCAGTGAAAATGCAGAGAAGGAGGCTGGCCTTTGGTGCAGACTGACCGAGGGCAGCCGGGCTTTGGAGTGATAGAAGGAGGCTGGGCCTCAGTACACATTGATAGAAGGAGGCAGAGTTCAGGTGCAGACTGACAGCAGGAGGCCAAGTTTCAGTGTAGACTAATAGAGGAAGGATCGGTGAAGGGGGAGGCCAAGCTTTAGTGTAGACTGTTAGATGGAGGTTGGGCCTTGGTGCAGACTGACAGAGGAAGCCCAGGACTCGGCGCACGGTGATAGACAGAGCCTGAGCTTCAGTGCATACTGACAGAGGGAGGCCAGGTCTTAGCGCACAGTGACCGGAGGTGGCTGGGACTTGGGGCAGACTGATTAAGGGAGGCCGGGTCTCAACACAGACTGACAGAGGTCTAAATATCAAATGGTGGAAAATCTTTTTATTCTCTCAACAAAAGTGAAGTGGCACCCTGGCTTTGAGCCCCAAGGAGCTGACAATTCTGCCTTCACCTAGTTGCAAATCTGATCAGTTTGCTCACATCAATGAAAACAATCAATCATCACTCAGGCCCAGAAAAAACGCTCACGTTTTCATAATGCGGAGGGTTGAGGTGGGGGGGTAGGACAATCGATGTGTTTTGGGCTGGCAGCGCATGGTCACGGTGCGCACCCCAAACCTGGTCCTGTAAATGATGCGGTCAACGCCAGCGTGCCAATCGTGGATGGAAGTGACACCATCGTGGTCGGATATCAGCCATCCCCAGCACCCCCATAGTGACACCACTGCACAGGGCAATCCGTTCCCGTGATGTGGAGATGGATACATAAATAATCCCTTAAAGGGGCCACGGCAGATCTGCTGTGTAATCTGGGACTGGGATCTCTCCGCTCACTGAGATTAATCATCCCACCAGCGTCACAGCCATGAATCACCACAAGCGGCTGCCGTTTCCCCTCCGCCCGAGCTGCTGCAATCAGGAGGAGATGGCGAGGCCGGGGTATTTTTAGCTGGAGATGTTTAATTTCCTAATTATGTAAAGAAATATTAGACTAATGCAGAGCAAGTGCCAGCAAGATGCTGACTGCAGCAAAGGAACTCACGGGGAAAGGAATGGGGGGGGGGGGAGATGATGGAACCCAGCCGGACACTTGGCAGGAGATCAGGAGAGATCAGCAATTCCTCATCAATCAACTAACCAGATAGGAACAGGTCATAAAACAAGAGAGAGAAACAGAGAGAGCGAGAGAGACTGGCTGGAGCTCTAGAGTCCTCTTCAGCACCTGGACATGACACCGAGGTGAATTTCCTGCTGGATGCACATGACCTCCCGCCACTGTCACCGACACAGAGAGGCCTACAAGACAGTCTAAAAGTGCTGGAGAAATACAGTGCCACATGGGCACTACCCATCAACCCAAAAAAAACAAAAAAGTCACACCTAACAAATTTAAGAACTCTTCTTTTACATTAACCAACTGGAGTCTTGATGAATCGAAAAGCTACACATACCTTGGCCTAGAAATGATCCAATCAGGAGGTTTCTGCCAGCCATAGAGGTCCTAAAAGACAAGGCACACAGAACCTTCTATGCCATCAGGAGACAACCATACCACCTAAAACCACCAGTAACAGACTGGCTTAAAACCTTTGACAGTTGCATCACCCCAATCCTTCATGGTAGTGAAGTTTCGGGTCTGGTCACCTACCCAGAACAATCCAAATGGGACTCCATGCCATCCGAAATATTCTATCTGGATTTCTGCAAGCATCTCCTCAAAGTCCATCGGAGCAGCTACAACAGTGCTTGCCAGGCGAGGAGATGAGTAGATTCTTCTTAATGTTGTCAGCATAGAAGGAGGTGCTATCATACTGGGACCAGCTACAAAACAGCAGCCCCAACTAATACCACCATAAAGCCTTGCTGACCTACTAGGATCTGTCCAAATCATGCGACCTACAAGTCATCAGCTCCTTGCCCATACAAAACTCCAAACAATGCGGCCTGATAAAATCTCAAATAAAAGACATGATTCCAAAAAAAAATATGTTGGAGAATGAAGAAATGAAATCAACTCCCAGAAAAGACCTACTTACCAGTCACTACAGGGAGACTACAAACTGGCCCCATACCTGGAGGTGCTACAAGACCCCAAAGACAGACAGACCACCCACCGCCTGGAAATCCAATCAGAGGACACAGACAGACCTACAAACCCAAGGAGAGTAGACTGTGCCAGCGGAGTGACCATGGGGGGGCCTGGAGGATGAGGATCACTTCCTGCACTGGGGCCTCAAGTGCTCATCAGTGAGGGACACTCACTTCCAGAGACTCTTCACTCTCATCCCGGACTTCACTTCTATAGAAAAGGAAACTCCACATTCTGCAGGGAGAAGAGGAGCCAAAATAGACGCACAATATATGTGACAAAGGGATATGACGAGGAACTCCAATACCCAACATGGACTCAACCCCCTGCACCCCTTTGTATTAAAAGGGAATATGAGGTGTCCTGATAACATTTCTGGAGTCACCTTCTATTCCCCTTATATTGACCCCTAGTGATGTCCTAGGAGTAATTCCTTCCACCACCCTCCCAATAATACCTATAATAAATAAATGTGTCTGGTTCTGCCAATGAAGCCAATTTGAATTTCAGAAACAGAGAGAAGGGCAGAGGAAACTGATTGTAAAAAAAAGAAAAAGAGGGCGGGGCAGAGAGAAGAGAGAAATTGGGTGGAAGGGAGATAAGGGGGGGGGGGGGGCGTGAGGGAGATAAGGGGGGGGGGGGGGGGCGTGAGGGAGATAAGGGGGGGGGGGGGTTCAGAAAGAGAGAAGGAGAGAGATAGATACATTTTAGTGAAGTAGAGAAAGAAGGGAGAATGAAGCTGGAAAGAAAAGGAGAAAGATAGGGGGAGAAAAGAGAGAGAGAAGCGAGTGAGGGAGAAGAGAGAATGGAGGAGAAGAGAGAATGGAGGAGAAGAGAGAATGGAGGAGAAGAGAGAATGGAGGAGAAGAGAGAGTGTGCAGAAGAGGAAAATGTTGGAGGAGAGAAAGTGCTGGAGAGAAAGTGCTGGAGAGGAAAGAACGAGGGAGAAGAGAGAGTGTGGGAGAGGAGAGCAAGGGGAAAAAAAAGAGGGTGCAGGAGAGGAAAAAGCGCAGGAGAAAAGAGAGTAAGGGAAAAGAGGGTTTGGGAGAGGAAAGAGCGGAACAGAGCATGGGAAAAGGGTGGGTGGGGGCGAGAAGAGAGTGTGCAGGAGAAGGGTGGATATGGGTGAGGACAGAGTGCGGGAGAGGAAAGCGTCGGCAAAGAGAGAGTGTGGGAAAAGGGTGAATGGGGGCGAGGATAGAGTGCTGGAAAAGGGTGGGTGGGGTTGAGGAGAGAGTGCGGGAAAAGGGTGAGTAGAGAGTCTGGGAAAAGGGTGGGTGAGGGCGGGAAGAGAGTGCGGGCAAAGGGTGGGTGGGGGCAAGGAGAGAGTGCAGAAAAAGGGTGGGTGCGGGGGCAAGGAGAGAGTGCGGGAAAAGGGTGGGTAGGGGGCGAGGAGAGAGTGCAGGGGAAAAGGTGGGTAGGGGCGAGGAGAGAGTGGGAGAAAAGGGTGGGTGAGGAAAGAGTGCAGGAAAAGGGTGTGTTTGGGCGGGGAGAGAGGGCGGGAAAAGGGTGGGTGGGGGCGAGTAGAGAGTCCAGGAAAAGGGTGGGTGGGGGCGAGTAGAGAGTCCAGGAAAAGGGTGGGTGGGGGCGAGTAGAGAGTCCAGGAAAAGGGTGGGTGGGGGCGAAGAGAGAGTGCGGGTAAAAGGGTGGGTTGGGGCGAGTAGAGAGTCCAGGAAAAGGGTGGGTGGGGGCGAGTAGAGAGTGCGGGGAAAAGGGGGCGAGTAGAGAGTCTGGGAAAATGGTGGGTGGGGGCGAGTAGAGAGTGCGGGGAAAAGGGTAGGTGGGGGGCGAGCAGAGAGTCCAGGAAAAGGGTGGGTGGGGGCGAGTAGAGAGTGCGGGGAAAAGGGGGCGAGTAGAGAGTCTGAGAAAATGGTGGGTGGGGGCGAGTAGAGAGTGCGGGGAAAAGGGTGGGAGGGGACGAGTAGAGAGTGCGGGGAAAAGGGTGGGTGGGGGCAAAGAGAGAATGAGGGAGAGGAGTGCGGGAAAGGAGGGTCTGAGTAAATGAGAAAGCACCAAGGGGTGGCCTTGCTAGGTAGAGCTACCCAATCCTCACTGGCCCTGAATCTAAAAAAAAAAAGAAAAAAAAACCAACCAATGTGTTCCCTGGTTCCAGCTCCACCCTCTCTGAGCTTCCTGAAGCTCCACCCACCAGCACTAAAGCATGAAGGGGAGGAGTGAAAAGGATACGATGTGACAAGCTGGATGGATCCGGCTACAAAGGATTTTATTTAACTCAGGATGATGGTAGATCGGGCGCAGCGATTCCCGGAATAAACATTTTATTATTAGCACTTCGATCTCCTTCAATCAGATGTCCAGATAATGTATTCCATCAATCATCTCTTACCTGTCTCCTCACTGGATAGTTCCTGAAACTCTGGAATCGGCCGCGTGGTCAGATACCAAACCGCGTGCAGCACATCAGTGGCGTGTACCCGATTATGGTCTGCAAAACAGATACAATTCTTGTTACTTTCAGTATCAAAATGTTAAATTATCCTGATTAGGAAGATATAAAATGTTCTATTTTCACAGGGAAGGAACAAAATCTCTGCTGCGTATATTGGCGGGGATCAAAACGCGTTAACACATATTGGCCTCCTATCCCTAAGAATGAGAAGATGTTTTATCAGATTTTTCATAAAAACGATCAGTTTACTAACATAATACAATCATAGAGTTGTGTATAATTGAGCATCGAGGGTTCGTGCACAGGGACCTTTCATATACCAAATCTCCTGGGACATTCCCGCATACAGCCTACCATTGGAGTGAAATGGCAGAACGCGGTGTTCTCTTATAGATGTAGGTGATTCTCTGCATAGGTGTAAGGTCCCTGCCTCATATTACTACACATACGAGGGCCTATTTAGAGAAGAGCCATTGACCTACCAACATGTCTTTGGAGTGTGGGAGGGAATCCGAGTCTCCCAAGGAAACGGACACAAAGCACAGAAAGAACATACAAACTCCATGCAGATAGTGTCCTGGCAGGGATTCGAACCAAGGAGCCTGCAGGGCAAAAATGCCAACCACTGGGCTGCCCAGATATCCAACAAGACACGGACTTCTCATGGAACCTCATCCACTAAACTTGCCGGGTTTGTAACATCAGATACAAAATATACTTTTGGTAAAGCAATTTCTTTCCCAGGGGCCTCCATCCTGGGCTCAGAAGGGTCACCATTCTCACAAAACGGCTATGCCTGAAATATCTGTATCAGCACATAGGTCAGAAGGCTCACCAGAAGGGTTATACAAGGACAACCTGAAAGCTCTAGATTTCGGTTCATAGTCCTCACTCTTCCTGACCCAACAGATGTCCACAGTGCCCTTCTCCTGCCGAGTCTTTGAGATGGAAGAGATGGCTTATCACAATCTGGCTAAACAGGACAAATGAGCTTAGACTGAAGGGAACAGCATAGATAGAGAATGAGGTGATGGTGAAAAGAGATCATACTGCATAGCCTACAGAATGAGGAGGTGTGGAATAGGGAACATACAGCATGGCGTACGTAATGAGGAGGTGTGGAATAGGGAGCATACAGCATGGGATACGGAATGAGGAGGTGTGGAATAGGGAACATACAGCATGGGATATGGAATGAGGAGGTGTGGAATAGGGAACATACAGCATGGGATACGGAATGAGGAGGTGTGGAATAGGGAACATACAGCATGGGATACGGAATGAGGAGGTGTGGAATAGGGAACATACAGCATGGGATATGGAATGAGGTGGTGTGGAATAGGGAACATACAGCATGGGATACGGAATGAGGAGGTGTGGAATAGGGAACATACAGCATGGGATATGGAATGAGGTGGTGTGGAATAGGGAACATACAGCATGGGATATGGAATGAGGAGGTGTGGAATAGGGAACATACAGCATGGGATATGGAATGAGGAGGTGTGGAATAGGGAACATACAGCATGGGATATGGAATGAGGAGGTGTGGAATAGGGAACATACAGCATGGGATATGGAATGAGGAGGTGTGGAATAGGGAACATACAGCATGGGATATGGAATGAGGAGGTGTGGAATAGGGAACATACAGCATGGGATATGGAATGAGGTGGTGTGGAATAGGGAACATACAGCATGGGATATGGAATGAGGAGGTGTGGAATAGGGAACATACAGCATGGGATATGGAATGAGGTGGTGTGGAATAGGGAACATACAGCATGGGATATGGAATGAGGTGGTGTGGAATAGGGAACATACAGCATGGGATATGGAATGAGGTGGTGTGGAATAGGGAACATACAGCATGGGATATGGAATGAGGTGGTGTGGAATAGGGAACATACAGCATGGGATATGGAATGAGGTGGTGTGGAATAGGGAACATACAGCATGGGATATGGAATGAGGAGGTGTGGAATAGGGAACATACAGCATGGGATATGGAATGAGGAGGTGTGGAATAGGGAACATACAGAATGGGATACGGAATGAGGAGGTGTGGAATAGGGAATATACAGCATGAGATATGGAATGAGGAGGTGCGGAATAGGTAACATACAGCATGGGATATGGAATGAGGAGGTGTGGAATAGGGAATATACAGCATGGGATATGGAATGAGGTGGTGTGGAATAGGGAATATACAGCATGGGATATGGAATGAGGAGGTGTGGAATAGGGAACATACAGCATGGGATATGAAATGAGGAAGTGCGGAATAGGGTACATGCCGCATGTCATACAGAATGAGGAGGTGCGTAATAGGGAGCATACAGCATGGGATACGGAATGAGGAGGTGTGGAATAAGGAGCATACAGCATGGCGTAGGGAATTAGTAGGTGTGGAATAGGGAACATACAGCATGGCGTACGGAATGGGGTGGTGTGGAATAGGGTATATGCCGCATGTCATACAGAATGAAGAGGTGCGTAATAGGGAACATACAGCATGGTATACAGAATGAGGAGGTGTGGAATAGGGAATATATGACATGACATATGGAACGAGGAGGTGTGGAATAGGGAACATACGGCATGATATACGGAATTAGGAGGTGTGGAATAGGAAGCATACTGCATGGTATATGGAATGAGGTGGTGTGGAATTCGGAACATACGTCATGATATACAGAAAGACGAGGTGTGGAATAGGGAACATACAGCATGGTATACGGATTGATGAGGTGTGGAATAGGGAATGAAAATCATGATATATATATATCTATATATAGATATATATAGATATAGATATATATATATCTATATATATATATATATATATATATATAGATATAGATATATCTATATATATCTATATCTATATATATATATATATATATATATATATACGGAATGAGATTTTGTGGAATAGGAAGCATACAGAATGAAAATTCAGGATAGGGAATATACAGCATGGAATGCAGAACAAGGAGATGCAGAATTGGGAAGATAAAGCATGGAATGCGGAATGAGGAGGAGTAGGGAACATACAGCATGGAATGCGGAATGAGGAGGAGTAGGGAACATACAGCATGGCATGCGGAATGAGGAGGAGTAGGGAAGATAAAGCATGGAATGCGGAATGAGGAGGAGTAGGGAACATACAGCATGGAATGCGGAATGAGGAGTAGGGAACATACAGCATGGAATGCGGAATGAGGAGGAGTAGGAAACATAAAGCATGGCATGCGGAATGAGGAGGAGTAGGGAAGATAAAGCATGGAATGCGGAATGAGGAGGAGTAGGGAACATACAGCATGGAATGCGGAATGAGGAGTAGGGAACATACAGCATGGAATGCGGAATGAGGAGGAGTAGGAAACATAAAGCATGGCATGCGGAATGAGGAGGAGTAGGGAAGATAAAGCATGGAATGCGGAATGAGGAGGAGTAGGGAACATACAGCATGGAATGCGGAATGAGGAGTAGGGAACATACAGCATGGCATGCGGAATGAGGTGGTGTGGAGTAGGGAACATACAGCATGGCATGCGGAATGAGGTGGCGGAGGTGCCAGGCTCTGCATTGGATCAGTCAGAGCTGCAGAGGAAGGGAGTAGTGGAGGACTTCCTCTGCTGGCTTCTATATTTACAAGTAACGGTGGCGAGTCGATGAGCTGCCACTGATCTTTCTTGTGCCCACTGGCTCTCATCTCCGAGGAACCATCTGGGCCTTCCCAGATCAGGCCTTGTAGCACCTGAGGGGGTTGCTTGGGTAGTAGTTCCAACAGTGAAGTAAACTACAGAAAGAGACCATGATAAATACATTCTTATCCTATCCAATTACTTATGCTCACACTATGCATTTTAGTCTCTTCACTTCTGTCCTGATACACTCACAATCAGCAAACCTCACAGAGTTAAGAGAACTTATGAGGCCACGACATGGGGTCAACTCCATATAAATGCCCATGGTTTGGGGGTGTCCAACAAGTTCATATAGGTGTGATGGTGAGGGTTGTAGTTCCTCAATAACTGGATGCCAACATGCTTCATACAAGCTGTGTGCGGGGTACTCACAGGGGATGTCTCTGTAACCGTTCTCTAATGCCTGGAAGAAGTTACGAAATTCTTGTTGAGGGATGTTGAAGATTTCAAACAATCTTGTATCCTGGAACAAGGTGTAGGAAACCTGCAAAGTTGTAACAAAAATAAAGATTTTATAAATGGTGTCAGACTATCCTCAACCAGAATGTTCCAGTTAGCAAAAAAAAAAGAAGGCTTGCCGTTTAATTCCTCAAGGTGCGGAGATTGACGCTGACTGGTGCCAATTTCCATGGTGCCCTGTGGCACTTTATTACACCAAAAGTCTGCCTGCTGCTGCAATAGTGCTTGGAAGCGCAATGCGAAGATGTGAATGGGCCCCTTAGGGGTTGGGATGAGGTTTAGAGTATTTAGGTTGTTGGGTATTAATAAGAGCAACCATTATCAGCCATTATCAGCCAGAGTAACGGAATCTCTAGGGTTCCTCTAGATCAGGGGTCTCAAACTGGCGGCCCTCCAGCTGTTGCAGAACTACAAGTGAGGCATAGCAAGACTCTGAAAGCCACAAGCATGACACCCAAAAGCAGAGGCATGATGGGACTTGTAGTTTTGCAACAGCTGGAGCTGCATCACATCAGTCTCCTTATCACATCAGAGAGCCCCCTTCACAACAGAGGTCCCCCCATCGTGTCAGAGTTCCTTCTTTACATGAGAGCCCCCACTACAATTACATCAGATCCCCCTTCACAACACAGGTCCCCCTATCACATCAGATCCCCACTATCATATCAGAGTTCCCCATTTACATCACTTCCCCAACACTTCAGATCACCCATTCACAACAGAGGTACCCCATCACATTAGATTCCCCCTTCACAACAGAGGTCCCCCCAATCACATCAGAGGTCCTTGCGTCATGTCAGAGTCTCCTTATTACATCAGATCCTCCCACCCCCTTCACATTAGAGGTTCCCCCATAATATTAGAGCTCCCTCTTTAAATGAGAGCGCCACCCCCCCCCATCACATCAGATCCCCCTTCACAACAGAGTTCCCCCAAATCACATCAGAGGTCCCTGCATCACCTCAGTCTCCTCATCACATCAGAGACCCCCCCCCCCTCACAACAGAGGTTCCCCCCATTGTGTTAGAGCTCCTTCTTTACATGAGCCCCCCCATTACATCAGATCCCCCCACCCCCTTCACATTAGAGGTTCCCCCATCATATCAGAGTTCCCTCTTCAAAGGAGAACTCCCCCCCCCCCCCCATCACATCCCCCTTCACATCAGAGTTCCCCCAAATCACATCAGAGGTCCCTGCATCATTGCATCATGTCAGAGTCTCATCATCACATCAGAGGACCCCCACACAACAGAGGTTCCCCCATCGTGTCAACGTTCACTTTTAACATGAGGCCTCCCCCCAAATTACATCGGATCACCCTTCACTTACGACGTCCCCTCAATCACATCAGAGGTCCCTGCATCATGTCAGAGTCTCCTTATTACATCATAGCCCCCCTTCACATTAGAGTCTTCCTATCACGTCAGAGTTCCCTCTTTGCATGAAAGCCCCCTCCCAAACACATCAGGTCCCCCTTCACAACAGAGGTTCCCCCCATCACATCCGATCCCCTTCACAAAAGAGGTTCCCCCCATCACATCAGATCCCCCTTCATAACAGAGGTCCCCCCAATCACATCAGATCCCCCTTCATAACAGAGGTCCCCCCAATCACATCAGATCCCCCTTCATAACAGAGGTCCCCCCAATCACATCAGATCCCCCTTCATAACAGAGGTCCCCCCAATCACATCGGAGGTCCCCGCATCATGTCAGTTTCCCCATCACATAAGAGCCCCCCTTCACATCAGAGGTTTCCCCATCATGTCAAAGTGTCTTCAAAGGCCCCCCTTATACGTGAGAGCCCCCCCATCACAGGAGACCCGATCACACTTCTTCACATCCTTACCTTTGGCTCCGGCAGCTCTGCAGAGGGCGGAAGGTGGAGGGGGGGGGGGGGGGGGGGGGCGGTGCTGGAAGAGCCAGGCCCTGCCTCCAATCATAGTCATGAGTTTCTATCCAGTGTGTGTGAGCTGCTACCATCACACACTAATGAAGGACGCTGTGCGTTCTGGTCCTACAGCATCAATGGTTATGGTGGCCACTCACGGCTCTGATCCCAGGCATATTGGGTCCTGTGCTTGTGGCACCTCAAGGGAACCCAGAAAACACCCTGGTTAGGGAAGACTGAGCAAAGGTTCAGTCCAATGTCAGTTCAGCCCGAACAAACGAGGACTGTGGCCTGATGTCACGTGGGAATCAGCCGTGGAATTCCCGCAGAACTTGGTTAGACATTGTCAAAATATGTCCTTGTGGCCATCTTAGTTCTACAATGTAAACGGCATCCCTGCCCCTTCGTTCTGTGCAGAAATTTCTATACTGCCTGCTGTCAAAATGACAGCTTCCTGCAGGTCAGCCAAACCTCAACTCATCCCTACTGCCCACCAACGTTAGGGAGCCGGATTTCCTCTTCAGGACATTATTATTATTAATCACAGTAATGATGTGATTTGTTAATTGAAAATTATTTTCATTTGGAGTTGGAGGTGAAACATTATTTTCCTTTGGCGTCAGAATTCTGATTACGCCACATTTTTATTTTTATACCTAAAACTTTTTGATCTTACATTTGTGTCATGAGCTACAGATATAATTCTTAGCGAGACCTGAAAATGATTTCAAGAGATTTGGGGTCTAAAAGACCCCCCCAGATCCCTCCATAAAGAGGACCTGTCATGGCCCATTCTGTCACAGGGCATGCTGCTCATCCCTTGTGAAAGCAAGGATAAAAATAAATCAAAGAGACAGTGTAAAGAAAAAAAAAAGTTTTGAATAAAATAAATAAAAAATAATTTTTAAAAATGTATTGCGCCTCCTCCCACCTGTGCTTATGTATGTTCACACACATATGTAAACTGAGATCACCCTACACACGTGAGGTGTCGCTGCGAACGTTAGAGCAAGAATAATCATTTTATCTCCAGACCTCGTGTGTGTCTCTAAACTGCTAACCTGTCTTTTAAAGCATCGCTAACAGAGATTTTTAGGTACCGTAGATTGGCGCCATTTCATGGCCAAATTGTGTTACATCATCTTGTATATTTTACAAAAAAAAAGGGTATTAAATAGTGTTTGAAATGTATTAAAAGTGTTATTTTTTTTAATTGCGTTTCAAAAACTGCTGCACAAATACTGTGACATAAAAATATTGCACACCCACTATTTTATTCTATAGGGTCTCTTCTAAAAAATATATATATATAATGTTTGGGGTCCTACTCTGTATACTTATTTGCATCCTGGATGCTATTGTTCACTTTGTAGCTTCTCATAGCTTTGTATCACTTTCTATAAACTGAATAAAAATGTATGTGGGAAAATAAATATATATATATTTATTTATTTTGAGAAAGTAAGAAAGTCATACGCAGGTATATAAAATTATGTGTGTGTGTGTGTATATATATAAAATTGTTACATATCTGAGTGCGAATTCACCCTTACATCAGGGTCCCCAGAGAGCCTCCCCCTACATGAGGGTCCCCAGAGAGCCCCCCTCCTTACATTAGGGTCCCCAGAGAACCCGCCTCTTACATCAGGGTCCCCAGAGAGCCCGCCTCTTACAACAGGGTCCCCAGAGAGCCCGCCTCTTACATCAGGGTCCCCAGAGAGCCCGCCTCTTACATCAGGGTCCCCAGAGAGCCCGCCTCTTACATCAGGGTGCCCAGAGAGCCCGTCTCTTACATCAGGGTCCCCAGAGAGCCCGTCTCTTACATCAGGGTCCCAGAGAGCCCGCCTCTTACATCAGGGTGCCCAGAGAGCCCGTCTTACATCAGGTGCACAGAGAGCCCGTCTCTTACATCAGGGTCCCCAGAGAGCCCGCCTCTTACATTAGGGTCCCCAAAGAGCCCGCCTCTTACATCAGGGTCCCCAGAGAGCCCGCCTCTTACATTAGGGTCCCCAGAGAGCCTGCCTCTTACATCAGGGTCCCCAGAGAGCCCGCCTCTTACATTAGGGTCCCCAAAGAGACCGCCTCTTACATCAGGGTCCCCAGAGAGCCCGCCTCTTACATTAGGGTCCCCAGAGAGCCTGCCTCTTACATTAGGTACCCAGAGAGCCCCCCCAACTTACATCAGGGTCCCCAGAGAGCATGTCCCTTACATCAGGGTGCCCAGAGAGCCCGCCTCTTACATCAGGGTGCCCAGAGAGCCCGCCTCTTACATCAGGGTCCCCAGAGAGCCCGCCTCTTACATCCGGGTCCCCAGAGAGCCCGCCTCTTACATTAGGGTCCCCAGAGAGCCCCCCCAACTTACATCCGGGTCCCCAGAGAGCCCGCCTCTTACATTAGGGTCCCCAGAGAGCCCCCCCAACTTACATCAGGGTCCCCAGAGAGCACGTCCCTTAGATCAGGGTGCCCAGAGAGCCCGCCTCTTACATCAGGGTGCCCAGAGAGCCCGCCTCTTACATCAGGTGCCCAGAGAGCCCGCCTCTTACATCAGGGTGCCCAGAGAGCCCGCCTCTTACATCAGGGTGCCCAGAGAGCCCGTCTCTTACATCAGGGTGCCCAGAGAGCCCCCCCTTGTCTGCAGCAATTATAAAAGAAACTTCTGCTCAGATGGGGGCCGGGGGAAGCAACAGGACTGTTTAGCCCCTCAGCTCATTTACTTGGTTACCGCTTGTAGTGATCCGGACCGGACCGGACTGGGCTCCATCTGCTCCGCTGGGGGAGGAACACGACTAGATAATGTTATCAGACACAAGTTCTTATCAATAGTCAGCAGTTCTGACAATTAATTCCCGACGTCCACTTCTATACCGATCTGCCAGCCAATGTAATTGTCCGGAAACGGAACACAAGATTTACTCCGCCTGAGCCTAAAAATCATCAAATAGTCCAGGCGGAGTAATCTTTGTGCTGCGGATCCCGGCAATGACATTGCCCGGCAGATTGGTATAGAAGTGGACATCGGGACAATGATTAAATAGTCATGTTCCTCCCCCGGCCACCAGCTGAGCAGATGGAGCCCAGAACCAACCCTAGGTAAGAGACTCGGGGCTATGGGCCCTAGATTAGATTCTGGGCTATAGCCCCAATAGCCACCCCCTAGCGACGCCACTGGGAAGGGGTAAAGCTGAACTCCATGCAGGCAGATATAAAGAAACACTAATGAATGCAGCTCTGTAATCATTAAATGTATTTTTTTTTTTAAAACAAGGGGCATAAGTACCTAGTACTGACCATTTAGAGTCCCTGTACAGCAGAGCTCAGACTGGGGGAGGGAGAAGCAGCAATCAGCTATACTGCAGTATAAAGAGTTCAGAGAGATAAACTCATCTTCCTTCGCTGTCCAATCACAAACTGGAAGAGTGAGAAGACCTGTAAGTGTTACTGAACTGCCGCAGAGAAAAGTAAAAATGAAGTTCCCCTGTCCTGCTGTGTGGCAGAGCTGTGTAAATCTCAGAACGGAGAGACAAGAAATACAAATCCTTTCACAGATAGAACAGCTCTCTTATACAGCAAGTCTTCCATCTGTATATTTAGCGGTTTGCCCGGAGTTCTGCTTTAAGTCTATGTTCAATAGATGAGAAGAACTATAAATCCAGGAGAGCCGTGCAGCCGAGCATTAAATATTCAGCATCCAGACACCGCCGATCGCTCTCCGGAGGGGGAAGCTTAGCGATTATATACAGCAGAGCAGTCATAAAGTATCAGCAAACTGACTCTAAATACCCAATAAAAACATTTTTACTGTTTAACTATTTTGCTACATTGTGTTACACATAAATGAGGGAAGGAAAACGGCATTTCATGGGCTGCCGAGTATAATTTACAGATAGGTTTACACGAAAAGACTTAATGTTTACAAATAAATGTGTAAAAATGCGATTGTTTGTAATCTGTTTTTTGCAAATTTGGCATGTCTTAATAAAAAAAAAAAAATTATATATATATATATCTTTTTGCATCTACATAGAAGTCTATTTATAAAATATTTGCGAAAGACATCACAAATAATCCCAGTAATTTGCCTAATATGATTTTCAGCTCCATCTAGTGGCCATAATGCAGTATTTTCCCGATTTCAGGCCACTAGATGGAGCTGAAAAATCATAGGAAATAAACATATTAACCAGTTCCCATCCAGGCCAATTCTGACACTTCTCTCCTTCATGTAAAGATCTGTAATTTTTTTTTTTTGCTAGAAATTAACTTTTTTTCACCCAAAACTTCCAGGTTCATCAAAACACCCGAGACTGTCAGATTCATCCGCTATCGCAACATTGTGTCACAAAAGTATCAACACGAATGTTCAGATGATCATCTATAATAAAGAGATTCCACTATTCCGGGGGCTCCGATCTCTTCAGTAGGAGGGGCCACATTGTTTATTTCACAAATATTCCCGCACCAAAAATATTCATTTCATAAATAAATGTTTAAAATTTAAAAGAATGGACACTCCAAGAAATTACTTTACACCAGGAGTCTCCCAATCACATCAGAGTCCCCCTTTCACACAACAAGCCACTCATAACATCAGAGCCCCTCCCCCATCACATCAAAACCCCTCTCCCCCAATCACATCAGAGCCCCCCCATCACATCAGAGCTCCCCAATCACATCAGAGCTCCCCAATCACATCAGAGCTCCCCAATCACATCAGAGCTCCCCAATCACATCAGAGCCCCCCCATTGACATCAGAGCCCCCCCATTGACATCAGAGCCCCCCATTGACATCAGAGCCCCCCCATTGACATCAGAGCCCCCCCCATCACATACATCACAGACCTCCTTCACACAGGCCACTCATTACTTTAGAGCCCCCCCATCACATCCATAAGAGCCCCCTTCTCCCAATCACATCAGAGTCCCATCCTTTCACACAAGCCCCCCATCACATCAGAGCCCCCCTATGAGATCAGAGCAACCTTCCCCCAATCACAAGAGCCCCCCATCACATCAAAACCCCCCTCCCCCATCACATCAGAGCCCCCCATCACATCAGAGCCCCCTCCCCCAATCACATCAGAGTCCGCCTCCCCTAATCATATCAGAGCCCCCCATCACATCAGAGCCCCCCTCCCCCAATTACATACATCAGAGCCCCCCATCACATCAAACCCCCCCCTCCAATCACATCAGAGCCCCACCATCACATCAGAGCCCCCCATCACATCAAAACCCCCCTCCCCCAATCACATCAGAGCCCTCCCCCATGAGATCAGAGCCCCCTTCCCCCAATCACATCAGAGTCCCCCCTTTCACACAAGCCGCTCATTACGTCAGAGCTGCCCCCCCCCCCCCCATAACATCAGAGCCCCTCTCCCTTCCAATATCTCCCTTTCAAATCAGAAATCCCACTTTGCACACCAGAAGGGCCCTATCACATCAGAGCCCCCTTCAAATCAGAGTCCCCCTTTCACACAAGAAGCTACTCATTACATCAGAATGTCCCCCCCCCCCCCCATCACAACCCCACCGCTCCCAACCACAGAGCCGCCCTCCCTTCCATTATCTCCCTTTCAAATCAAAAGTCCTACTTTGCACATCAAAACCCCCCTCTTCATGTCAGGGTTACCCCTTCACATCAGAGCCCTCCACCACTTGCAATCAGAGTCCCCTTTCACATCAAAAGTCCCCCCATCACAACATTGTGACCCTTTCATTTCAGAAGTCACCTATTTCACCTCAGAGCCCCCCTCCCCCTCCATCCAATCAGACTAGGTAAAATCTTGTAGTGGGCCAGATGTGGGCTGTAATTTGAAGACCCCTCCCCCCCCTCCCAATCTGAATGATCACACAGGCAGATCCGATCACCGGCTGAAAAACAAAATCCTTTGTAGGTAAATCAGCTCCCATTATTGTCTATAATCTGTGTATTGTGGAGTTCAGCTATAACCACTTCAGCCCTGGAAGGTTTTACCCCCCTTTATGACCAGGCCATTATATGCTATTAAGCACTGCGCTACTTTAACTGGTAATTGCGCGGTCATACAACACTGTGCCCATGACATTTATATCATATAAATAGAGCATGGTGGCATTTGATCACCACTGGGGATTTTTATTTTTTCATACATAAATTAAAAAAGATATTTTGGCAGTGATGCCAGTCAGTGCCACCCATCACTGCCACCCATAAGTGCTGCCTATCAATGCCCAGCAGTGATGCCAGTCAGTGCCACCAATCAGTGCCCAGCGGTGATGCCAGTGCTGCCTTTCAGTGCCTGCTCAGTGCCGCCCATCAGTGCTGCCAGTCAGTGCCCAGCAGTGAAGCCAGTCAGTGCTGCCTATCAGTGCCGCCATCAGTGCCGCCCATCAGTGCCGCCAATCAGTGCTGCATATTAGTGCCTCATCAGTGCTGCCTATCAGTGCCGCCAATCAGTGCTGCATATTAGTGCCTCATCAGTGCTGCCTATCAGTGCCCAGCAGTGATGCCAGTCAGTGCCATCCATCAGTGCCGCCAAACAGTGCCCAGCGGTGATGCCAGTGCTGCCTTTCAGTGCCTGCTCATCAGTTCGGCCCATCAATGATGCCAGTCAGTGCTGCCTATCAGTGCCGCCAATCAGTGCCCATCAGTGCTGCATATTAGTGCCTCCTCATCAGTGCCCTTCAGTGAATGAGAAAAATTACTTATTTACAATATTTTCTAACAAACTAAGAAAAACGTTTTTTTCTTCTAAATTTTAGGGGTTTTTTTTAGCAAAAATTGAAAACCCCCGAAGGTGATTAAATACCACCAAAAGAAAGCTGTCTCCAAAAAAATGATAAAAATCTCATGTGTGTACAGTGTTGTATGACCGCGCAATTGTCAAAGTGCGACAGCGCTGACAGATGAAAATTGGCCTGGCAGGAAAGGGGGGTGACCGTGCCCGGTACTGAGGTGGTTAAATAAAATCACCTCAAAAGTGGCTTCCTAAAATGAAGATTTTAGCAGAAGCCGCTCCCCTTCATGTAAAAAAGGTCAATTTCCTGCGACAGAGTTGTGTAGAGTATCCCAAAAAAAAAAAAAAGGAGATCGGGACCCCAAACCTCAATCACCAGATCCATCGTATGGAGCTCCAACACCCAGAAAATGTTTTATGTTTTCTCCTCTCCATTGACCGCCATTTAAAACAAAAAAACAGTGATTGGCAGCAGTGGTGGCATAAAGAGTTTGAGCTAAATGAAGCGGCGGTTGGGTGCGTGCGTGCGCGTGTGTGTGTGTGTGTGTGGGGGGGGGGGGCAATCTGTCTAATTACTCCGGCCGCTATCCTCGAAAGACCCCGGCTAAGTCATTCCATCATTTCGGAGGCGGATGATCTCAACTCTGCGATTTGGCACGCAACCCCCAACAATCTACTTCAGATGCATTAGACAATTTCGGATGAAACCGTTTTATTGGGCGGCGGCCGAGCCAAAAATGTTACTCATGATAAAAAAAGCTGTCAGGCCGATAATGATTCTAGCGCCACAAAGAAATCAATAAACGTTGGACTTTCTGCAAGTCAGATTTATTATAATCCTCCAACGAGCCTCCGGGGTCCGATGCAAAAAAAAAACGAGAAAAAAAAAAAGACGAGAAATCTCCAGAATTGATTGATTTCGGGACGACTGGCTGGAGGAAAACTCAGAAGCGAAGTTGGAAAGTTCTACAAGAGTAGTAGAGGCTTGGAACCGGCTACCGGGAGATTAAGTATCTCCTCATTTCTCATCTTAATGTATCGAATGAATTCTCTCTTTACGTAATAAATGAGATGTTTACTATATTAATGAGCTGCTTAGGAAGTGAATGAGCTGTTGGTTAAGTATATGAGATGTACAGAAAACGAGGGAACTCTTTATTATACGGAGGAGCAGCTCAGTAAATAAATGGACCTTTAATTTTAAATAAATGAGCTCTTCATTAAATAAATAACCTGTCTACTAAATGGACGAGCTGATTATTGAACGAATTAGCTTTAAGCCTCGTACGCACGATCGGATTTTCCGCAAAGCCTCGGACTTTTGTCCGTAGGGCGTTTGCCTGGATCTTATCTTGCATACAAAAACGGCGAGGAATTGTCGGCCAACAAACACGAACGTAGTGACGTACTACTTTTTTTTTCAGCTCTTTTGCGCCACCCTTTAGGCTCCTTCTGCTAATTTTGTGTTAGTAGAAGTTTGGCGAGCGTTGATTCGCGCTTTTCGTTTTTGCACTTTTCAGTTCGTTTCTGAAGGGCCCGTTTGTCAACCAGACATGTTGCAGAATCGGAGGAGATGACGTGTTATTTATTATTGGCCTTGGAGTTATTGCTTTGACACAAGTCCAGTCCAGGAACAGGAGGAGGAGGATTTCTTGGACCAAAAATTGGTTGCTTTATTAATGGTGACCAATGATGCCATATGCCTTTGCTGCGGGAGCTCCAGGAGAATAATCCGGATGATTTTTCGGAATTATCTCCGGATGACGGACCCCTCTGCTTTCACCAACTCTTGGCATTGGATGACCCCCCTATATTAAGAAGCAGGACACATGCATGAGGCTTTTATTTTATTTTTTGGTTGAATAATAATGATTTGATTTGGTATATTTTCTATATTTTTGATGCATAGAATGTACTTTTTGGTTAAGTTCTATTGGCAGATAGCATGTCTAATTTTATTTGTTTTCTTTTTTTAATGCACAATAAAAAAAAATAGTGTGGAGAATAATACTTGGCTTTGTGTTTTACTTCAAATGACAATTTGGGGAGTAGACAGTTACATTTAAAAAAATACAATGTAACATTAACAAACATAGCTGTATCTTTGTTCTTAAAAACTACAGGATAATAATGATGTTGTGGTAACTTGCACCAAAAGAAAAACAAAAAAACAACAAGCATAATAATATTATTTTTGATATCACTAGAAAAAAAAAAGCCTTTGAAAATACGTTTGCAATAATCCATCAGTATCACCAGCAAAGCAGCTTCATTATTATCCCATTAAAGAAGAAGAGAATTGTGCGCTGCATTTCCAGATATTTGAATATTTGCCACGTCACGAATGTTAATTCTCCATTACGAACGCTCGTTTACAAGACCGATCGCTTCCGACTCGTTTCTCGTTTCAGATCATGCGTGTTTGTACTTTGGACTTTTGTCCGACGGACTTGTGTACACACGATCGGAAAATCCGACAACACACATTTGTCCGCGGAAAATCCGACAACACACATTTGTCCGCGGAAAATGTTAAAGCCTGTCATCCAACATTTGTCCGCGGAAAATCCGACAACAATTGTCCGAATGGAGCGTACAAAAGGTCAGATTTTCCGCCAACTCCCGTCAGGAAAATCCGATCGTGTGTACGCGGCTTTATAGTAAAGAAATGAGCCGTTTATCAATAAATGGGATCTGCTGTACAATAAAGAAATAAGCAGTTAAACAAACGAGCCGTTCGCTATGTTAACGAGTTGTGCAGTGAATTAATGAGCCGTTTAGTAAATTAGCGAGCTGGGTAATGAATTAACGAGACGCTGAATAGTTAAATAAAATTGGCTGCAGGAGATAAAACAACACACAGCGTGAGAAAGTAAACAACACCGCGCCGTCACCTAAATACAAGACAGAAAATGACAATCGCATGTGAAAAAATAATATATAAATGTTCAGCGCTAAATAAGAAAAGTCATAATGAATAGGACCTTCTTTAGCGCTGCACATTTATATATAAGGGCAATATACAGTGCCTTGAAAAATTATTCATACCCCTTGACATTTCCCACATTTTGTCATGTTACAACCAAAAAAGTAAATGTATTTTATTGGGATTCTCCACCTGAGCTGTGGATCTCTGCAGCTCCTCCAGAGTTACCATGGACCTCTTGGCTCTTCTCTGATGAATGCTCTCCTTGCCCGGCCGGTCAGTTTAGGTGGACGGCCATGTCTTGGTAGGTTTGCAGTTGTGCCATACTCTTTCCATTTTCCGATGATGATTGAACAGAGCTCCGTGAGATGTTCAAAGCTTAGGAGATTTATTATAACCAAACCCTGCTTTATACTTCTCCACAACTTTATCCCTGACCTATCTGGTGTGTTCATTGGCCTTCATGATGCTGTTTGTTCACTAAGGTTCTCCAACAAACCTCTGAGGGCTTCACAGAACATCTGTATTTATACTGAGATTAAATGTCACACAGGTGGACTCTATTTACTAATTAGGTGACTTCTGAAGGCAATTGGCTCCACTAGATTTTAGTTGGGGGTATCAGAGTAAAGGGGGCTGAATACAAATGTCCCCCCACACTTTTCTCATATTTATTTGTATCATTTTCCTTCCATTTCACAATTATGTGACACTTTATGTTGGTCTATCACATAAAATCCCAATAAAATACATTTACATTTTTGGGTGTGACATGAGAAAATGTGGAGAATTTCAAGGGGTATGAATACTTTTTCAAGGCACTGTATAAATACTACTAAAAATAATAATTATTCAACTGCTCAGCCATCAAAAGAATCATCATGAACCCTACGGAAGGCCCCTAACTTCATAAAGGTGTCACCAACAATGACGTCGTCGGCAATATCCGGGCGGCATAACCCCCCAATTAGCGGCACTCACCTGACTCAGGATCCTCCCGCACTTCCCTCCCGTCTTCTCCATCAGACTGAAGATTGGAAAATTCCAATTGTCCAACTTCTCCAGTAATGAGTCCTGATCCTCAATGAGCAGATCCAGAGACGTTTCCTCCTCAATCTAATGAAAAATGTAAAGAATAATCTGCTGTGACCTGCGAGTTCCGACATTCCCACCCAGATGATAAAGAGGAACGATCATTATAGTAATAATAATATATAGAGCAATATCAGGCGCTTACACTCACCGGCCACTTTATTAGGTACACCTGTTCAATCGCTCGGTAACAACAAATTGCTAATCAGCCAATCACATGGCAGCAACTCAATGCATTTAGGCATCTAGACGCGGTGAAGACGACTTGCTGAATTTCAAATCGAGAATCAGAATGGGGGGAAGAAGGGGACTGAAGTGACTTCGAACGTGGCATGGTTGTTGGTGGCAGACGGGCTGGTCTGAGTATTTCTGGGATTTTCACACACAACCATCTCTCTGGGTTACTAAGGGAGTCGCTCCTCCATGTCTTTATGGACCTTGCTTTGTGCACTGGTCCAAATCATTTGGTGGAGGGGGGGATTATGGTGTGGGGGAGGGGGGATTATGGTGTGGGGAGGGGGGATTATGGTGTGGGGGGGGGGGGGATTATGGTGTGGGGGGGGGATTATGGTGTGGGGGGGGATTATGGTGTGGGGGGGGGGGATTATGTGTGGGGGTTGTTTTTCAGGGGTTGGTCTTGGCCCCTTAGTTCCAGTGAAGGGAACACTTAAGGCGTCAGCACACCAAGACATTTTGGACAATTTTCATGCTCCCAACTTTGTGGGAACAGTTTGGGGACGGCCCCTTTATGTTCCAACATGACTGCTCACCAGTGTACAAAGAAAGGTCCACAAAGACATGGATGAGCGAGTTTGGGGTGGAGGAACTTGACTGGCCTGCACAACCCCATAGAACACCTTTGGGGTGAATTAGAGCGCAGACTGCGAGCCAGGCCTTCTCGTCCAACATCAGTGCCTGACCTCACATATATGCTTCTGGAAGAATGGTCAAATATTCCCATAGACACCCTCCTAAACCTTGTGGACAGCCTTCCCAGAAGAGGTGAAGCTGTTATAGCTGCAAAGGGTGGAGCCAACTCAATATTGAACCCTACGGACTAAGACTGGGGTGCCATTAAAGTTCATGTACGTGTAAAGGCAGGCGTCCCAATACTTTTGGTAATATTGTGTAAATGGTTAATATGGCCATCCAAAACATCATTTAGAAGTATCAATGCGTGTCATAATTACGTTAATTAATAATTACATTAAGTAGCAGGGAAGTTAAAGCAAACACATTTCAGTCTTTTTTTTTTTTTTTTACTACCAGAACCAAAATCTATTCAAAATCCATAAATCCTGATATGATAAAATTACTCTAACAACAGGTGTCTACCCAAAAGTCACCAAAAATTACATTCAGGTCACAAAAGGAGGATACATATAGCACATAGCAGCATAAAAACTCGGCATGCTGCCCGACACATGCATGCTGACCTCAGAGCCAAAGCCCCACCCCTACGCGTTTCATCCTCAGATGTCCACAGGGGTTGGAAGATCCTTCCCTTTCTCAGTATTATTATATTTAATACATACGGATTTTTTTTTTTTGGGGTAATTACACTATGGTTCCTCCATCTCTTCCTTTTTTGGGCTACATTTGAATTAACATTGGGGCTGTGATTTGGCACGAGTCCACCAACGACTGGTGGCATCTAAAATTGGAGTTATTGATACTGGCCAGAAGTTGATAAGCTGGAGAACACAATATCTTCTCCTCCCACTACAGTAGAAACATTGGGGAGCAGTGCAGCACTGTTGTCACCCCATTACAGGATGCTGCATTAGGTGGACTTTTCTGGCAGGATCAACGGGTATTTGTGATACCTTACAAAGGGTCTGAGAGAAAACTGGAAGTATGGATTTAATTATAATGAATGAAGCCGCACATTATTTTATGGGAAGCTAGAATTTTACTTTAAGAAACTTTGCGACTTTTTGAACTACTAAACCCTTACAGCGCCCTCTTCTGCTTTGGCTTGAAGCCCATGAATTTGGTGGGCGGATTCTGCCCCGGGTACCTCAGGCTGCTGGTTGGTCGGCGTTTTCTCCAAGTATTGTCCGTCATCTTCCAATGACGTCCTGTGGTCTCCCTGGACTCGGCTATCTTGAAGTTTGTCCTTTAAGTGCACAGATTCGGTGGGATTGCTGGAGGATTCACCTTCACAGGAAACACAAAATTCAAAAGAGAAAAAGTATTGGAACAGGTTTGATTTCCTCAAATTAAAATTTTGAGACAAGGGGGTGCCAGTGGATGAGGAGGTCGGGGGGGAGGAGACTCCAAAGGAAATCCTGCTGGAGATATTCCCCTGCCTGGGCGGGACACAGCTGACCCCCCGTCCCTGTGTGATGGGGGAGGGGGGTATCTGGTGGGTGTGATCAGAGGGGAGAGATCTGGTGGGGGATCGGGGGGGTGATCAGAATGGAGGGATCTGGAGGTGTGATTAGAGTGGGGGTTTCGGGGGGTGTGAGATTGGAGTGGGGAGGGGGATAACAGGGCGGTGTGATCATAGTGGGGAGGGGGTATCAGGGGGGTGATTGTAATCAGAGTGGGGAGGGGGTATGATTGTGATCAGAGTGGGGGGAGTGTCAGGGGGTGTGATCAGAGTGGGGGTATCAGGGGGGTGTGATCAGAGTGGGGGTATCAGGGGTGTGATCAGAGTGGGGGTATCAGGGGGGTGTGATCAGAGTGGGGGTATCAGGGGGTGTGATCAGAGTGGGGGTATCAGGGGGTGTGATCAGAGTGGGGGTATCAGGGGGTGTGATCAGAGTGGGGGTATCAGGGGGTGTGATCAGAGTGGGGGTATCAGGGGGTGTGATCAGAGTGGGGAAGAGGGTATCAGGGGGGTGTGATCACAGCAGGGAGGGGGTATCAGGAGGGTGTAATTAGGGTGGAGGGGGGATATCAGGGGGTTTGATTAGGGTGGGGGAATATCGGGGGGTGATCAGAGTGGGGAGGGGGGTATTGGGGGTGTGAGATCAGAGTGAGGAGGGGGGTAACAGGGGGTGCGATTGTGTTTAGAGTGGGGGGGTATCAGCGGGGTGTGATCAGAGTGGGGGTACCAGGGGGGTGTAATCAGAGCGGGGAGGGGGGTATAAGGGGGCTGTAATCAGAGTGGGGAGGGGGGTATCAGGGGGGTGTTTAGACCGGGGAAGGGGGTATCAGTGGAGGGGGGGTATCAGGGGGGTGTGATCAGAGTGGGGAGGGAGGTATGATTAGAGTGGGGGGGGTATCTGGGGGGTGTGATCAGAGTGGTGGGAGTATTAGAGGGGTGTGATCAGAGCATGGGGGGGGATTTGGGGTGTGTTATCAGAAGGCGTTATGATTAGAGTGGGGGAGTATCTGGGGGTGTGATCAGAAGGGGGGGATGTGGTATCTGGGGGTGTGATCAGAAGGGGGGGATGTGTTATATGGGGGGTGTGATCAGAAGGGGGGATTTGGTATCTGGGGGGTGTGATCAGAAGGGGGGATGTGGTATCTGGGGGCGTGATTAGAAGGGGGGGATGTGGTATCTGGGGGGTGTAATCAGAAGGGGGGTATGTGGTATCTGGGGGTGTGATCAGAAGGGGGGTGTGATCAGAAGGGGGGTGTGATCAGAAGGGGTGTGATCAGAAGGGGGGGTGTGATCAGAAGGGGGTGTGTGGTATCTGGGGGATGTGATCAGAAGGGGGATGTGGTATCTGGGGGGTGTGATCAGAAGGGGGGGATGTGGTATCTGGGGGGTGTGATCAGAAGGGGGGGATGTGGTATCTGGGGTGGTGTGATCAGAAGGGGGGGGGGGGATGTGGTATCTGGGGGTGTGTTAAGAGTGTGGGGAGGATTGGGGGTGTGTGATCAGAAGGGGGGTATCTGGGGGGGGTGATCAGAGTGTAGGGGGGGTATCTGGGGGTGTGTGATCAGAGTGTAGGGGGGGGGTATCTGGGGGGTGTGATCAGGGCGGGGGGGTATCTGGGGGGTGTGATCAGGGTGGGGGGGGGGGGAATCTGGGGGGGTGTGATCAGGGTAGGGGGTATCTAAATGTCCACAGGTTGGGGGGCAGAAATGACTTGCCCGGACGCTGTCATGTCAGTAAAGTATTGGATGTCGGGATTCTCACCTGATTTTCTTGCCTGGCTCTTCAGGACCGGACTGCGCGCTCGTGGGTTTCCACCGTCGGTTCAGAACTTGAAAAAGACTTAAAAATTTTGTGTCCACAACTGGAGAAGAGAAATAGTAGAAAGGTGGGGGAAGGGCTCTGCATACAAGTCTGGGGATGAAGATACAATGTATACATTTCTATAGATTATATTTTCTTCTGCAAATTGTGAATCTTCAACTATAGAAGCAAAATCATCTGCAGAATATCTCACTATGGATCAGTCTGGAGGGGGAGGGGGCGGAGCGATGTTCTGCAGCTCTCTGGAGAGGTCAGTGATGGGATAATCTGCAGAAGATTACATTTCACAATCACATTTTCTTAAGCAGAAATCTGCGTATCAATAACCAATAATCACCACTGAATCTCCAACCGAAACACCAACACAGCTTACCGATCCCACTACTGTGTGCATCACTATAGGATATTAGAGTGTAAGCTCCTCTGGAACAGAGACTGATGGGACTGGCTCAGTGATCTCTGTACAGCGCTGTGGTATATGTCAGAGCTATATAAAATGTATAATAATATTAGTGTGTGACTGTGGTGGGGGGGGGAGGGGGCATTAGAGTGTAAGCTCCTCTGTACAGAGACTGATGTGACTGTGGGGGAGGGGACATTAAAGTGTAAGCTCTTCTGTACAGAGACTGATTTGACTGTGGGGGAGGGGACATTAGAGTGTAAGCTCCTCTGTACAGAGACTGATGTGACTGTGGGGAGGGGACATTAGAGTGTAAGCTCCTCTGTACAGGGACTGATGTGACTGTGGGGGGAGGGGACATTAGAGTGTAAGCTCCTCTGTACAGAGACTGATTTGACTGTGGGGGAGGGGGCATTAGAGTGTAAGCTCCTCTGTATAGAGACTGATGTGACTGTGGGGGAGGGGACATTAGAGTGTAAGCTCCTCTGTACAGAGACTGATGTGACTGTGGGGGGAGGGGACATTAGAGTGTAAGCTCCTCTGTACAGAGAGTGATGTGACTGTGGGGGAGGGGACATTAGAGTGTAAGCTCTTGTGGTACAGAGACTGATCTGACTGTGGGGGAGGGGACATTAGAGTGTAAGCTCCTCTGGTACAGAGACTGATGTGTATGTGGGGGGAGGGGACATTAGAGTGTAAGCTCCTCTGTACAGAGACTGATGTGACTGTGGGGGGAGGGGACATTAGAGTGTAAGCTCCTCTGTACAGAGACTGATGTGACTGTGGGGGGAGGGACATTAGAGTGTAAGCTCCTCTGTACAGAGACTGATGTGACTGTGGGGGGAGGGGACATTAGAGTGTAAGCTCCTCTGTACAGAGAGTGATGTGACTGTGGGGGAGGGACATTAGAGTGTAAGCTCTTGTGGTACAGAGACTGATCTGACTGTGGGGGAGGGGACATTAGAGTGTAAGCTCCTCTGGTACAGAGACTGATGTGTATGTGGGGGGAGGGGACATTAGAGTGTAAGCTCCTCTGTACAGAGACTGATGTGACTGTGGGGGAGGGGATATTAGAGTGTAAGCTCCTCTGTACAGAGACTGATGTGACTGTGTGGGGGAGGGGACATTAGAGTGTAAGCTCCTCTGTACAGAGACTGATGTGACTGTGGGGGGAGGGGACATTAGAGTGTAAGCTCCTCTGTACAGAGACTGATGTGACTGTGGGGGGAGGGGACATTAGAGTGTAAGCTCCTCTGTACAGAGACTGATGTGACTGGCTCAGTGATCTCTGTACAGCACTGCGGTATATGTCAGAGCTATATAAATGCATAATAATAATAATTTTATACCTGTTACAAATATGGCTTGCAGGTTGTCTGTTTTGTGTCTGGAAATCCTGAGAAGTGTGCGGATACCCCATAGCTTTGTGTAGCGTGACGCTCGGTTTGGTGAGGAAATCCGCGGTGTCGGGGAACTCTATAGGCGATCGGGTGAAGGCGGACGTGTGGCTGGGCGAGTTCACGGGGCTCAGGCTGGGAGAAGTACCTGGAAAACAGCGAGATGGAGAATGATGAGAGAGCGGCGGGCTTGTCAGACTCCTGTAGGAGGGTGAATACATTCCCGCCAGTCCCGGGACCCGCAGCCACCCCCGACTACCGCTATTAGATGACTTCATCTCTTACATTCGATATATATAAATATATTGATCAGGTTTATTCCAAACTTTATGTGTTGTCAAAACTTCTAATTTTTGTTAAAGATCGAGAAAGAAGTTAAAACCAGTCAGTTCATTTCCCATTGTGTCTCAGTGGTGAGATTTTTCCTTCACTTCCTGCCCTGAAGACACAACAGGAAGTGAGAGAACTCTACGAAGCGAGGGAAATTTCCATCACAGACAGGTGACCCCATTGGAAGATTTCCCTTTCTTCCTTACAGTTCCAGTGACAAGACAACGCTCACCAATGCAAATAGAGAAATGGGACACAGGCAGCAATAGAAAATAAAAATAGAAACCCTTCTGCATGCCACCCAAAAAAAATAAATCAATTTGGCTTTACACAAACTTTAACCATTTAAGAATTTTGCACCTAAGAGATATTTCAGCAAAGTTTTCGGGATGCATCTCTTATGTCATTTTTAAATAACTTCGATATGCTTTATACCAGAAAAATAGGAGCTAAAGGGAGAAGGGAAGGAAGGGGTCAAATTAGAATAAAATTGCATTTAAGATTTTTTTTTTTAAATAACTTTGCCACGCATTATACCGGAAAAATTGCAGAAACATAAGAGCTAAAGGGAGAAGGGAAGGAAGGCGTCAAATTGGAATAAAGTTTTATTTAAGTTTTTTTAATTTTTATATAACTTTGCCATGCATTATACCAGAAAAAAGATGGAAATTTAAACAGAACAAATTATAGAATAAATTGCATTTATTTTATTTCTAGTAATATATATATATATTTTTTTAAATGGTCAAAACAGAAAACACATTTTTCTGTCTTTTTGCCTACAGATTACATAGAAAAAATATTTTTGCAAGAAAATTTTGCCAAAAAAACCTAAGGTGTCCTCTAAAAACAATGTATGTAATAATTTATGTTAACACAGAACTTTCTTTTAATGTTTTATTCACCAGGCAAACCCCCCCTTCAGCCAGCATTCTGATGAAAAACAAGATGGCGTCTCCAGGTTGGGCGGTGAAGCAGTTTTTGCCACGTGACAGCAAAACAGGATTTGCTGGGCGGGTATGTTTTGTAACTCCCCCAGAAGACCGGGTAAGAAGGGGTTAATAAAAAAAATAAACCCCAGTGGTGGTGGTGGGGGGGGGGGGGGGGGTTTGGGGGGATGGTGAAGCACCTCTATAAATAATGACAAAGTTATCACTGAATAAACTGGAGCCCATAGTGGAAATGTAGAAGTGTCTCCATAGGGGGTGTACTATTGAGGGGATGCCGCCTCTCCACCCCCCCTCTGCACCTACCAGCTCTCCGGGTGCCCATGTGCGGGGTGAGGGTGACCGATGACGACCTCTGCTTTGGTATGGTCAGGAGGTTGGAGGTGAAGGGCCCGTTTGGATACGATCCTTGGCTGCAAAAATAAGAATTCATAGATGAGGGAGACAAAGGACAGAGAATAGACGGCTTTACCAACATCTGCAGAAAGTAGAACATGATAATAAAGAAAATATTAATGGTAACAGCGAAGGCACGGCGGCTGACCGATGAAAATCTATTTATATTAAATAAAAAATAATTATATTAAACTATTTTCAGAATTTAGGTCTCATGCACACTAGCGCTTGGCATGGCCAAATCTAGGGGATGCTGGGGCGGGCTGTCCTCTGCCCTGCTGACTCATTCTTTACCCTGCTGACCCCTGTCATCTGCTCTGCTGACCGCTAACCTCTGCCCTAATGACCTACTGTACACCGCCCTAACTGACCTTTCATTATCTGCCCAGCAGACCCTTGTCTTATGCCCTCCTAACCCTATAATCTGCCCTGCTGCCCCCTGCCCTGCCATCCCTATCATCTGCCCTGCTGACCCCTGTACACTGCCCTACAAACTACTGACCCTGTACACTGCCCTGCTGACCCCCCGTACACTGCCCTGCTGACCCCCCGTACACTGCCCTGCTGACCACCCGTACACTGCCCTGCTGACCACCCGTACACTACCCTGCCATCCCCATCATCTGCCCTGCTGACCCCTGTACACTACCCTACAAACTACTGACCCTGTACACTGCCCTGCTGACACCCCCTGTACACTGTCCTGCCATCCCTATCATCTGCCCTGCTGACCCCCTGTACACTGCCCTGCCATCCCTATCATCTGCCCTGCTGACCCCCACCCCCCTGTACACTGCCCTGCAAACCCCCCCTGTACACTGCCCTGCTGACCCCCTGTCCTCTGCCCTGCCATCCCTATCATCTGCCCTACAGACCCCTGTACACTGCCCTACAAACTACTGACCCTATCCACTGCCCTGCTGACCCCCCCTGTACATTGCCCTGCTAACCCCCGCATGTACACTGACCTGCTGAACCCCCCTGTACACTGCCATGTTGACCTTGTATTCATTGCCTCCCTGACATTTTTTCCTGCACCCCCACATCAGACAGGCTAGGTTCAGACCTGAATCCTGGCATGTTCATGCCCTGGGGGGCACAGGTGTACAATCCTGCCCCACTGCCAGCAGTCTAAAAAAAATCTATGACAGGCCGAAATACAAGGCAGCTGGAAGAGGTAATTGTATTTAGGGGGCGTGAATTGTCACATCCGGGGCATACTTCTCTGAACGCATATGTCTCCCAAACACAAGAACCAATTGGTAAAGTGTCCAGAAGCTGCATATTTCAGCCTGCCATAGGTACTGATAATAAGCTCTCCTTATAAAGCAGTTATTTACAGTGCTCAGTAGCTCAAGGCAAACTATACACCCAGCTGTATGAGTGGGTTAAATGAAACTTCAATCAGAGAGGCAGTCTTGAAAGCATGCAGAGTCTTCTTTTCTTCTCTTTCCAGAAAACACAGAGCCCTGGGGGCACCCTGTAACTGGTAACTCCCTTTACTTGGTGGGAGCTGGCCCTTTAAGGGTATCTTATTTCTTATGCCCCTCAAATGTTTGTACTCGGCTTTAGATAATTTTCCAAGTGGTCTGCAAAATCCTTCCCGGCTCTGCCCAGAACTTGTACAGCCAAATTCTCTGCACTATGGGGCTCCCATGATGCTCTAGACCTAACCTCAAGCCACATGACACTACCTGGAGCCTCCCACTATGCAGTCCTGGCAAAAGTACCAAATTTACCCGGGCCCCAGGTCACAAGTACCCCGATATATGCCTTTCATAGGGTTCTTAATGGCTTTGCTGAATACGGTTCTACTTGGCACCAGTGCCAAGACATGGGTCATGTGATCTCAGCCAGAGAAGCCCCCCTGGGGGGAACTGGCATTCAGGGACAGCCATCCAATCAGAGGCTCCAGCTGAACAATAACACTTCTCGTCAGCAAAGACAACGCCTCTAAGCGGGTCAAGGGACCAACGCCTCTAAGCGGGTCAAGGGACCAACGCCTCTAAGCGGGTCAAGGGACCAACGCCTCTAAGCGGGTCAAGGGACCAACGCCTCTAAGCGGGTCAAGGGACCAACGCCTCTAAGCGGGTCAAGGGACCAACGCCTCTAGGCGGGTCAAGGGACCAACGCCTCTAAGCGGGTCAAGGGACCAACGCCTCTAAGCGGGTCATGTGACCCACCAGGCACACAAACGCCATGCTTAGCATTTCCTCTAAAATTTTCGATTCGGTCGGTGTCATTTTATGGCATCATGGAAGGAATATGTTTTAATACATTTATTTAATGATCCCATTTAGATCTACTTTACAAAGCCAAAATAATACACGGATAAGAATAGAATGCGGTGAAAAGGGGGATTTATGGCGACTCTAATCAATAGTTACCATCCGAGTCATTTCCGCAGACAATTCTGTCTAAACTGCACTTGGAAAGCGAAATCTGCTGGCACACCGTCCCTCCATTCTGTCACTGCTGAAGAGGGACGGCAACATCTCTCCAATGTGCAATCATCGCATGACATAAAAGTCATTTCAATAACTGCTCACCAAGAGTACGGAAACTCTTCTTATTATATCCCGCCCCCCTTGCCGAGCCATGCCCACCATTCCTTGCAAAAACCCCAACATGTTCCTGCTACACCCCCGCCTTTCCCAGACACACCTCTGACCTTTCCTGCTACACCCCTGCCCATCCAAGACACACCTCTGACCCCTTCCCAGGCACACCTCTGACCTTCCCCATCACCCCCCCCTCCCATGCCACACTCCCCCCTCCCTGTCACCCCCCCTACCCTGCCACACCCCTGCCCATCCAAGACACACCTCTGACCCCTTCCCAGGCACACCCCCCTCCCTCTTCCCAGGCACACCTCTGACCTTCCCCGTCACCCCCCCCCTCCCATGCCACACTCCCCCCTCCTTGTCACCCGCCTCCCTTCCCAGACACACCTCTGACCCCTTCTCTGTTACACCCCTGCCCTTCCAAGACACCTCTGTCACACCCTTACACTTCTCTGCTACAGCCCCCCTTTCCCAGGCACACCTCTAACCTTTCCTGCTACAACCCCCCTTCCCTGCAACACCCCTGTCCATCCAAGACACACCTCTGACCCCTTCCCCGTCACATCCGCCCCCCCCCCACCCCTGACCTTTTCTGTCATATCCCCCCTTTCCAGGCACACCCTTAAACTTCCTTGCCACCCCCACCCCCCCCCCCCACCCAGACAGACCTCTGAACCCTTCCCTGCCACACCCCTGCCCTTCCAAGACACCTTTGTCACAACCTTACACTTCTCTGCTACAGCCCCCCCCCTTTTCCCAGGCACACCCTCTGACCTTCCCTGTCACCCCCCCCCCCCCTCCCAGGCACACCCTCTGACCTTCCCTGGCACACCTCTGACCTTCCCTGTCACCCCGCCCCCCCTTCCCAGGCACACCTCTGACCTTCCCTGTCACCCCCCCCTTCCCAGGCACACCTCTGACCTTCCCTGTCACCCCCCCCCCCTTCCCAGGCATACCTCTGACCTTCCCTGTCACCCGCCCCCCCTTCCCAGGCACACCTCTGACCTTCCCTGTCACCCCCCCTTCCCAGGCACACCTCTGACCTTCCCTGTCACCCCCCCTTCCCAGGCACACCTCTGACCTTCCCTGTCACCCCCCCCCTTCCGAGGCACACCTCTGACCTTCCCTGTCACCCCCCCTTCCCAGGCACACCTCTGACCTTCCCCGTCACCCCCCCCCCTCCCATGCCACACTCCCCCCTCCCTGTCACCCGCCTCCCTTCCCAGGCACACCTCTGACCTTCCCCGTCACCCCCCCCCCTCCCATGCCACACTCCCCCCTCCCTGTCACCCGCCTCCCTTCCCAGACACACCTCTGACCCCTTCTCTGTTACACCCCTGCCCTTCCAAGACACCTCTGTCACACCCTTACACTTCTCTGCTACAGCCCCCCTTTCCCAGGCACACCTCTAACCTTTCCTGCTACAACCCCCCTTCCCTGCAACACCCCTGTCCATCCAAGACACACCTCTGACCCCTTCCCCGTCACATCCGCCCCCCCCACCCCTGACCTTTTCTGTCATATCCCCCCTTTCCAGGCACACCCTTAAACTTCCCTGCCACCCCCCCCCCCACCCCCCCCCCACCCAGACAGACCTCTGAACCCTTCCCTGCCACACCCCTGCCCTTCCAAGACACCTTTGTCACAACCTTACACTTCTCTGCTACAGCCCCCCCCCTTTTCCCAGGCACACCCTCTGACCTTCCCTGTCACCCCCCCCCCCCTTCCCAGGCACACCCTCTGACCTTCCCTGGCACACCTCTGACCTTCCCTGTCACCCGCCCCCCCTTCCCAGGCACACCTCTGACCTTCCCTGTCACCCCCCCCTTCCCAGGCACACCTCTGACCTTCCCTGTCACCCCCCCCCCCCTTCCCAGGCATACCTCTGACCTTCCCTGTCACCCGCCCCCCCTTCCCAGGCACACCTCTGACCTTCCCTGTCACCCCCCCTTCCCAGGCACACCTCTGACCTTCCCTGTCACCCCCCCTTCCCAGGCACACCTCTGACCTTCCCTGTCACCCCCCTTCCCAGGCACACCTCTGACCTTCCCTGTCACCCCCCCCCCCTTCCCAGGCACACCTCTGACCTTCAGTGTCACCCCACCCCTTCCCAGGCACACCTCTGACCTTCCCTGTCACCCCCCCCCTTCCCAGGCATACCTCTGACCTTCCCTGTCACCCGCCCCCCCTTCCCAGGCACACCTCTGACCTTCCCTGTCACCCCCCTTCCCAGGCACACCTCTGACCTCCCCCCCCCCCCCCACCCAGACAGACCTCTGAACCCTTCCCTGCCACACCCCTGCCCTTCCAAGACACCTTTGTCACAACCTTACACTTCTCTGCTACAGCCCCCCCCCTTTTCCCAGGCACACCCTCTGACCTTCCCTGTCACCCCCCCCCCCTTCCCAGGCACACCCTCTGACCTTCCCTGGCACACCTCTGACCTTCCCTGTCACCCGCCCCCCCTTCCCAGGCACACCTCTGACCTTCCCTGTCACCCCCCCCCCTTCCCAGGCACACCTCTGACCTTCCCTGTCACCCCCCCCCCTTCCCAGGCATACCTCTGACCTTCCCTGTCACCCGCCCCCCCTTCCCAGGCACACCTCTGACCTTCCCTGTCACCCCCCCTTCCCAGGCACACCTCTGACCTTCCCTGTCACCCCCCTTCCCAGGCACACCTCTGACCTTCCCTGTCACCCCCCCTTCCCAGGCACACCTCTGACCTTCCCTGTCACCCCCCCTTCCCAGGCACACCTCTGACCTTCCCTGTCACCCCCCCTTCCCAGGCACACCTCTGACCTTCCCTGTCACCCCCCCTTCCCAGGCACACCTCTGACCTTCCCTGTCACCCCCCCTTCCCAGGCACACCTCTGACCTTCCCTGTCACCCCCCCCCCCCTTCCCAGGCACACCTCTGACCTTCAGTGTCACCCCACCCCTTCCCAGGCACACCTCTGACCTTCCCTGTCACCCCCCCCCCCCTTCCCAGGCATACCTCTGACCTTCCCTGTCACCCGCCCCCCCTTCCCAGGCACACCTCTGACCTTCCCTGTCACCCCCCCTTCCCAGGCACACCTCTGACCTTCCCTGTCACCCCCCCTTCCCAGGCACACCTCTGACCTTCTCTGTCACCCCCCCCCCCCTTCCCAGGCATACCTCTGACCTTCTCAGGCACACCTCTGACCTTCCCTGTCACCCCACCCCTTCCCAGGCATACCTCTGACCTTCTCAGGCACACCTCTGACCTTCCCTGTCACCCCCCCCCCATCCGAGGCACACCTCTGACCTTCCCTGTCACCGTCCCCCCTTCCCAGACACACCTCTGACATTCTCTGTCACACCTTACTTCTGCTACAGCCCCCCCCCCCCTTCCCTCACACACGTCTGCCCTCCCCTGCGCCCTTCCCTGTCACACCCCTTATGTACCTGCCCTTGCTTGCCACACCCCCGCCCTTCCTTGTCACTTCCATCCTACACCCCTGCCATACTCCCACCCTTCACTGGCACAACCGTGACATCCCCTGTCGTACCCCTTTCACGCCACCTTCCCTGTCATGTACCTGCCACACCCCTGCCCTTCCCACACAAGCATGAAGATGGAGATACACTTGTACAGACCATTTGTCCATGGCTTATACAGTCCTGGAATCTGTAACCTCCAGATCACTGGGGGGGGGGGGGGGGACCACACAAGGGGCCCCTACTGACTGATGCGTTTCTACCTTCTTCCTCAGAGCCTATGAGTAGTTTTAATATTTTTGTACAAAATGAATACATGTGGGATAATGCACTAGGATGGTGCGCCCTTTTTTCTTTTTATCTTTCTAGTAACATTAAGGACACCCCACCCCTAGAGGGCAGCAAAGCCAAAAACAATATCCCCTGAGAAGTGGATCATCTCTCCAATAGGTGCTGGGCTGCCATACTTATGTGCAAGAGTATTTCTAGTGTTGCTTCCCAGGCACACCCCTGACCATCCTGCCACACCCCTATCCTTCCCTGCTCTTCCCCATCACCCTTGTCCTTATGCCCACCCATCCCCCAAACAACCATCACAAGTCCTCTTAATTGACGTCTCTTGTCTTAATTGACGTCTCTTGTGGGTTTTTTTTTTCCATCCCAATGTGATATTATCGTATCACCGCTGGAATACAAAAAGGAAAATTGGGTTGGGAGACTCAGATACAATACTTTGTATTCTTTATCTGAAAATTTTGTTGCATTTTTATACAGTGCATCCGGAAGTATTCACAGTGCTTCACTTTCTCCACATTTTGTTATGTTACAGCCTTATTCAAAAAATGGATTAAATTCTTTATTTTCCTCGAAATTCTACAAAACAATCCCCCATAATGACAATGTGATAGAAGATTTATGAAATCTTTGCAAATTTATTAAAAGGAAAAAAAATCCCATGTACATAAGTATCACAGGCTCCTCCCATGGACATAAGCACAGCTCCTCCCATGTACATAAGTATCACAGGCTCCTCCCCTGTACATAAGTATCACAGACTCCTCCCATGTACATAAGTATCACAGACTCCTCCCATGTACATAAGTATCACAGGCTCCTCCCATGTACATAAGTATCACAGGCTCCTCCCCTGTACATAAGTATCACAGGCTCCTCCCATGTACATAAGTATCACAGGCTCCTCCCATGTAACATAAGTATCACAGGCTCCTCCCATGTACATAAGTATCACAGGCTCCTCCCCTGTACATAAGTATCACAGGCTCCTCCCATGTACATAAGTATCACAGGCTCCTCCCTGTACGCAAGTATCACAGGCTCCTCCCATGTATATAAGTATCACAGGCTCCTCCCATGTATATAAGTATCACAGGCTCCTCCCATGTATATAAGTATCACAGCCTTTATACTTATGTACATGGGAGGAGTCTGTGATACTTGCGTACATGGGAGGAGCCTGTGATACTTGCGTACATGGGAGGAGCCTGTGATACTTATGTACATGGGAGGAGCCTGTGATACTTATGCACATGGGAGGAGCCTGCGATACTTATGTACATGGGAGGAGCCTGTGATACTTATGCACATGGGAGGAGCCTGTGATACTTATGCACATGGGAGGAGCCTGTGATACTTATGTACATGGGAGGAGCCTGTGATACTTATGTACATGGGAGGAGCCTGTGATACTTGCGTACATGGGAGGAGCCTGTGATACTTGCGTACAGGGAGGAGCCCTGTGATACTTATGTACATGGGAGGAGCCTGTGATACTTATGTACATGGGAGGAGCCTGTGATACTTATGTACATGGGAGGAGCCTGTGATACTTATGTACATGGGAGGAGTCTGTGATACTTATGTACATGGGAGGAGCCTGTGATACTTATGTACATGGAATTATTTTTCTTTTTAATAAATTTGCAAACATTTCATACAAAATTCTTTCACGTTGTCATTATAGGGGATTGTTTTCAGAATTTTGAGGAAAATAATGAATTTAATCCATTTTGGAATAAGGCTGTAACAAAACAAAATGTGGAAAAAGTGAAGCGCTGTGAATACTTTTCCAGAAGCACTCTAAATCGTGACACTTTATTAAAATCATTTGATTGGTATTTTGTTTTTGGTTCCATTCGCCTCCCATGTAAAAACTGAATATGTCTCATATTTCACATAATTTATAAATAGAATTGTATAATTATATATGGTGATCGATGATTACGTTTGCTTTGTGATGCATTTAAGAAAATTTAAACAATAAAAAAAAAAAAAAAAGAAGCTTCCTGGTCAGTCAACTCAGTTCATATAAAAAAAAATAAAATAAAATACAAAAGTCAAAAATTCGGAGCTCCACACAGATTATGGAGGAGCTTTCTTTATCAGTGTCAAACAATTTGGAGCGATGCTCAAAGGCGCCCTCTGCTGGACAATCTTCAGAATGACCAGATAGATATTCTGTGTCTATGCTGTGTAATAAATACATAAATGTGGTCAGATACTTCAGAAGAAAAAAAATTGCGCCTCTTCCTCTTACAATGTTTCTATTCCTAATGACATTTTAGCCAGAAAAAGAAGACTTTCCTCACCTTGAGCTGCTGTAATCCTGGTGGGAACGCTTGCCATTACTGCGCTCCCACCGGGAGGCCGCCAGCTCCATAGAGGGCAGACCCGACGCTCCAGAGCTCCGGCGCAGCTGCGGGGTGGGCAGGCTGCTGCGGCTGTTCAGTCCCTGCAGAAGAAATGAAGGACCGTCATTATCCGAGGAGCCCAGACACACAAACCAACACTGAGTCCAGCATGATGAAAAATCTTTGGGTCGGGTTAAAGCAGGGCTGGAAAAATTAGCTTTGAGACTAGGAGCCGGCTGTTTTTGTTACACAATACTACTGCAAAGATCTAGGAAAAACAAAAATTTCAGCAAAAAAAAAATAAAAGTAAGTTTTAGGGGGCAAATATAAAAGCCAGGTTGCACCGAGTAAACAGATACCCAACATACCGAGCCTTAAGGGGAGGTAAACCCTCAAGGTTCTATACATTCTATGCAATAAGGTGAAAAACCTTCTCTCATGCTGCAGCCCCCAGTGCCCCCGTTTTACTTACCTGAGCCCTGTCTTCCTCCCCCCGGGGACGGGCACACCAGCTATGGCTGGCGTGCTCGTGTCCTGATCGGATAGATTGATAGCAGTGCAGCCATTGGCTCCCGCTGCCGTCAATCAAATCACAATGATGCGGGCACCGGGGGGGCGGGGCCGAGTTCTGCTTTCTGTGTCAATGGACGCAGAAGCAGGACACGAGAGGGCGCCCGCACGGGTGTCCCGAAGGAGAGCGCTTCTCCGACGGGGCACTCAAAAAGAGGAGGAGCCAGGAGGACCGCTGAGGGACCCCAGGAGGAGGAACTCTGTGCAAAACCAACTGTTTTTTTTCTGGATTTTTGGTTGATATTCTGTCCCTATCATATAAAATACACCTATGATAAAAATGATAGACCCTTCATTTCTATGTAAAAGTGCAAACTTACACAATCTGCAGGGAGACGATCGCTATTTCCCCCCCACTGTATATAATATAGGTGTATTTATTCAAATAAACTGCAGAGCGGTTCGTCGAAATCAGCGTAAATGCGAGTAAAATCGAATGTTATTAGGCCATTTTCTCTCCAGGTTGGATGCTCTTCCTTCATACAGAATAATGTGAATCGGGGAGGAGGGTGAGGGTGGATCAGCATTATCGCCACTAGGAGGCACTGCATATGGCCACTAGGTGGAGCTGATGATCGCAGTAAATATGTATTTTCTATGATCACAAGCTCCATCTAGTGGCCATAGTGCAGTATTTTCCTGATAAACGTCATGCTAAAGAATAACACCCGAGCCAAAGAGAAAATAGCCCAATAACATTTGTTTTTGCCCTCATTCACACAGAACGAATGTACGGGTGGTTTCACAGGATGAATAGTGGGTGTCTAATTGTAAAAGAGGGGGAGGACAACATGACCTTTGGGGTGAAAGTCCGCTTTAAGAGATTAATACTGGTTTGCGGTATTTCTCAAGCAGTACAACCCCATCCTCCTCTTCTTGCTGAGACAATCCCAGCCAAAGGCCTAGAAGACATCTGAGGTTCTACCCATAGGTCACAGTTTTACATTGGGGGCCCATTCATACCAGGCTGGTCCTCTGCGGTGAAGTAAAATCGATCTAAAGGCAGAAGGGTCTTTGCCTTAACACATTCTATGCATTAAGGTAAAAAAACCTTCTGCATGCAGACTCCCCTCGCCCCCCCCCTCATACTTACCTGAGCCCCATCTTTATCCAGCGATGTGCATGAAAGCAGCAGCTCTCTCGCTCCTCATTGGACAGAGAGGCAACAGCGGGAGATGTTGGCTCCCACTGCTATCAGTCACAGCCAGTAAGGAGAGAGCGGGGGTAATGTGCACACATAAGTGCCAATAGCAAGCAGCCAGGGCCGGCACAAGGGTGGGCAGGAGGGGTGGATGCCCAGGGCACTGTGGCATGTGTAGGGGTGCCAATAAGGAGATTGAGGAGGGGGATTTGTGTTGGGAGGGGGAATTTGGGGGGCAGCAGGGGGTAAAAATTGTTCTAGGAGGGGAAATTTGGAGGGTGTTCTAGGGGTGGTGATTTAGGGGATTTGTGCTGGAAGGGGATGGGGGAAGAGGATTATTGCCAGGAGGGAGGATTTAGGAGGTTTGCGCTAGAAGTGGTGATATGGTAGAGGTGGGAGGGGAATTGTGCTAGGAGGAGAATTTTTTTTTCGGGGGGGGGATTTGTGCTAGAAGGGGGGTTTGGAGTGGGGGGAGAGGATGTGTACTTGAAGAGGAATTTTGAGGGATCTGAAGGGTAAAGGGTTTTTTTCGGGGTGGGGGATTTGCGTTAGTAGGGGGATGGGGGGGATTTGTGCTAGAAAGGGGGTTTGGAGTGGGGGGAAGAGGATGTGTGGAATTTTGAGGAATTTTGAGGGATTCGAAGGTAAAGGATTTGTGGTAGAAGGGGGTGATTTTATTTGGGTGGGGGGGGGGGCATTTATGCTAAGTGGATTTCAGTAGGGGAAGTGCATTTGTACTGGGGGGAGTGGGATTTATGCTTACATTACACTACATGCCTATTTCACGGTAAGCATGCAGGTTAGTGCTCTATTGCTTTTTTTTTGGGGGGGGGGGGGTTGCTGACATATAGATATAGTGCTCATACATGTTGGGGGGATGGGAGGCAGTTAGTTAGGCATGTTCATCCTGGGCTCCAGAGGACCTTGGCCCAGTACTGGAAGCGGCTTGCTATGGGGGCACTTGGTGAGGGGGAGGAGCCAAGTGAGCCGGGGTGGGGACCCCAGAAGAGAGGGATCGGGGCTGCTCTGTGCAAAACGATTGCACATGGGTTGATATGGGTTTTAGTCCGTTGACAACGGTCATTGGGGTGGCATTGAGAATGACCCAAAACCCTTTGAAGCAATGCATATAATGTGTGATGCTGTAATGGGTGCGTTACCAGAACGCAGTAGAGTGAATGGGCCCCTTAGGAACACAGAAGCACCAACAATCCCCTCATAATATGAACTCTCATTATGGGTATTATTATTACTGCTGCTACTACTCTTATCTTTCTTTACCGAGTACCAAACCACAACATTCAACGTTTGCTATGGCAGAAAAAGGGGTTGAGAATTTGCAGAAAGACCCCCAGCCATGTGTGGGTAGATTGGCCAGGATCTTCTGTCCCTTCCGAAACATCTACACAAGGATAAACCCCTCCCGAACCTTGTGGAACTTTCTCTCTCCTTTGTCCATGGGGTCTTCCATCTCGCACACGGGTAGAACCCGGGGAAGGGGGTGAAAGGGTTGACTTTTGGTCGGCAAGAGCCGGAGAACGTCCCCATTAGACTGCTAATGCTGCGTAGTGATGAGACGATTTGGGGCGAGAGGGAGGGGTCCACCAGCAGGTCGGAGACCATGTTCCTGGCCTCGTTCAGCACCGAGAGGTCCACGCCGTTCCCACCGCCAGCGTTCTACAACAAAAATACCAAATGTTACAGATGATCAAACTACATACAATACGGTGTACAAAAAGAGACAAATACGGGTCATAAACACAAATAACTAACTGAGGTCTACAAGAATGGCGGACCACACATGGAACCCAACATTCACATGAATTAGGGAATAAGAGGAACGGCTCTGGATGGACAGTTGGATAAATGGTTCTATATTTAGGATGTATCCGGTCTATAAACCAGAGGCTCTGGATGGACAGTTGGATAAATGGTTCTATATTTAGGATGTATCCGGTCTATAAACCAGAGGCTCTGGATGGACAGTTGGATAAATGGTTCTATATTTAGGATGTATCCAGATTATAAACCAGAGGCTCTGGATGGACAGTTGGATAAATGGCTCTATATTTAGGATGTATCTGGTCTATAAACCAGAGGCTCTGGATGGACAGTTGGATAAATGGCTCTGTATTTAGGATGTATCCGGTCTATAAACCAGAGGCTCTGGATGGACAGTTGGATAAATGGTTCTATATTTAGGATGTATCTGGTCTATAAACCAGAGGCTCTGGATGGACAGTTGGATAAATGGTTCTATATTTAGGATGTATCCAGATTATAAACCAGAGGCTCTGGGTGGACAGTTGGATAAATGGTTCTATATTTAGGATGTATCCGGTCTATAAACCAGAGGCTCTGGATGGACAGTTGGATAAATGGCTCTATATTTAGGATGTATCCGGTCTATAAACCAGAGGCTCTGGATGGACAGTTGGATAAATGGTTCTATATTTAGGATGTATCCGGTCTATAAACCAGAGGCTCTGGATGGACAGTTGGATAAATGGTTCTCTATTTAGGATGTATCCGGTCTATAAACCAGAGGCTCTGGATGGACAGTTGGATAAATGTCTCTATATTTAGGATGTATCCGGTCTATAAACCAGAGGCTCTGGATGGACAGTTGGATAAATGGTTCTATATTTAGGATGTATCCGGTTTATAAACCAGAGGCTCTGGATGGACAGTTGGATAAATGGTTTCTATATTTAGGATGTATCTGGTCTATAAACCAGAGGCTCTGGATGGAGAGTTGGATAAATGGTTCTATATTTAGGATGTATCAGGTCTATAAACCAGAGGCTCTGGATGGACAGTTGGATAAATGGCTCTATATTTAGGATGTATCCGGTCTATAAACCAGAGGCTCTGGATGGACAGTTGGATAAATGGCTCTATATTTAGGATGTATCCGGTCTATAAACCAGAGGCTCTGGATGGACAGTTGGATAAATGGTTCTATATTTAGGATGTATCCGGTCTATAAACCAGAGGCTCTGGATGGACAGTTGGATAAATGGTTCTCTATTTAGGATGTATCCGGTCTATAAACCAGAGGCTCTGGATGGAGAGTTGGATAAATGGTTCTATATTTAGGGATGTATCCGGTCTATAAACCAGAGGCTCTGGGTGGACAGTTGGATAAACGGTTCTATATTTAGGATGTATCTGGTCTATAAACCAGAGGCTCTGAATGGACAGTTGGATAAATGGCTCTGTATTTAGGATATATCCGGTCTATAAACCAGAGGCTCTGGATGGACAGTTGGATAAATGGTTCTATATTTAGGATGTATCTGGTCTATAAACCAGAGGCTCTGGATGGACAGTTGGATAAATGGCTCTATATTTAGGATCTATCAGGTCTATAAACCAGAGACTCTGGATGGACAGTTGGATAAATGGTTGTATATTTAGGATGTATCCGGTCTATACTTTGTCTCCGCCCACATTAATAATGGACGGAAATCCTCTATTTTGTATGATGGAAGTGATGAGATGTATTTTGAGTTTTGTATTGTGAACGGATTTCATTGATTGGACGGACCTGATACTGAGGTTTGTACCATTGCTTCAAATCCCAATCCCAGAGGATCATCTGAAACAACAAAAAAACAAAAAAAAATTATAAACAAAATAAAATAGATACAAATTCACATAAACTGTCAATTATTTTGTTTACATAGAAGAAGAAACTGATAGACACAAATAATGAAAAGAAAAAAACAAAACCTCATGACACGGGTATGAACCCCTCCCCCTCGTTTTTCTCTTAATACATTTTATATCTTCAGTTCTCATGTAACACATTCTCAGCCAATCCCTCCCCCCCCGGCCTCCCCAGGTGTACCCACAACCCGCTCCTCTCCTGGACTGAAATGTCTTCCTCGGATATCACTGCACACTGTGAGCCTCGACCCAATTCCTACGTTACAGAATTAGACATTAGAAACTCACTGGATTTCTGGCAGATCAATAAATGATAGTAAAACAGGATTTGCTGGGTGTCTCAGCACTGTGCACACCATCACAGGTCTAGGTTTCTTAATGGAGAAAAACATTCAGAGGAACTACAAGTCACAGCACAACCTGTCAAGCAGGGTCAGATGACTGCACACAATTATACTTCTCAGGTAAGAGTTACTGCCATCTATAGAAAGAGAGGCACAATGGGAGGGTGGGGTAGGCGGGACACAACGTCTGGATTACCCTGTTAGCTCCGATCCACATAACCCCTCCCCCCTGCATTTGTTGCTCGTCCTCTTCGGTACTGCTAAGCCTTGCTTAAGTTATTCCTGCCAGAACCCTTCCTGAGTTCTCACCTTCTCCAACTGGGAGAATCTGAAAGCCACTCAGCATCATCATTAGTGCACCACCAAAAAAGGGCCCCAACCACGCCAGCAGAGATGACTATTTTTTCCCCTCATCTGGAGATTATTCCTCCCCATTTCTCAGTAATTACACAGGCCATTTCACCTTCCTGAACACAAAGTCCTGCAGGCAGACTTGGACCTAGAAGAGTCACTCCAGGGCCTAAGGCAGCGTAGCCTCCAGGAGTTTATACTGTCTGTTCCTGGCTGCCCTTATGATACTCTAGGTCAGGGGCCTCCAAACTTTCTAAACAAAGGGGCAGTTTAATGTCCTTCACACTTTAGGAGGGCCAGACTGTGGCCTTTGGGGGATACAAAAATGCCCCATTGTCATTGGGAGTATACAATCCCCCATCATTGGTGTCAGTGGGAGGAATTGTGCCCCATCATTGGCGTCAGTGGGAGGAATAGTGCCCCATCATTGGCGTCATTGGTAGGAAATGTGCCCCATCATTGGTGTCATTGGTAGGAAATGTGCCCTATCATTGGTGTCATTGGTAGGAAATGTACCCTATCATTGGTAGGAAATGTGCCCCATCATTGGTGTCATTGGTAGGAAATGTGCCCCATCATTGGTGTCATTGGTAGGAAATGTGCCCTATCATTGGTGTCATTGGTAGGAAATGTGCCCCATCATTAGTGTCATTGGTAGGAATTGTGCCCTATCATTGGTGTCATTGGTAGGAAATGTGCCCCATCATTGGTGTTATTGGTAGGAAATGTGCCCTATCATTGGTGTTATTGGTAGGAAAATGTGCCCCATCATTGGTGTTATTGGTAGGAAATGGTGCCCTATCATGGTGTTATTGGTAGGAAATGTGCCCCATCATTGGTGTTATTGGTAGGAAATGTGCCCTATCATTGGTGTCATTGGTAGGAAATGTGCCCTATCATTGGTGTCATTGGTAGGAAATGTGCCCTATCATTGGTAGGAAATGTGCCCCATCATTGGTGTCATTGGTAGGAATTGTGCCCCATCATTGATGTCATTGGTAGGAAATTTGCCCCATCGTTGGTGTCATTGGTAGGAAATGTGCCCCATCGCTGGTGTCATTGGTAGGAAATGTGCCCCATCGTTGGTGTCATTGGTAGGAAATGTGCCCCATCGTTGGTGTCATTGGTAGGAAATGTGCCCCATCGTTGGTGTCATTGGTAGGAAATGTGCCCCATCGTTGGTGTCATTGTTAGGAATTGTGCCCCATCATTGGTGTCATTGGTAGGAATTGTGCCCCATCATTGGTGTCATTGGTAGGAATTGTGCCCCATCGTTGGTGTCATTGGTAGGAATTGTGCCCCATCGTTGGTGTCATTGGTAGGAATTGTGCCCCATCATTGGTGTCAGTGAATAAAATAGCATCCCAAGGGCCGGATAAAGGCAAGCAAAGGGCCGCATCCGGCCCCATTGCCGCAGTTTGGAGACCACTGCTCTAGGTGACTCTGTTGCAGTTTACAAAGTCCAGAATTTAAACCACATTTCTGAGCCCAGAAGGCAGGGATCTGATGTGACATTGCACAGCATAGAGCAGGGAGCCGAGTGTAATGTGAGATCTGAGTGGATGGAATGGACACACACCCACCCCTCTACACAGTCTCATAGGGAAACGTGCACAGCTGAGGCTATCAATCGCCTGCTGTGTGCTGGGGGGGGGCGTTTCCCAGGATTCTCTGGTGTTGGCATAGACTGTCAGAATGATTCAGGCAGAGAGCAGAGGACGGAGGCAGCAGACAGAAATCATACTCGGTGCTTTGGATTGAGACACGTACACACTACAGAGCAGGGATATGCAGTTAGTGGACCTCCAGCTGTTGCAAAACTACAAGTCCCATCATGCCTCTGCCTCTGGGTGTCATGCTTGTGGCTGTCAGAGTCTTGCTATGCCTCATGGGACTTGTAGTTCTGCAACAGCTGGAGGTCCACTATTGCCTATCCCTGGTATAGAGGGATGTGCTTTGTTCAGATTTCCATATAGTGGTTTACAACCACTTTACAAGTTTGGATGGAGGTCCTGCAGAGACCGTCTAAGTGGAGGAGCCCTCTATGTTCTGCACAAGACCCCATTCTATTGGACCAAACACAAAACATAAAATAAACCACAAAAACAATCAGAAAGCCCCAGAACTGCTCCACACAATCTCTGCGCCGATTTATTTCCAGTACAACGAGCGCGCGTGCACAGGTCACATGTCCAAGTTCCGATGTGCCGGAATGGAGATCTGGGATAAAACCCTCTCTCCTCCCCCACATAGAAGGGACCAGAATCCCCCGCAGATATAAATCCCAGCAAGTTTATATATACCGTTCATCCTGGTAGAGGCAGGTTGCATGCTGGGAAACGCAGCGATTTGGGATCACACAGCAGATCTGTGACACGCACGAAAACCGCAGAGGTGTCAGGAAACTTCCGTGGTGAAACTCGCAGATCTTATCTGTCCCAATGACGTCAATGAAACCACAATATTGCTGTACGGGGAAGAGGATCAGACGGCGGCGAAGTGTCAATCCGCCAAATGACTGAAATCAACCAATGTTCAATGAGATCGACTCAACTGAAGGGCCAGAGCAACCAAAATATATATATATATATATAATATACACACATACACAGTATCTGACAAAAGTAAGTACACCCCTCAGTGACATTTGTGTAAATCTTTTCTTCTCTCTTTTCATGTGACAACACTGAAGAAATGACACTTGTCTACAATGTAAAGTAGTGAGTGTACAGCTTGTATAACAGTGTAAATTTGCTGTCCCCTCAAAATAACTCAACACACAGCCACTAATGTCTAAACCGCTGGCAACAAAAGTCAGTACACCCTAAGTGAAAATCTCCAAATTGGGCCCAAAGTGTCAATATTTTGTGTGGCCTCCATTATTTTCCAGCACTGCCTTAACCCTCTTGGGCATGGAGGTCACCAGAGCTTCACAGGTTGTCACTGGAGTCCTCTTCCCCTCCCCCATGATGACATCACAGAGCTGGTGGATGTTAGAGACCTTGCGCTCCTCCACCTTCCGTTTGAGGATGTCCCACAGATGATCAATAGGGTTTAGGTCTGGAGACATGCTTGGCCAGTCCATCACCTTTACCCTCAGCTTCTTTAGCAAGGCAGTGGTGGTCTTGGAGGTGTATTTGGGGTGGTTATCATGTTGGAATACTGCCCTGCGGTCCAGTCTCTGAAGGGAGGGGATCATGCTCTGCTTCAGTATATCACAGTACATGTTGTCATTCATGGTCCCCTCAATGATCTGTAGCTCCCCAGTGACGGCAGCACTCATGCAGCCCCAGACCATGACACTCCCACCACCATGCCTGACTGTAGACAAGACACACTTGTCTTTGTCCTCCTCACCTGGTTGCCCCCACACACGCTTGTCACCATCTGAACCAAATACGTTTATCTTGGTCTCATCAGACCACAGGACATGGTTCCAGTAATCCATCTCCTTAGTCTGCTTGTCTTCAGCAAACTGTTTGCGGACTTTCTTGTGCATCATCTTTAGAAGAGGCTTCCTTCTGGGATGACAGCCATGCAGACCAATTTGATGCAGTGTGCGGCGTATGGTCTGAGCACTGACAGGCTGACCCCCCCACCCCTACAACCTCTGCAGCAATGCTGGCAGCACTCATACGTCTATTTCCCAAAGACAACCTCTGGATATGACGCTGAGCACGTGACTTCAACTTCTTTGGTGGACCATGGCGAGGCCTGTTCTGAGGGGAACCTGTCCTGTTATACCGCTGTATGGTCTTGGCCACCGTGCTGCAGATCAGTTTCAGGGTCTTGGCAATCTTCTTATAGCCTAGGCCATCTTTATGTAGAGCAACAATTCTTTTTTTCAGATCCTCAGAGAGTTCTTTGCCATGGGGTGCCATGTTGTACTTCCAGTGACCAGTATGATGGAGTGAGAGCGAGAACACCAAATTAACACACCTGCTCCCCATTCACACCTGAGACCTTCTAACACTAACGAGTCACATGACACCGGGGAGGGAAAATGGCTAATTGGGCCCAATTTGGACATTTTCACTTAGGGGTGTACTGACTTTTGTTGCCAGCGGTTTAGACATTAATGGCTGTGTGTTGAGTTATTTTGAGGGGACAGCAAATTTACACTGTTATACAAGCTGTACACTCACTACTTTACAGTGTAGACAAGTGTCATTTCTTCAGTGCTGTCACATGAAAAGATAGAAGAAAAGATTGTGACTGAGGGGTGTACTAACTTTTGTGAGATACTGTGTGTATATATATATATATATCTTATTATATACACATACAGACACACATGTATAAATACAAGCAGAAGTTTGCAGCACCCGTCAGGATGATCGGCATAAATGTAACGATGTGGACACTTCATAGATTGTTACATTTTATGATGGAGACTTTAAATCAAACATTTGTAGTGTGCGGGAAACGTTAATTTGGATGTCTCCATATTTGAAGGTTTATGGGACCCCATCCTGTTGTTATTATTTGAAGGGTGGGGGGATGAAAGGGTGGGGGGATGGATGGAATGAAGGGTGTGGGGGATGGATGGAATGAAGGGTGGGGGGATGAATGGAATGAAGGGTGGGGGGATGGATGGAATGAAGGGAGGGGGGGTGGATGGAATGAAGAGAGGGGGGATGGATGGAATGAAGGGAGGGGGGGTGGATGGAATGAAGGGTGTGGGGGATGGATGGAATGAAGGGTGGGGGGATGGATGGAATGAAGGGTGGGGGGATGGATGGAATGAAGGGAGGGGGGGTGGATGGAATGAAGAGAGGGGGATGGATGGAATGAAGGGAGGGGGGGTGGATGGAAGGAAGGAGGGGGGGTGGATGGAAGGAAGGAGGGGGGGTGGATGGAAGGAAGGAGGGGGGGTGGATGGAAGGAAGGGTGGGGGATGGATGGAATGAAGGGTGGGGGATGGATGGAATGAAGGGTGGGGGGTGGATGGAATGAAGGGAGGGGGGATGGAATGAAGGGTGGGGGGGATGGATGGAATGAAGGGTGGGGGGATGGATGGAATGAAGGGTGGGGGGATGGATGGAATGAAGGGTGGGGGGGATGGATGGAATGAAGGGTGGGGGGATGGATGGAATGAAGGGGGATGGATGGAATGAAGGGTGGGGGGATGGATGGAATGAAGGGTGGGGGGATGGATGGAATGAAGGGTGGGGGGATGGATGGAATGAAGGGTGGGGGGATGGATGGAATGAAGGGTGGGGGGATGGATGGAATGAAGGGTGGGGGGATGGATGGATGAAGGGTGGGGGGGATGGATGGAATGAAGGGTGGGGGGATGGATGGAATGAAGGGTGGGGGGATGGATGGAATGAAGGGGGGGATGGATGGAATGAAGGGGGGGATGGATGGAATGAAGGGTGGGGGGGATGGATGGAATGAAGGGTGGGGGGATGGATGGAATGAAGGGGGGGATGGATGGAATGAAGGGGGGGATGGATGGAATGAAGGGTGGGGGGATGGATGGAATGAAGGGTGGGGGGATGGATGGAATGAAGGGGGGTGGATGGAAGGAAGGGTGGGGGGGTGGATGGAATGAAGGGTGGGGGGGTGGATGGAATGAAGGGAGGGGGGATAGAATGAAGGGTGGGGGGGTGGATGGAATGAAGGGAGGGGGGATAGAATGAAGGGTGGGGGATGGATGGAATGAAGGGAAGGTGAGTGGATGGAATGAAGGGTGGGGGGGGGGGGTGGAATGAAGGGTGGGGGGGATGGATGGAATGAAGGGTGGGGGGGATGGATGGAATGAAGGGTGGGGGGATGGATGGAATGAAGGGGCGGGGTGGATGGATGGAATAAAGGGGGGTGGGATGGAAGGAAGGGTGGGGGGGTGGATGGAATGAAGGGTGGTGGGTGGATGGAATGAAGGTGGGGGGATAGAATGAAGGGGTGGGGGATGGATGGAATGAAGGAAGGTGAGTGGATGGAATGAAGGGTGGGGGGGTGGATGGAATGAAGGGTGGGGGGATGGAGGGAATGAAGGGGGGATGGATGGAATGAAGGGTGGGGGGATGGATGGAATGAGGGTGGGGGGATGGATGGAATGAAGGGGGGGTGGATGGAATGAAGGGTGGGGGGGTGGATGGAATGAAGGGTGGGGGGGTGGATGGAATGAAGGGAGGGGGGATAGAATGAAGGGTGGGGGGTGGATGGAATGAAGGGAGGGGGGATAGAATGAAGGGTGGGGATGGATGGAATGAAGGGTGGGGGGGGTGGAATGAAGGGTGGGGGGGTGGATGGAATGAAGGGTGGGGGGGTGGATGGAATGAAGGGTGGGGGGATGGATGGAATGAAGGGTGGGGGGATGGATGGAATGAATGAGGGGTGGGTGGATGGATGGATAAAGGGGGGTGGGATGGAAGGAAGGGTGGGGGGGTGGATGGAATGAAGGGTGGGGGGGGTGGATGGAATGAAGGGTGGGGGGATAGAATGAAGGGTGGGGGATGGATGGAATGAAGGGAAGGTAGAGTGGATGGGAATGAAGGGTGGGGGGTGGATGGAATGAAGGGTGGGGGGGTGGATGGAATAAAGGGAGGGGGATGGTTGGAATGAAGGGTGGGGGGGGTGAATGGAATGAAGAGAGGGGGGATGGATGGAATGAAGAGAGGGGGGGTGGATGGAATGAAGGGGGGGTGGATGGAAGGAAGGAGGGGGGGTGGATGGAATGAAGGGTGGGGGGGGATGGATGGAATGAAGGGTGGGGGTGGATGGAATGAAGGGAGGGGGGATAGAATGAAGGGTGGGAGGATGGATGGAATGAAGGGTGGGGGGGATGGATGGAATGAAGGGGGGGGGGATGGATGGAAGGGGTGGGGGGGTGGATGGAATGAAGGGAGGGGGGATAGAATGAAGGGTGGGGGGATGGATGGAATGAAGGGTGGGGGGGATGGATGGAATGAAGGGTGGGGGGATGGATGGAATGAAGGGTGGGGGGGGATGGATGGAATGAAGGGTGGGGGGATGGATGGAATGAAGGGGGGGTGGATGGAAGGAAGGGTGGGGGGGTGGATGGAAGGAAGGGTGGGGGGGTGGATGGAAGGAAGGGTGGGGGGGTGGATGGAATGAAGGGTGGGGGGTGGATGGAATGAAGGGAGGTGGGTGGATGGAATGAAGGGGAAGGTGAGTGGATGGAATGAAGGGTGGGGGGGGGGTGGATGGAATGAAGGGTGGGGGGATGGATGGAATGAAGGGTGGGGGGGGATGGATGGAATGAAGGGTGGGGGATGGATGGAATGAAGGGGGGGTGGATGGAAGGAAGGGTGGGGGGGTGGATGGAATGAAGGGTGGGGGGTGGATGGAATGAAGGGAGGGGGGATAGAATGAAGGGTGGGGGGATGGATGGAATGAAGGGGAGGTGGGTGGATGGAATGAAGGGGAAGGTGAGTGGATGGAATGAAGGGAAGGTGAGTGGATGGATGAAGGGTGGGGGGGTGGATGGAATGAAGGGTGGGGGATGGATGGAATGAAGGGTGGGGGGGATGGATGGAATGAAGGGAGGGGGGTGGATGGAATGAAGAGAGGGGGGATGGATGGAATGAAGGGAGGGGGGGTGGATGGAATGAAGGGTGTGGGGGATGGATGGAATGAAGGGTGGGGGGATGGATGGAATGAAGGGAGGGGGGGTGGATGGAATGAAGGGAGGGGGGGGTGGATGGAATGAAGAGAGGGGGGATGGATGGAATGAAGGGAGGGGGGGTGGATGGAGGAGGAGGGGGGGTGGATGGAAGGAAGGAGGGGGGGTGGATGGAAGGAAGGAGGGGGGTGGATGGAAGGAAGGGTGGGGGATGGATGGAATGAAGGGTGGGGGTGGATGGAATGAAGGGAGGGGGATGGAATGAAGGGTGGGGGGGATGGATGGAATGAAGGGTGGGGGGATGGATGGAATGAAGGGTGGGGGGATGGATGGAATGAAGGGTGGGGGGATGGATGGAATGAAGGGTGGGGGGATGGATGGAATGAAGGGTGGGGGATGGATGGAATGAAGGGGGGATGGATGGAATGAAGGGTGGGGGGATGGATGGAATGAAGGGTGGGGGATGGAGGAATGAAGGGTGGGGGATGGATGGAATGAAGGGTGGGGGGATGGATGGAATGAAGGGTGGGGGGGATGGATGGAAATGAAGGGTGGGGGGATGGATGGAATGAAGGGTGGGGGGATGGATGGAATGAAGGGGGGGATGGATGGAATGAAGGGGGGGATGGATGGAATGAAGGGTGGGGGGATGGATGGAATGAAGGGTGGGGGGATGGATGGAATGAAGGGGGGGTGGAATGGAAGGAAGGGTGGGGGGGTGGATGGAAGGAAGGGTGGGGGGGTGGATGGAATGAAGGGAGGGGGGATAGAATGAAGGGTGGGGGGGTGGATGGAATGAAGGGAGGGGGGATAGAATGAAGGGTGGGGGATGGATGGAATGAAGGGAAGGTGAGTGGATGGAATGAAGGGTGGGGGGGTGGGTGGATGAAGGGTGGGGGGATGGATGGAATGAAGGGGGGGGATGGATGGAATGAAGGTGGGGGGGGATGGATGGAATGAAGGGTGGGAGGATGGATGGAATGAAGGGGGGGGTGGATGGATGGAATAAAGGGGGGGTGGATGGAAGGAAGGGTGGGGGGGTGGATGGAATGAAGGGTGGGGGGATAGAATGAAGGGTGGGGGGATGGATGGAATGAAGGGAAGGTGTGGTGGATGGAATGAAGGGTGGGGGGTGGATGGAATGAAGGGTGGGGGGATGGATGGAATGAAGGGGGGGATGGATGGAATGAAGGGTGGGGGGGATGGATGGAATGAAGGGTGGGGGGATGGATGGAATGAAGGGGGGGTGGATGGAAGGAAGGGTGGGGGGGTGGATGGAATGAAGGGTGGGGGGGTGGATGGAATGAAGGGTGGGGGGGTGGATGGAATGAAGGGAGGGGGATAGAATGAAGGGTGGGGGGGTGGATGGAATGAAGGGAGGGGGGATAGAATGAAGGGTGGGGGATGGATGGAATGAAGGGTGGGGGGGTGGATGGAATGAAGGGTGGGGGGGTGGATGGAATGAAGGGTGGGGGGGATGGATGGAATGAAGGGTGGGGGGATGGATGGAATGAAGGGGGGGGTGGATGGATGGAATAAAGGGGGGGTGGATGGAAGGAAGGGTGGGGGGGGTGGATGGAATGAAGGGTGGGGGGGTGGATGGAATGAAGGGTGGGGGGGGTGGATGGAATGAAGGGTGGGGGGATGGATGGAATGAAGGGAAGGTGAGTGGATGGAATGAAGGGTGGGGGGGTGGATGGAATGAAGGGTGGGGGGTGGATGGAATAAAGGGAGGGGGATGGTTGGAATGAAGGGTGGGGGGGGTGAATGGAATGAAGAGAGGGGGGATGGATGGAATGAAGAGAGGGGGGGGTGGATGGAATGAAGGGGGGGTGGATGGAAGGAAGGAGGGGGGGTGGATGGAATGAAGGGTGGGGGGATGGATGGAATGAAGGGTGGGGGGGATGGATGGAATGAAGGGTGGGGGTGGATGGAATGAAGGGAGGGGGGATAGAATGAAGGGTGGGAGGATGGATGGAATGAAGGGTGGGGGGGATGGATGGAATGAAGGGGGGGTGGATGGAAGGAAGGGTGGGGGGGTGGATGGAATGAAGGGAGGGGGGATAGAATGAAGGGTGGGGGGATGGATGGAATGAAGGGTGGGGGGGATGGATGGAATGAAGGGTGGGGGGATGGATGGAATGAAGGGTGGGGGGGATGGATGGAATGAAGGGTGGGGGGATGGATGGAATGAAGGGGGGGTGGATGGAAGGAAGGGTGGGGGGGTGGATGGAAGGGAAGGGTGGGGGGTGGATGGAAGGAAGGGTGGGGGGGTGGATGGAATGAAGGGTGGGGGGTGGATGGAATGAAGGGAGGTGGGTTGATGGAATGAAGGGAAGGTGATGTGGATGGAATGAAGGGTGGGGGGGGTGGATGGAATGAAGGGTGGGGGGATGGATGGAATGAAGGGTTGGGGGATGGATGAATGAAGGGTGGGGGATGGATGGAATGGAAGGGGGGGTGGATGGATGGAATGAAGGGGGGTGTGGATGGAAGGAAGGGTGGGGGGGTGGATGGAATGAAGGGTGGGGGGTGGATGGAATGAAGGGAGGGGGGATAGAATGAAGGGTGGGGGGGATGGATGGAATGAAGGGGAGGTGGGTGGATGGAATGAAGGGAAGGTGAGTGGATGGAATGAAGGGAAGGTGAGGTGGATGGAATGAAGGGTGGGGGGGTGGAGGAATGAAGGGTGGGGGGATGGATGGAATGAAGGGTGGGGGGGATGGATGGAATGAAGGGTGGGGGGATGGATGGATGAAGGGGGGGTGGATGGAAGGAAGGGTGGGGGGTGGATGGAATGAAGGGTGGGAGGGGTGGATGGAATGAAGGGTGGGGGGGTGGATGGAATGAAGGGAGGGGGGATAGAATGAAGGGTGGGGGGATGGATGGAATGAAGGGAGGTGGGTGGATGGAATGAAGGGAAGGTGAGTGGATGGAATGAAGGGTGGGGGGTGGATGGAATTAAGGGAGGGGGATGGTTGGAATGAAGGGTGGGGGGGTGGATGGAATGAAGGGTGGGGGGGTGGATGGAATGAAGGGAGGGGGGATAGAATGAAGGGTGGGGGGATGGATGGAATGAAGGGAGGTGGGTGGATGGAATGAAGGGAAGGTGAGTGGATGGAATGAAGGGTGGGGGGGGTGGATGGAATGAAGGGAGGGGGGATGGAATGAAAGGTGGGGGGTGGATGGAATGAAGGGAGAAAAGCTGTATGGTTTTGCACTGGTCCATGTAAGTACATGATTACATCCTCTGACACAATCTACTGTCATTCTGCAGCAGCTGGAAGATGTAGCGAAGTGGGAGGAGTTCATGAAGCATAGTGGGAGGAGTTCATGAAGCATAGTGGGAGGAGTTCATGAAGCATAGTGGGAGGAGTTCATGAAGCATAGTGGGAGGAGTTCATGTAGCGTAGTGGGAGGAGTTCATGAAGCGTAGTGGGAGGAGTTCATGAAGCATAGTGGGAGGAGTTCATGAAGCGTAGTGGAGAGAGTTCATGAAGCGTAGTGGGAGGAGTTCATGAAGCGTAGTGGGAGGAGTTCATGAAGCGTAGTGGGAGGAGTTCATGAAGCGTAGTGGGAGGAGTTCATGAAGCGTAGTGGGAGGAGTTCATGAAGCGTAGTGGGAGGAGTACATGTAGCATAGTGGGAGGAGTACATATAGCGCAGTGGGAGGAGTTCATGAAGCGTAGTGGGAGGAGTTCATGTAGCGCAGTGGGAGGAGTTCATGAAGCATAGTGGGAGGAGTTCATGTAGCGTAGTGGGAGGAGTTCATGTAGCGTAGTGGAGGAGTTCATGTAGCGTAGTGGGAGGAGTTCATGTAGCATAGTGGGAGGAGTACATATAGCGCAGTGGGAGGAGTTCATGAAGCATAGTGGGAGGAGTTCATGTAGCGTAGTGGGAGGAGTTCATGTAGCATAGTGGGAGGAGTACATATAGCGCAGTGGGAGGAGTTCATGAAGCATAGTGGGAGGAGTTCATGTAGCGTAGTGGGAGGAGTTCATGTAGCGTAGTGGGAGGAGTTCATGTAGCGTAGTGGGAGGAGTTCATGTAGCGTAGTGGGAGGAGTTCATGTAGCATAGTGGGAGGAGTTCATGTAGCGTAGTGGGAGGAGTTCATGTAGCGCAGTGGGAGGAGTTCATGTAGCGCAGTGGGAGGAGTTCATGAAGCATAGTGGGAGGAGTACATGTAGCATAGTGGGAGGAGTACATATAGCGCAGTGGGAGGAGTTCATGAAGCATAGTGGGAGGAGTACATGTAGCGCAGTGGGAGGAGTTCATGAAGCATAGTGGGCAGAGTTCATGTAGCGTAGTGGGAGGAGTTCATGTAGCGTAGTGGGAGGAGTTCATGTAGCGTAGCGGGAGGTGTTCATGTAGCGTAGTGGGAGGTGGTCATGAAGCATAGTGGGAGGAGTACATGAAGCATAGTGGGAGGAGTACATGTAGCGTAGTGGGAGGAGTTCATGTAGCGTAGTGGGAGGAGTTCATGTAGCGCAGTGGGAGGAGTTCATGTAGCGTAGTGGGAGGAGTTCATGTAGCGTAGTGGGAGGAGTTCATGTAGCGTAGTGGGAGGTGTTCATGTAGCGTAGTGGGAGGTGTTCATGAAGCGTAGTGGGAGGAGTACATGAAGCATAGTGGGAGGAGTTCATGTAGCGTAGTGGGAGGAGTTCATGTAGCGTAGTGGGAGGAGTTCATGTAGCGCAGTGGGAGGAGTTCATGAAGCATAGTGGGAGGAGTACATGTAGCATAGTGGGAGGAGTACATATAGCGCAGTGGGAGGAGTTCATGAAGCATAGTGGGAGGAGTACATGTAGCGCAGTGGGAGGAGTTCATGAAGCATAGTGGGAGGAGTTCATGTAGCGTAGTGGGAGGAGTTCATGTAGCGTAGTGGGAGGTGTTCATGTAGCGCAGTGGGAGGAGTTCATGAAGCATAGTGGGAGGAGGTTCATGTAGCGTAGTGGGAGGAGTTCATGTAGCGTAGTGGGAGGTGTTCATGTAGCGTAGTGGGAGGTGGTCATGAAGCATAGTGGGAGGAGTACATGAAGCATAGTGGGAGGAGTTCATGTAGCGTAGTGGGAGGAGTTCATGTAGCGTAGTGGGAGGAGTTCATGTAGCGTAGTGGGAGGAGTTCATGTAGCGCAGTGGGAGGAGTACATGTAGCGTAGTGGGAGGAGTACATGTAGCATAGTGGGAGGAGTACATGTAGCCATAGAATCGAGGAATGGCGGTGTGTTTTGGTGAAATGCGTCAGTAACATGATCCAGAACACGGCGCCGTCACCAGGAAAAGGAAAAGAGCCCATTTATTCTCCACCAAACAATGGTAAATTTTGGGGCCCCTGGGACCCCTTCTTTTGGGGGTTCAGAAGGGTTGATGAAAATTGTACAAATGTCAGCAAATGTAAACATCTGACCATTACACAGAACATTTCCTTTCAGGTTCTGGAAGTATCCTGTGTATCCAATAGGGAACAATCAGATGTCTTGTTGCTCGGTGGAGAAGAATCGTTATTTGGATTATGTCCTCCCCGCCCCCCCCCCTTGGTGAACTGTGTAATGTCAGCCCGCTCCTGTGCGTGCCGCCGCGCCGACTACAAATGTAAACAGAGCCAGAGAGAACAGACACCAAACTGTCCGCCGCGCGCTCGTCATCCGTCGTCCCGGGATAACCGTCCACCAATCCCACGTCACGCAATCGCCATATCAGATCTGCGCAGGACGGGGGATTTTTACTTTTGTAGCGTTTGATGTAAATCACGGGAGGTGCCACTTCCACCGCGGCGCCGCAACGCACCTGAATACATGAATACAGAATCCGCGGCCGAGTGCGTTGCGATTCATTCTGAACTCACAAAGGCAACGCGGCCCCAAAGCACCACAACCCTCAGCAGCGCGCTTCGCTGCATCGCCAAATATGATGCAAGTCCATTTTTTGGACATTTGGCGCTCTGCCAGCCAATCAGTCGAATGTGTTACCGCCGTGCACCGGGACAGCGCGGTCTGACCACGCCCCCTAATAAGCGCAATACGCAGAGAACCTGTAAGGAGGAGAAAATCTCTAAACAGAACCTTTTTTTTTTGTTAGCTGGAATGGGGGGAGGGTCAGACCCTTCGTCAGGTGACCCCCAGGAGAGATTTCCTCTCACTCTTATTACTGTGACAACAAGACCAGAAATGAGGGCAGAAGAGTCACAGCAAGGAGAGCCCAGCCGGGGGTCACATTCCCCCCCCCCCACCACCACACCCCACGCTGGACTCTCCATAGACAATCAAGTGGACCGGGCCTCAGAAATTTTAGCATGCTGGGTAATCCATCCTTCTCCTACAAGGTTACAGTTAAAGACTGAGGGGGGGGGGGCGGAGGGAGAATATAAGACTGAGGGGGGGGGGGCAGAGGGAGGATATAAGACTGAGGGGGGGCAGAGGGAGGATATAAGACTGGGGAGGGCGGAGGGAGGATATAAGACTGAGGGGGGGCGGAGGGAGGATATAAGACTGGGGGGGCGGAGGGAGGATATAAGACTGGGGGGGCGGAGGGAGGATATAAGACTGGGGGGGCGGAGGAAGGATATAAGACTGGGGGGGCGGAGTAAGGATATAAGACTGGGGGGGCGGAGGGAGGATATAAGACTGGGGGGGGGGGGGTCGGAGGGAGGATATAAGACTGAGGGGGGGCAGAGGGATGATATAAGACTGAGGGGGGGGCGGAGGGATGATATAAGACTGAGGGGGGCGGAGGGATGATATAAGACTGAGGGGGGGGCGGAGGGATGATATAAGACTGAGGGGGGGGCGGAGGGATGATATAAGACTGAGGGGGGGCGGAGGGAGGATATAAGACTGGAGGGGGGGTGGAGGATATAAGACAGGGGGGAGGATATAAGACAGGGGGGAGGATATAAGACAGGGGGGAGGATATAAGACAGGGGGGGAGGATATAAGACAGGGGGGGCAGAGGTTGGATATAAGACTGTGGTGGGGGCTGGAGGGAGGATATAAGACTGAAGGGGGGGGGTGGAGGGAGGATATAAGACTGAGGGGGGGGTGGAGGGAGGATATAAGACTAAGCGGGGGCTGGAGGGAGGATATAAGACTGAGGGGGGATGGAGGGAGGATATAAGACTGAGGGGGGGGGAGAATCTAAGACTGAGGTGGGGGCTGGGGGGAGGATCTAAGACTGAGGTGGGGGCTGGAGGGAGGATATAAGACTGGGGGGGGGCTGGAGGGAGGATATAAGACGGGGGGGCTGGAGGGAGGATATAAGACTGAGGGGGGGCTGGAGGGAGGATATAAGACTGAGGGGGGCTGGAGGGAGGATATAAGACTGAGGGGGGGCTGGAGGGAGGATATAAGACTGAGGGGGGGCTGGAGGGAGGATATAAGACTGAGGGGGGGGGGGCGGAGGGAGGATATAAGACTGAGGGGGGGCTGGAAGGAGGATATAAGACTGAGGGGGGGGGGGCGGAGGGAGGATAAAAGACTGAGGGGGGGCGGAGGGAGGATAAAAGACTGAGGGGGGGGGGCGGGGGGAGGATATAAGACTGAGGGGGGGCGGGGGGAGGATATAAGACTGAGGGGGGTGGAGGGAGGATATAAGACTGGGGGGGGCGGAGGGAGGATATAAGCCTGGGGGTGCGGAGGGAGGATATAAGACTGGGGGGGCGGAGGGAGGATATAAGACTGAGGGGGGGCGGAGGGAGGATATAAGACTGGGGGGGCGGAGGGAGGATATAAGACTGGGGGGGCGGAGGGAGGATATAAGACTGGGGGGGCGGAGGGAGGATATAAGACTGGGGGGGGTCGGGGGGAGGATATAAGACTGAGGGGGGGCGGAGGGATGATATAAGACTGAGGGGGGGCGGAGGGATGATATAAGACTGAGGGGGGCGGAGGGATGATATAAGACTGAGGGGGGGGCGGAGGGATGATATAAGACTGAGGGGGGGGGCGGAGGGATGATATAAGACTGAAGGGGGGCGGAGGGAGGATATAAGACTGAGGGGGGGCGGAGGGAGGATATAAGACTGGAGGGGGGGTGGAGGATATAAGACAGGGGGGGGAGGATATAAGACAGGGGGGAGGATATAAGACAGGGGGGGAGGATATAAGACAGGGGGGCAGAGGTTGGATATAAGACTGTGGTGGGGGCTGGAGGGAGGATATAAGACTGAGGGGGGGTGGAGGGAGGAAATAAGACTGAGGGGGTGGTGGAGGGAGGATATAAGACTGAGGGGGGGCGGAGGGAGGATAAAAGACTGAGGGGGGGCGGGGGGAGGATATAAGACTGAGGGGGGGTGGAGGGAGGATATAAGACTGGGGGGGGCGGAGGGAGGATATAAGACTGGGGGGGCGGAGGGAGGATATAAGACTGAGGGGGGGCGGAGGGAGGATATAATACTGGGGGGGGGCGGAGGGAGGATATAAGACTGGGGGGGGCGGAGGGAGGATATAAGACTGGGGGGGGCGGAGGGAGGATATAAGACTGGGGGGGTCGGGGGGAGGATATAAGACTGAGGGGGGGGCGGAGGGATGATATAAGACTGAGGGGGGGCGGAGGGATGATATAAGACTGAGGGGGGGGCGGAGGGATGATATAAGACTGAGGGGGGGCGGAGGGATGATATAAGACTGAGGGGGGGGCGGAGGGAGGATAAAAGACTGAGGGGGGGTGGAGGGAGGATATAAGACTGGGGGGGTGGAGGGAGGATATAAGACTGGGGGGGTGGAGGGAGGATATAAGACTGGGGGGGCGGAGGGAGGATATAAGACTGAGGGGGGGCGGAGGGAGGATATAAGACTGGGGGGGGCGGAGGGAGGATATAAGACTGGGGGGGGCGGAGGGAGGATATAAGACTGGGGGGGCGGAGGGAGGATATAAGACTGGGGGGGGCGGAGGGAGGATATAAGACTGGGGGGGCGGAGGGAGGATATAAGACTGGGGGGGTCGGGGGGAGGATATAAGACTGGGGGGGTCGGGGGGAGGATATAAGACTGAGGGGGGGGCGGAGGGATGATATAAGACTGAGGGGGGGGCGCGGAGGGATGATATAAGACTGAGGGGGGGCGGAGGGAGGATATAAGACTGAGGGGGGGTGGAGGGAGGATATAAGACTGGAGGGGGGGTGGAGGATATAAGACAGGGGGGGAGGATATAAGACAGGGGGGCAGAGGTTGGATATAAGACTGTGGTGGGGGCTGGAGGGAGGATATAAGACTGAGGGGGGGGGGTGGAGGGAGGATATAAGACTGAGGGGGGGGTGGAGGGAGGATATAAGACTGAGGGGGGATGGAGGGGGGAAATAAGACTTAGGGGGGTGGAGGGAGGATATAAGACTGAGGGGGGGGAGGATATAAGACTGAGGGGGGGGAGGATATAAGACTGAGGGGGGGCTGGAGGGAGGATATAAGACTGGGGGGGGGCTGGTGGGAGGATATAAGACTGAGGGGGGCTGGAGGGAGGATATAAGACTGAGGGGGGCTGGAGGGAGGATATAAGACTGAGGGGGGCTGGAGGGAGGATATAAGACTGAGGGGGCTGGAGGGAGGATATAAGACTGAGGGGGGGGGGCTGGAGGGAGGATATAAGACTGAGAGGGGGGGTGGAGGGTGGATATAAGACTGAGGGGGGGGGCTGGAGGGAGGATATAAGACTGAGGGGGGGTGGAGGGAGGATATAAGACGGGGGGGGAGGGTGGATATAAGACTGAGGGGGGGTGGAGGGAGGATATAAGACTGAGGGGGGGGGTGGAGGGAGGTTATAAGACGGGGGGGGCTGGAGGGAGGATATAATACTGAGAGGGGGGGTGGAGGGAGGATATAAGACTGAGGGGGGTGGAGGGAGGTTATAAGACAGGGGGGGGCTGGAGGGAGGATATAAGACTGAGGGGGGGGGGGTAGAGGGTGGATATAAGACTGAGGGGGGGGGTAGAGGGTGGATATAAGACTGAGGGGGGGTGGGGTGGAGGGAGGATATAAGACTGAGGGGGGGGTAGAGGGTGGATATAAGACTGAGGGGGGGTGGGGTGGAGGGAGGATATAAGACTGAGGGGGGGGTGGAGGGAGGATATAAGACTGGGGGGGATATAAGACTGAGGGGGGGGGGGGGGGTGGAGGAAGAATATAAGACTGAGGGGGGGGTGGAGGGAGGATATAAGACTGAGGGGGGGTGGAGGGAGGATATAAGACTGGGGGGGTGGAGGGTGGATATAAGACTGAGGGGGGGGGGCTGGAGGGAGGATATAAGAATAAGAGGGGGGGTGGAGGCAGGATATAAGACTGAGGGGGGGCTGGAGGGAGGATATAAGACTGGGGCGGGGGGCTGGAGGGAGGATATAAGACTGAGAGGGGGGGTGGAGGGTGGATATAAGACTGAGGGGGGGGGTGGATATAAGACTGAGGGGGGCTGGAGGGAGGATATAAGACTGGGGGGGGGGCTGGTGGGAGGATATAAGACTGAGGGGGGCTGGAGGGAGGATATAAGACTGAGGGGGGCTGGAGGGAGGATATAAGACTGAGGGGGGCTGGAGGGAGGATATAAGACTGAGGGGGCTGGAGGGAGGATATAAGACTGAGGGGGCTGGAGGGAGGATATAAGACTGAGGGGGGGGGGCTGGAGGGAGGATATAAGACTGAGAGGGGGGGTGGAGGGAGGATATAAGACTGAGGGGGGGGCTGGAGGGAGGATATAAGACTGAGAGGGGGGGTGGAGGGTGGATATAAGACTGAGGGGGGGGGGGGGCTGGAGGGAGGATGGGAGGATATAAGACTGAGGGGGGGTGGAGGGAGGATATAAGACGGGGGGGAGGGTGGATATAAGACTGAGGGGGGGGTGGAGGGAGGATATAAGACTGAGGGGGGGGGGGGGGGTGGAGGGAGGTTATAAGACGGGGGGGGGCTGGAGGGAGGATATAAGACTGAGAGGGGGGGTGGAGGGAGGATATAAGACAGAGGGGGGGTGGATATAAGACTGAGAGGGGGGGTGGAGGGTGGATATGAGACTGGGGGGGGGGGCGGAGGGAGGATATAAGACTGGGGGGGCGGAGGGAGGATATAAGACTGAGGGGGGGCGGAGGGAGGATATAAGACTGAGGGGGGGTGGAGGGAGGATATAAGACTGGGGGGGCGGAGGGAGGATATAAGACTGAGGGGGGGCGGAGGGAGGATATAAGACTGGGGGGGGGCGGAGGGAGGATATAAGACTGGGGGGGGCGGAGGGAGGATATAAGACTGGGGGGGCGGAGGGAGGATATAAGACTGGGGGGGGTCGGGGGGAGGATATAAGACTGAGGGGGGGGGCGGAGGGATGATATAAGACTGAGGGGGGGGCGGAGGGATGATATAAGACTGAGGGGGGGGCGGAGGGATGATATAAGACTGAGGGGGGGCGGAGGGATGATATAAGACTGAGGGGGGGGCGGAGGGATGATATAAGACTATGGGGGGGCGGAGGGAGGATAAAAGACTGAGGGGGGGTGGAGGGAGGATATAAGACTGGGGGGGGCGGAGGGAGGATATAAGACTGGGGGGGGCGGAGGGAGGATATAAGACTGAGGGGGGCGGAGGGAGGATATAAGACTGGGGGGGGGCGGAGGGAGGATATAAGACTGGGGGGGGCGGAGGGAGGATATAAGACTGGGGGGGCGGAGGGAGGATATAAGACTGGGGGGGGCGGAGGGAGGATATAAGACTGGGGGGGTCGGGGGGAGGATATAAGACTGGGGGGGTCGGGGGGAGGATATAAGACTGAGGGGGGGCGGAGGGATGATATAAGACTGAGGGGGGGGCGCGGAGGGAGGATATAAGACTGAGGGGGGGCGGAGGGAGGATATAAGACTGAGGGGGGGTGGAGGGAGGATATAAGACTGGAGGGGGGGTGGAGGATATAAGACAGGGGGGAGGATATAAGACAGGGGGGCAGAGGTTGGATATAAGACTGTGGTGGGGGCTGGAGGGAGGATATAAGACTGAGGGGGGGGTGGAGGGAGGATATAAGACTGAGGGGGGGTGGAGGGAGGATATAAGACTGAGGGGGGATGGAGGGGGGAAATAAGACTTAGGGGGGTGGAGGGAGGATATAAGACTGAGGGGGGGAGGATATAAGACTGAGGGGGGGGAGGATATAAGACTGAGGGGGGGCTGGAGGGAGGATATAAGACTGGGGGGGGGGCTGGTGGGAGGATATAAGACTGAGGGGGGCTGGAGGGAGGATATAAGACTGAGGGGGGCTGGAGGGAGGATATAAGACTGAGGGGGGCTGGAGGGAGGATATAAGACTGAGGGGGCTGGAGGGAGGATATAAGACTGAGGGGGGGGGGGGGCTGGAGGGAGGATATAAGACTGAGGGGGGGGGTGGAGGGAGGATATAAGACTGAGGGGGGGGGCTGGAGGGAGGATATAAGACTGAGAGGGGGGGTGGAGGGTGGATATAAGACTGAGGGGGGGGGGCTGGAGGGAGGATATAAGACTGAGGGGGGGTGGAGGGAGGATATAAGACGGGGGGGGGAGGGTGGATATAAGACTGAGGGGGGTGGAGGAAGGTTATAAGATGGGGGGGGGGGCTGGAGGGAGGATATAAGACTGAGAGGGGGGGTGGAGGGAGGATATAAGACTGAGGGGGGGTGGAGGGAGGTTATAAGACAGGGGGGGGGGGGGGGCTGGAGGGAGGATATAAGACTGAGGGGGGGGTAGAGGGTGGATATAAGACTGAGGGGGGGGGTAGAGGGTGGATATAAGACTGAGGGGGGGTGGGGTGGAGGGAGGATATAAGACTGAGGGGGGGGTAGAGGGTGGATATAAGACTGAGGGGGGGGTGTGGTGGAGGGAGGATATAAGACTGAGGGGGGGTGGAGGGAGGATATAAGGCTGAGGGGGGGTGGAGGGAGGATATAAGACTGGGGGGGTGGAGGGTGGATATAAGACTGAGGGGGGGGGCTGGAGGGAGGATATAAGAATAAGAGGGGGGGTGGAGGCAGGATATAAGACTGAGGGGGGGCTGGAGGGAGGATATAAGACTGAGGGGGGGCTGGAGGGAGGATATAAGACTGGGGGGGGGCTGGAGGGAGGATATAAGACTGAGAGGGGGGGTGGAGGGTGGATATAAGACTGAGGGGGGGGGGTGGATATAAGACTGAGGGGGGGGTGGAGGGAGGGTATAAGACAGAGGGGGGGGTGGATATAAGACTGAGAGGGGGGGTGGAGGGTGGATATGAGACTGGGGGGGCTGGAGGGAGGATATAAGAATAAGAGGGGGGTGGAGGGAGGATATAAGACTGAGGGGGGGTGGTGGGTGGATATGAGACTCGGGGGGGGGAGGGCTGGAGGGAGGATATAAGAATAAGAGGGGGGGTGGAGGGAGGACTCATTATCTGTTGGCTCATTGCACTCCTCTGAGCTCTCCTGGTACATTCAGTCCTCTGAAGAGGGAACTGGAATCACTCACAGCTCAGTGAGATGAAAAGTGGAAGAGGAGACTTGAGAGGGGATAGGTTGCCGGAGGTCAGCCAAGCTCTCAGCCATGGCGGCTCTTAAATGGGACACAAAGATTGGCTAACCAATCAAAGAGAGCGAATGTACCATGGCCATCCATCATTATCAGGAGCTAAAAACATCTCCCAAAATACAGACCCCCCCCCCCAGCACTCCCACTGTGAACACAGCCAAGGAACCTGCCAAGAGGACCTTTAAAGCACGCCCCCGCCCAAAACAGGTCATTTCATTCTGAATGAGGAATGAGGCTCATCTTTGGCTCCTGCAAACCGCCAGAACATTAATTTTCGGCACTTAGAATTGTTATTATGTGTGTCACACGGATCACATCTGAGAAAGCCAATTACTGACTCGTAAACCCAAAGACCGACCTTAAACCTTCAATGTATTCCCATCACTGTGACAAATAACGACACCATGAGAACGTCCTGTGATCGCAGGTTTGGCTCCTATTCTTACTGACAAGTCCAATATAACTGAGAGAAGTAAACGATGGAGTGCTGGCGGTGGGATCTCATTACTTTACAGCTTGTGGAATATCACGTGTACGGACATGTGTCGTCCTCCGGGGATCTTCTTCTCTGGTGGTGGTTGGTCAGAATTTGGTGATCTCCCCTAGTAGTAGTTAGATGTAAACTGTTTTAATACTTAGAAGTATTTGGATTTTGTATGGTGGGATTGGGGGTCCAGCTCTCTATCAGCTGGTGTATCCCAAAGGACCCCCCCCCCCCAGAGGAGATCACTAAAGCATACGAAGAGCACCACACCAATCCACCACAAAATGTATTCCACACAAAAACCAACGCGTTTCGGGTGTTAAAACAAAGGACCCCTGGAGGAGATCACTAGAGCGTAAGAAGGATGAGAACACCAAAGTCTTTTTAACAGTCCATTACAAAGTTTATTCCACATACGAAGACAGAGCGACCGATTTTCTTCAATTCGCCATCGAAGGCCGACCATGATATCACACAATGGCACCAATTGCCCTTTCTACACTTTCCTTTTCCCCACCTTTATGTTGTTTGTTTTGTATGTCACTTTATGTTGTTTGTTTTGTATGTCACTTTATGTTGTTTGTTTTGTATGTCACTTTATGTTGTTTGTTTTGTATGTCACTTTATGTTGTTTGTTTTGTATGTCACTTTATGTTGTTTGTTTTGTATGTCACTTTATGTTGTTTGTTTTGTATGTCACTTTATGTTGTTTGTTTTGTATGTCACTTTATGTTGTTTGTTTTGTATGTCACTTTATGTTGTTTGTTTTGTATGTCACTTTATGTTGTTTGTTTTGTATGTCACTTTATGTTGTTTGTTTTGTATGTCACTTTATGTGTTTTTTTTTTTTGGTTGTTGGGTTTGTACATTTCACATTTGATTAGAAGGGTGTAGATCCTCGGGCCTGCCCTGAACGTCTTGTGGGGGGGGGGGGGGGGGGGTGGACATGGATCGTCCTCTCTCATGGGGGAGCCCCACCTAGTACTTGGGGGTGGTCTGTTTCGGCAGACCTCCCAGAGAACGGGGTTCATCCGGTTTCAGCCAGATGGACCATGTGAAAGTACCCTAAGTCCCCGTCTGGAGCCTAACGCCCCGGGGGATCAGGGCAAAGGTCCCTTCTCTTCGGAGGACCACCATATGTACACCCTGTGCACTTTTTGTGTCTCACTTTTTGGTGTGCACTTTTTTTTTTGCACCGGGTGGAGTTTTCACGTGGAATAAACTTTGTGGTGGATTGGTGTGGAGATCTCATCTTTCCTGTGATCTCCTCTGGGGGGGGGGGGTCCTTCGAGATACCCCAGCTGAAAGAGAGCAGCCCTCAAGCCCAATTATAGACTATGACCGAGTTCCTACACCATATATAGTGCAAATGTTGGAAGATCTAGGAAGATGACCAACAAATTCTGACCAACCACCACCAGAGAAGGAGATCACCACAACCCGACCCAAGCTGTAAAGCAATGAGTTGCTATGAGGCCCCACCGCCGGCACTCACAATCTGATGTTACTGGGGACTTATCAGTAGCTCTGCAGACAGAGGGGGAAGGAAGTTGAAGAACGCAGCTCGGCTTCCTTGTCGGTAGTAATATCTTAGTACCGGGGCCACAAGGCTCCTTTGACTTTCAAAGCTGAACTTCAGCTAAACCCACCAAACAATTTGATAATATGATGGCCCCAAGCAGCGCAGGTTGTGTACTCAGGTGAAGATGATGCGGTCACCGGCGTTACCCGAAATGAAGCCCAATGGGTTTCAGTGGATGGGCCACTTTCTGATCCCCATAATTCCATAATAATATTAAACCCAACACGGTGTCCCCCCGTTCTGCTGTTGGTGTCACCACTTACACTGCACACCAGGGGCGGACTGGAAACTCATGGGGCCCCCGGGCAATAGGAGATTATGGGGGCCCCAGGAAATCAGAGATTATGGGGCCACATAGTATACACACACACACAGTATACACATACATGTACACACAGTATACACAGACATGTTTCTATTGGCTGTCCCTGGTCCATACTGTCCCTGGTTTTACTGAGGCTGGCAAACCTGATGGGGCCCCCTAGTGGCCCGGGGCCCTCGGGCAGTGCCCGAGTGGCTCAATGGTCAGTCCGCCCCTGCTGCACACTGTCAAACAAGTTAAAGCTTTCCTTCTTTAGTCTGCTCCCATGATCACTGCCCCCCCCCACCTTCCCGTTTGCTGGTGACTCCATTCCCTTGTGGGGGTCCTATGGAGCCCCCCTATCTGTGGGGAGCAAATGGGTGGTGGCACCATACTAGACAGCACAGACCAGTCAGATCAGTGTGTGAGGTGGCGCTTGGCATCATGGGTTGTGTAGGTTCCAAGGGGGGTGGGGGGGTAGGGGGACTATCAAAGAAGTGATGAGTGCTTAACCCCAACTGGAAGTTCAGGGAAGCGGTACTCGGGAACCCAGAAGCTGCAGTGGTGAACATTCCAAATGTCATCCCTGGACTTCTTTTTCAGCAAGCATGTGGTGCCCAACTGCTCATTGTTAAATGACAGGAATTTTTTTTTTTTGGCAGGGTGGGGTGCGGTATCTTTTCGACCTTTATATACATTGGTACCTATTGTCATCTCCATCAATATGCAGATAAGCTTTGCAGCCAACCAGAATATTTTGTTGTCACCATATGAGATAGAGGATCTGGGAGGAGAGAAGGGAAGAGAGAATATCCTGCACCCCCAACACCCCCCAGCACATCCCATTTTGCTAAATACACAGCGCCATCTAGTGACTAAAGTGGGGATTTCTTCCTGTAGGGAACCGAGGGATGCCAGATCTCATCTGCCTGCACAGTGAGGCGCAGAGGAGGAGTGGGCCCCCCCCCCCACACCACGGCCATGGAGCCCAACACACTGAGAGCATGCTTGGAAGAGGTGGAATTATATATAAGGCCCCTTTCACACTTGTATGACCTGAAAGTCGTGCAACTTTGATGCGACTTTAACGTGACTTGAAGCACTGCCTGTGTAATCTGGAGGTCTATGGACCTCAAGTCCCATCGAAGTCGGACCAAAGTAGCGCAGGGACTACTCTGAAGTCGCACAGATATGAACGGTACTGATTGGAAATCACGGGGTACGACTTGTCATGCGACTTTGCAGTCCCAAGTGTCAGGACAAGTGTGGAAGGGGCTTTACCTGAACAGACTTGCTGATTTTTTTGTGTGTCTATTGTCTGTCCGTCCGGCAATTAACAACATAACCCAAGTCCTAGGGCTCTCTACAGCGTTGGGTCCTTCAACCAATGACAGAGCACAGAGGTTTGTGTGCAGGCTGCCCGTAAACAGCCCTGTTCTCAGGATTGGTCGAAGTTGATGCAGAAGGTGGGCGGAGCCAGGAACACACCGGCTGTATTTTTGTGTCAGGGTCAGAGATCTTCAGAAGACGGGGATACCAGCCAATACAGCGCGGTAGCCGGGCGCAGCCGATGAACGGCCGAGCGACTGTCAGGCCGGATGCAGCAGAAATGTTTCTGAGAATGAGGGACGCACTCGCGATACCTTTATTTCTGAACAGCCACCGAAAACGCCGGTAGCAAATCACACGTTTTGCCATGCGGAGAAAAAAAAAAAAAAGATGCCAGGCGAAGCGCGCTCGGTTCACGTCCAAAGTTCGGCGCATGAGCTTTCTTTAGTGCATTTTTGCAGCAGAGGGCGGCCCATCTAGATGAATGGTGCCGCTCCAAAAACGTGTTAAAAAAAAAAATGTATACAGTAGGGAACTGGGGGGGGGGGGGGCGCAGGGAATGGGAGGCCGCAGGGAACGGGGGGGGGGGGTCGCAGAGAATAGGGGGGTCACAGGGAATGGGGGGGGGGCGCAGGGAATGGGAGGCCGCAGGGAACGGGGGGCCGTAGGGAACGGGGGGGTCACAGGGAACAGGGGGCTGTAGGGAACGGGGGGCATAGGGAAAGGGGGCCGCAGACAATGGGGGGGTCGCAGGGAACGGGGGGGGCGTAGGGAACGGGGGGATTGCAGAGAACAGGGGGGGTTGCAGGGAACGGGGGGACGTAGGGAACGGGGAGGTCGCAGAGATTGGGGGGGTCATAGGGAACAGGGGGATGTAGGGAATGGGGGGGGACGTAGGGAATGGGGGGTCGCAGGGAACAGGGGTGGCGTAGGGAACAGGAGGGCGTAGGGAACGGGGGGCCATAGGGAACAGGGGGGCCATAGGGAATGGGGGGGCGTAGGGAATGGGAGGCGTAGGGAACGGAAGGCGTAGGGAACGGAAGGGTCGCAGAGAATGGGGGGT
>JBBDGP010004625.1:0-32500 GCA_037952835.1 Lithobates septentrionalis
AATACTGGGAAGTGCAAAATCTGGTGCAACTGTGCATGGTAGCCAATCAGCTTCTAACTTCAGCTTGTTCAAATAAGGTTTGACCAAAAAAAATAAAAAAAATACCTGGAAGCTCATGGGCTTCTATGCAGAGTTGCACCAGATTTTGTACTCTCCAGTTTTAGTAAATCAACCCCAATGAGACCGAAGACAATGCGTGTGCGATAAGTGTTTACGTTGGGTCCTTATGAATATTATTATTATATATTTTTCTATTAATAATATTGTCCATATTTTTTATATTTATTTTCATGTTTTAATATATATATTTGTATAAATGATTACTATAACTATTATTTGATATGTTTTAAAATTTATTTTATGAAGTTATTTATGATATCATTATTATACATTTTTTTTTTTATTGCTTTTTATTAATATTTTTATTATATATTGTCCATTTTTAAAAATTATTTTCATTTTTAATATTAATATTTTATTACTGGTAAATATATATATATATATATATATATATATATATATATATATATATATATATATATATATAATTATTAATAATAATAAAAGCAATACTATAAAAATGTATAGTAATTATTCATTATTTTATTCATGTTTTAATTCTTTTATATTATGTTGTCCATTTTTTAACTTATTTTCATTTTTAATATATATTTTTATAATTTATTACTGAGATAGATATATATATATATATATATATATCTATCTAATTTAAAAATATATAATAATTATTAAAAATGAAAATTAAAAAATTGACAATAATAATATTAAAATATATATATAATAAAAGCAATACAATAAAAATGTATAATAATTATACATTTTTATTGTATTGCTTTTATTTGTCAATTTTTTAAAATTATTTTCATTTTTAATATATATTTTTATAATTAGTGTGTGTGTGTGTATATATATATATATATATATATATATATATATATATATATATATATATATATATATATATATATATATATATATATATTAAAAATTAAAATAATTTTTAAAAATGACAATAATATTAAAATATATAAAAATGTATAATAATTATTGCTTTTATTCATATTTTAATTTATTATATATTTGTATTATTATTGTCTATATGTTTTTAATATATATATTTTATTATTAATATTATTATTATTATTATTATTATTATTATATATTTTTATTTTTTAATATTATAAAAAATAAATAACAATAATAAATAATACAAAAATATATATTAAAAACGAAACTAAAAAAATATGAATAATTACTATTTTGTATATATTTTTTTTATATTGTGAATATTATTATTTATTAAATATTATTTTTATATTATAAGCCCTGGTTCACACTGGTGCTGCTTTTGAACTCCCTGCTACTTCAGCGCCATTTCAGAACCGCAGATCAGTGCGATTTGCACTTCTGATTTAATTGCGACTTAATTTAACAGTAATCTATACAAGTAGCAATGAAATTAGGAAAAAAAGTAGTGCATGAACCCTGCATGTCCTGACAATCTGAACATTTCCATTTCCTGCAATGGGGTGCGACTTGTCTTGCGATTTGGAACTGTCAAATCACATGACAAATCTTACAAGTATGAACAAGGACTTATTATTATTTTATCTTTATTATATAATATAGTTGGATACATTGTAGCGATTAATCCTAGCACAGCGCTGATCCTGGTATTCCCTGTGGGAGATCTGGGTTATATAGACATAAGTGGAAGTGATTTTCCTGGACATATGAAGTGGTAGGACTGGATGAGCATGAGTGATTTTTTTTCCATGCTACTAAAATTGGTCACGATTGATCGATCGCAGTGGATTGATAAGATCACAGAGTGGATCATTTTGGAGTAATTGATTGCTAATAAATGCACAGTGCTGGAAATGTGTGTGATCAGATAATGCAGTGATGTGGCCAGGTAAATTTTTCCTTCAGCAATCCTCTCCTTTGATCCCATCCTATTAATCGCTAGAGATCACTACATCTGTGCAACAATGTGTAGCAGCGATTAATCGCTATTGGTACTGCAACGTTCCACAATTGATTGCTTCTACACTCCATTGTGACCAATATGTATCAATCATGTGACGTGTTTTAGAACATAACAAAACGATATACACATTGCAATTACTAAAGACATTGTCGTTGCTGAGTAGTTAGCGGTGGAAAATCCTGTCATTGCTGAGTAGTCAGCTGTGGAAAATCTGCAGTTTTAATGCAGGGCCCTTATTTCTCCATAGCACAAAGCTGAATGGACCTGGGATCTCTTCCCCCCCCCCCCCCCCCCCGCTGCTCTGGGCTTGAGTGATTGCTCACAATGGCTCAGTTCATTATTTAGTATTACGTTGTAACTTTTTCTGTGATTGTGACCGACAGACTCTGCAGAAATGTTTCTTGGATTTGTAAACTGCTGCATGCACAGGTGCCCTTTTCTTCTTAAAGAGGATCTCTCAGTACCTGAATTCCTAACATATCGTAATGCACAGCAGTAGTATTTTCAAAAAAGTTCCACCTTTTATCATTAAAAACCATTCTTGAGCCCCAGTTGGTGACTTGGCTTAGGCTGAGATGATGTCAACAGTCTGCTGCAATCGGGAAGAAGCATTTCCTCAGTCTCCTCTCCCCCCGTGATCAGACTGTACATTGTAATTTGTGTAAAATAGACTTTGCCTAGGCTGAGATGATGATGTCAGTTTGCTGCAGGCAGGAGAAAGCTTTACCTCAGTCTCCTTTCCACCATTGATCACACAGTACATTGTAAACTAGACTTTGCCCAGGCTGAGATGAATGTCATCAGCCTGTTGCAGGCAGGAGAAATAATGTACAGTCAGATCAATGGGAGAGAAGAGACTGAGGAAATACTTTCTCCTGCCTGCAGCAGGCTGCTGACATTCATCTCAGCCTGGGCAAAGTCTAGTTTACAAAGTTACAAAGTACTGTGTGATCAATGGTGGAAAGGAGACTGAGATAATGCTTTCTCCTGCCTGCAGCAGACTGACATCATCACCTCAGCCTAGGCAAAGTTTATTTTACACAAATTACAGTCTGATCACAGGGGAGAAGAGACTGAGAAATGCTTCTTCTTGCTGCAGCAGACTGTTGACATCATCTCAGTCTAGGCAAAGTCTATTTTACACAGTTATAATGTTCAGTCTGATTAATGGGAGAGAAGAGACCGTGGAAATACTAACTGTCCAAAATACACTTTGTTGACATCATCTCAGTCTAGGCAATCTTCTGCAGGCAAGAAGAAGCATTTCCTCAGTCTCTTCTCCCCTGTGATCAGACTGTAATTTGTGTAAAATAGACTTTTCCTAGGCTGAGATGATTTCACTCTGCTGCAGGCAGGAGAAAGCATTCTCGGTCTCCTTTCCACCATTGATCACACTGTACATTGTAACTTTGTAAACTAGACTTTGCCCAGGCAGAGATGGACGTCATCAGCCTGCTGCAGGCAGGAGAAAGTATTTCCCCAGTCTTTTTTCCCCAATTGCTTGGACTGTACATTATAACTGTGTAAAATAGACTTTGCCTAGGCTGAGATGTCATCAGTCTGCTGCAGGCAGGAGAAAGCATTTCCTCAGTCTCTTCTCCTCCATTGATCAGACTGTACATTGTAACTTTGTATAAGAGACGTTACCTAAGCTGATGTCAGCAGTCTGCTGCAGGCAGGAGAAGATATTTTCCTAGTCTCCTCTACCCCAGAGATCACACTGTACATTGTAACTTTGTAGTAGGTCCAAGCTGGAAACCTGCGGCAGGGGCTGATCTGCCTCAGATATTTGTGAACACAACCAAGAACTGCATGGGATGTACATGACTGTGTCATCTCTGATCTGGCAATATCGGTCCAGGAGGTAGATGGTGACCCTGGAGGATGCTTGAACAAAGGTGGTGTCGTCCTTCTGGAGAGAAAAGCCAATGAAGGTATTTTCAGGAGGAGTACTGTGATCACAGTGAGGGTGATAAATATCTGGAGGTGTTCTGAAGGGCTCATTCACATTTTTTCCATTGCATTAAGGTGCAGCAATGCACACCTTGCGTTGGTGCCGATCATCATACTGAACGGCATGTCGGTGCGTTTTTACTGATGGCCATGTGGCAGCGCCGGCAGAAATAGTATAGGCATGTTTTTGGTGCGTTGGCAAAATGAATTGGCTGCCTTAATGCAATGCAAATTGATGCACGGCGAAACGTGCGTGCATTAGGGTTCTGCAGCGTATTGTTGTTGTTCAGAGGTTTTGCTCATGTCCGTCTCTTCGTGACCTCATGGACCATAACACGCCAGGCTTTGCTGTCCTCCACTTCCTCCCAGAGCTTGCTTCACTTCATGTTCATTGTTTCGATGACGCTCTCTATCCATCTTGTTTTCTGCCGTCCTCTTCTCCTTTTTCCTTCCATGTTTCCCAGCATCGGGGTCTTTTCCAATGAGTCCTCTCTTCGCATTAGGTGGCCAAAGTATTCGAGTTTCAGCTTCAGGATCTGGCCTTCCAGTGAATATTCAGGGTTCATCTCCTTCAAGATTGACTGGTTTGATCTTCTTGCCATCCAAGGGACTTTCAAGAGTCTTCTCCAACATCATAATTCAAAAGCATCAATTCTTCGGCGTTCAGCCTTCCTCATGGTCCAACTTTCACATCCATAGGCTACTACTGGGAGTACCATAGCTTTGACTATACACCACTTTATCGGTAGGGTGATGTCTCTGCTTTTTATAATGTTTTCTAGGTTTTCCATTGCTTTCCTCTCAAGAAGCCAGCGTCTCTTCATTTCATGGCTACAGTCACTGTCTGCCGTGATCTTGGAGCCTAGGAAGATAAGATCTGTCACAGTTTCCATTTCTTCTCCTTCTATTTGCCAAGGAGTGATGCTTACCTCCCAACTTTTTCAGATGGGAATGAGGGACACCTATTGGAAAAAGTATGCAGGCATAGGACACACCCCTTGCCACTCCCCCTTAAAGGAGAATTGCACAAAAAAACAAGATTGGTTAAACCCACAAGTGCTTTTTTTACCACGACTATTCCTTTATATTGGCTTTTGGAATTTTTACAAATGCAGCAATTTAGAAATCAGATGAAAGGTTTAGCGCTGGAAAACACGTTTTGAAAGAGATAAAAAGTGCATTTTATATACATCTATATAGATCAGACCCAAATGAGGAGGAATGAGGGACAGAGGGACATTGCTCCAAATCGGGGACAGTTTGGAGCTATGGTGATGGGACTGGTTGCCATGATCTCACTTTTCGTTGACATCTGAACTGCTTGCCATCTTTCAGTAGCTTGAATACAGTACTCACTGTAAAATTCTTTCCAGTGTCTGGATGCTTGCTGGGTGTGCTGGGCCCATAACCTGTTGTGCAGAGTATTGAAATAATGCGCTGGAAGCTTCTTGGATGCAGAGAATACTTTACCTTCTTGGGGAAATAGTTGAACATATCTTATGTGTCTTTTTATCAAGGAACAGGAACAAGGAGGATACAACTACACACACTGAGAGAGATAACACTTCCTCTGACTACATTACCATAGATGCACACTACAGTGCCACCTCCTGGATAGATGGGTATAATATATACAGTATATAACATTCAACATTCTTAACGTTCAATTTTAGGCCAGCTTTTGCGCTTTCCTCTTTCACCATCATTAAGAGACTCTTTTTTGGTTCTTCACTTTCTGCCACCAGTGTGGTATCGTCTGCATATCTCAGGTTGTCGATATTTCTCTCGGCGATCTTAATTCTGGCTTGCGATTCGTCGATCCTGGCATTTCACATGAGGTACTCTGCATATAAGTTAAATAAGTAGGGTGACGATATACATCTTTGCCGCACATATGGAGCAGTGTATGTGAGCCCCCTAAATAAAAAAAATCGAGATCCAAACCTAACCGCTTTGCGTATGCAGATTTGCGTACATGGCTTGAAGGGATTGAAGCGAGGTGATGCCTGGCATCACCCCGCTACCGTTTTTTTAGAGCCAGCAGTTGGCTTTTTAGTGATAACAACCGATGCGGCTAAAAGCCTTCCGCTGTTCCCACCGTCCCACTGGGAGACCTGAGCCACCATCTGCCGCCGTCACTTCCGGTTTACTCGGCTGCCAATGGCGCCAATTTAAAAAAAAAAAAAAGACAGCATTCAGGATCACCGATTTTGGCGATCTGAATACTTTGAAGTGCAAAGGAGGGGTTTGAGGTCTTTTGAACCCCCGATCCCTCCATAAAGAGTACCTGTCACCACCTATTACTGTCACATGGGATGTTTACATTCCTTGTGACAGCAATAAAGGTGATCAGAATTATTTTTTTTCTTTTTAAAGTGCCCCCTGTCCTCGCATGCTCACGCAGCAAACAAAACGCATATGTAAGTCGAGCCCGCAAATGTAAACGGTGTTCAAATCACACATGTGAGGTATCGTTGCGATTGTCAGAGCAAGAGCAATATTTCTAGCAAAAGACCTCCTCTTTAACTCTAACCTGGTACCGTAGTTTGTCGCCATTCCACGAGTGTGCGCAATTTGAAAGCATGACTTGTTGGGTATTTATTTACTCGGCGTATTATCATCTTTCACATTATACTAAAAAAATTGGGCTAACTTTAGTGCTCAGTTTTTTGAATTTGTGAAAGTGCCTTCTTTCCCAAAAAAACGTTGCGCAAATACCGTATATATATATATATATATATATATATATATATATATATGTGTGTGTGAATATGTTTATAAAATGTGAATATGTTTATAAAATGTTTGTGGGTTCTAAGTAATTTTCTAGCAAAAAATGTGGATTTTAACTTGTAAGCAACAAATGTCAGAAATAGGCTTAGGCATGAAAGGGATAAATCCACTCTAACTATACTACAATGGAACGTGAACACATTTGATCCCTGCAGATGTGTCCGATGGGTCGCTGTTTTGCAGAGCATGATGTTAATTGGGGGGCTCAGCCTACAAAGACATCACATTTAATTAACGTCACATAATCAGTATTGTGAGCCACCATTGTCCCAGCTGATGCATTTCAAGGCGACTTTGAACTAATAAGTGGAAAAGTGAATGGGGGGGGGGGGGTGTAGGGGGACGACATGTGGGGTGGGGGGGGGGGGGGGGTCAGCTGTGTGGGCATTAATCAGTCAGCTTGCTGTAAAGCGTTGGATGGAGCAGGAAATGGATCCCAGAACAGGCCGGGTCTGTGTCGAGTAACGTCGGTAATTGGGGGTCTGTGTTTGTATGACTGCTCCGTATATTCCAATAAATGTCGTTTATCTTTGATTCCGAGGCTGAGCGGGTCTGGCACTGATTAGGGGACTTACTGGGTTTCACTCAATGAGTTGGGAAAGGAAATGAGTATCGGTTACCTTAACTGCTTTCCTCCTGTTAGTAGGAGGGGGGAGGAAAAAGGTATACATGCAATTTAAAATCAGATTGTCCAATCTGTATGCAATAAGATTGTCATACATGGTCTAATCTGATTGGCTAATCTCGGCAAAATAAATTAAGGTGCCCAAACTTTATCAAATTGCGATCGATGTAGGTACGAGTGATTGTAAACGGGCAATTCATAAATGTACCCAGGTCCAAGATAGAGGATGACGTGTGTGTGTGTGGGGGGGGGGGGGGGGTACAAGGAGCAAAACTGTCATGTGGGAGGGGGGAGGGAAGGGGGCAGCTGCCCTGGATGCAGTACTATCATGTGGGGGGGGGGGAGTGGAGGTGGAGGGACAGCTCATTTGGGTGCAGCACTGTCATGGGGGGGTGGAGGGGCAGCACAGTTGGGTGCAGCACTGTCATGGGGGGTGGAGGGGCAGCACAGTTGGGTGCAGCACTGTCATGGGGGGTGGAGGGGCAGCACAGTTGGGTGCAGCACTGTCGGGGGGGGGGGGGTGGAGGGGCAGCACAATTGGGTGCAGCACTGTCATGGGGGGGTGGAGGGGCAGCACAATTGGGTGCAGCACTGTCGTGGGGGGGGGGGGGGTCAGCACAATTGGGTGCAGCACTGTCATGGGGGGGGTGGGGGGGGCAGCACAATTGGGTGCAGCACTGTCATGGGGGGGGGCTGGAGGGGCAGCACAGTTGGGTGCAGCACTGTCATGTTGGGGGGGCTGGAGGGGCAGCACAGTTGGGTGCAGCACTGTCATGTTGGGGGGGCTGGAGGGGCAGCACAGTTGGGTGCAGCACTGTCATGTTGGGGGGGCTGGAGGGGCAGCACAGTTGGGTGCAGCACTGTCAAGTTGGGGGGGCTGGAGGGGCAGCACAGTTGGGTGCAGCACTGTCAAGTTGGGGGGGCTGGAGGGGCAGCACAGTTGGGTGCAGCACTGTCAAGTTGGGGGGGCTGGAGGGGCAGCACAGTTGGGTGCAGCACTGTCATGTTGGGGGGGCTGGAGGGGCAGCACAGTTGGGTGCAGCACTGTCATGTTGGGGGGGCTGGAGGGGCAGCTCAGTTAGGTGCAGCACTGTTATGTGGGAGGGGGAGGAAAGGTGGGCAGCTGCCCTGGATACAGCACTGTTTGTTGTGTACGGGGGGCAACTCAGTTGGGTGCAGCACTGTCATGGGGGGGGGGGGGGGCAGCACTGTTGTGTGGGAGGGGGGAGGAAACGGGGGCAGCTGCCCTGGATGCAGCACTGTCATTTGGGGGGAGGGGCAGCCACCCTGGGTACAACACTGTCATGTTGGAGGTAGGGGGGCATCACACAGCAAGCCACGCTCTCTGCGCAGCATGCATGCTTCAGATCAGTTGCTGGCAACCAGCAGGCTGTGGCCTCATATCTGCTCCAAAAGCAACTGCTGCCACATTGCCACCCCATGCTCTTACACACCCACTCTACTCTACCTGGTGCAAAAAGCACACCACACATGCATAACAACCTTCCATTTGAATTGGCTATGGATGCTCAGTGCACATTCCATGCCAATCATGAGCAGCCAGAGCATGGGGGTGAAGAATGGGTGTAGGGCAGAAGCCCATAATGCATTAGCAGCATTGGAGGGGGGCACAGACTGCATACTTGCCTTGGTGAACCCATCTCGGTTCTGTGCATCGCTTTAAATACTATGTACATTTGCATCCGTCAACCCACATTGATATGCATTAGGATGAGATTTGGATTGGCATCCAATACAATACATTGCAACGCACATTGAAAATAAGCGTTGTCACATTGGTGAACGTTGACAAGCGTAATGAAGTGCTTCAATTGGTTTAATCAGAAAATGCATCAAGTTGTAAGTGCCTAGGTGTGATTCTCATGGGGAGGGGGGGATTTTCAGCTGGCATTACCATGCCGTCCCCCCAGGGCATCACCATATGGCTCCTCCAGGTCTGCATGGGCTGACACCTCCACAATGAGCAGCTGCCCCATAGCTGTGTACCTAAACACAGACAGCGTAACCCAAGTACCTGCGTCCAGATCCAGTTACTGTTTATCTCCACTTAGTCAATGCTGACAATTATACACAGACTGGCTTTCCCATGGCGGGGACGGAGCCGATTCATCATTCCCACTCTTATGATGTCAGACCTGCCCGCTACTTTATACATACTGCAGCTGGCTCCTCTCCTGAACCTATATATATATACAAGCTGGTAAAATTCACCCAGAGCAGCCAATCGGAATCGATATATGTTGGAAAACTGTAAACTGAAATCAAATTGGTTGCTTCAACTTAAAAAAATAAAATAAAAATAAAATGCTGGCAACAAATGTGAGTACACCCCTAAGTGAAAATTTCCAAATTGGGCTCAATTAGCCATTTTCCCTCCCTGGTGTCATGTGACTCGTTAGTGTTACAAGGTCTCAGGTGTGAATGGGGAGCAGGTGTGTTAAATTTGGTATTATCGCTCTCATACTGGTCACTGGAAGTTCAACATGGCACCCCATGGCAAAGGAACTCTCTGAGGATCTGAAAAAAAGAATTGTTGCTCTACATAAAGATGGCCTAGGCTATAAGAAGATTGCCAAGACCCTGAAACTGAGCTGCAGCACAGTGGCCAAGACCATACAGCGGTTTAACAGGACAGGTTCCACTCAGAACAGGCCTCGCCATGGTCGGACAAAGAAGTTGAGTGCACGTGCTCAGCGTCATATCCAGAGGTTGTCTTTGGGAAATAAACGTATGAGTGCTGCCAGCATTGCTGTAGAGGTTGAAGGGGTGGGGGGGTCAGCCTGTCAGTGCTCAGACCATACGCCGCACACTGCATCAATCTGGTCTTCATTGCTGTCATCCCAGAAGGAAGCCTCTTCTAAATGATGCACAAGAAATCCCTCAAACGGTTTCCTGAAGACAAGCAGACTAAGGACATGGATTACTGGAACCATGTCCTGTGGTCTGATGAGACCAAGATAAACGTACCGTATTTATCGGCGTATAACACGCACCGGCGTATAACACGCACCCCAATTTAGGAGGGAATTTTAAGGAAAAAAAAACTTTTAGGAGGGAAGTTGAAGGAAAAAAACCTTACATTTAAATGCCCATCATTGCAGCCTTGTCAGTGCAGCCTTGTCAGTGCAGCCTTGTCAGTGCAGCCTTGTCAGTGCAGCCTTGTCAGTGCAGCCTTGTCAGTGCAGCCTTGTCAGTGCAGCCTTGTCAGTGCAGCCTTGTCAGTGCAGCCTTGTCAGTGCAGCCTTGTCAGTGCAGCCTTGTCAGTGCAGCCTTGTCAGTGCAGCCTTTCCCCAGTGCAGCCTTTCCCCAGTGCAGCCTTGGATCCTGTGATCCCGGACCCCTGCCATCCTGGGCTTCAAAATCGGCGACAGCGATTTGAAAATGGCGCCGCCGGCGCCGAAATACACAGAGCCGGTCCTCGGCTCTTCTCGGCGGCTCTCGTTCACTTTCGGTTTCACTCGTAGTCCCGCCTGGGATGGGCGTGACTATGAGCGGAGCTATCCGAACCTAGCCGAGTACACTCGGCTAGGTTCGGGCGGCACTCGAGTGAAGCCGAAAGTGGCCGAGAAGAGCCGAGGACCGGCTCTGTGTATTTCGGCGCCGGCGGTGCCATTTTCAAATCCCGGTCCGCGATTTTGAAGATCTGGCAGCTCCAGATCGCAGGGGATCGGCATATATAACACGCACCCGCGATTTTCCCCTGATTTTAAGGGGAAAAAAGTGCATGTTATACGCCGATAAATATGGTATTTGGTTCAGATGGTGTCAAGCGTGCGTGGCGGCAACCAGGTGAGGATTACAAAGACAAGTGTGTCTTGCCTACAGTCAAGCATGGTGGTGGGAGTGTCATGGTCTGGGGCTGCATGAGTGCTGCCGGCACTGGGGCGCTACAGTTCATTGAGGGAACCATGAATGCCAACATGTACTGTGACATACTGAAGCAGAGCATGATCCCCCTCCCTTCAGAGACTGGACCGCAGGGCAGTATTCCAACATAACGACCCCAAACACACCTCCCAAGATGACCACTGCCTTGCTAAAGATGCTGAGGGTAAAGGTGATGGACTGGCCAAGCATGTCTCCAGACCTAAACACTATTGAGCATCTGTGGGTCATCCTCAAACGGAAGGTGGAGGAGCGCAAGGTCTCTAACATCCACCAGCTCCGTGATGTCATCATGGAGGAGAGGAAGAGGACTCCAGTGGTAACCTGTGAAGCTCTGGTGACCTCCATGCCCAAGAGGGTTAAGGCAGTGCTGGAAAATAATGGTGGCCACACAAAATATTGACACTTTGGGCCCAATTTCGAAATTTTCACTTAGGGGTGTACTCACTTTTGTTGCCAGTGGTTTAGACATTAATGGCTGTGTGAGTTATTTTGAGGGGACAGCAAATTTACACTGTTATACAAGCTGTACACTCACTACTTTACATTGTAGCAAAGTGTCATTTCTTCAGTGTTGTCACATGAAAAGATAGAATAAAATATTTATAATTAACTTAAAATAACATTAAGAATAAACAAATGTGAGATACTGTATATAAAATTGTGTGTGTGTATGTATGTATGTACACACACATTATATATATATGTGTGTGTGTGTGTGTGTGTACATACATACAATTTTTAATATACATTTTAGTGTTTGGTTTTTTTTTTTTTTGGGGGGGTTAATTTTTAGATGATTTCTATTTTTAAACCCGCTATGAGAGTGCTGTCAGTCCCCCGTAATTATTCCCTCAGTCATTGGACCCTTTTTTGTTATCCTTGGCTGTTTTCCCCGGCTTGCTGCCTGTGTGCCCCCCAATAAATCACAGGGGGAGCTCTTTTCAGTCCACATGAATGGAGAGCTGTGAAATTGGGTAAAAAGCCACAGAGGCTGGACTGCGGAGATCCTACCGGGGACATAAAAACTTCCCATAAAAAGTGTTTTCTCTCCTCCGAACCGCTCTGCGTTTTCTTTTTTTTTTTTTCTCTACCTTTTTTATGTTGCACCATCTGGCAGGTTGAGCTGATGTAAACAATACAGAGCGAGGACAGATTGATGGGGATTAAATACTGGCTCCACTAGTAAACTCTAGCTGTACAAGCTGCTTCCTTCAGTCATGGACAAGCTAACAGCAGCACTATTGGTCTGAAATTCCTCCAGCCACTGTGGACCTACAAGTCCCAGCAGGACCACTGCAGTGCATGCTGGAACCTATGATGTCACAGTGGAGGCCACGTACCTGTCCATGCTACTCCTTGGTACAAAGAGTAGCAGGAGCTGGTCCTTTGTGTGGGCTGTGATGCCTGAGGTTAGTAGGAGGGGCTTCTGATCATGGGACGCTATGATTGACTGTACGGCGATGACGTCGGGAGCAGGTCCTACCTTATCCCAGTTGTTGGTAGTTGACTATGATCTGTCAGTGACCGCTCGAGCACACTTTTTTTGGGCACCAATTGAGTGTGCCACCAGAACAAAATCGCCCCAGGCTGGTAGGAGGGGCTTCCGATCATATGCACTATGATTGACTGCACAGTGATGATGTCATCCTGCTGTTCTGATTATTGATATTTGACCATGAGCTGGCCCTTTAAGTGGGCTGTGATGCCGTAGGCTGGTGGGAGGGGTTCCTGATCATGTGGCACTTTGGCTGCACAGTGATGTTTTTGGAAGCATGGCCTACCGGCTTTCAATCATTGGTAGTTGACCGAGCTGTCGGTGACAGCTCGACCTAGGTTCTTCGGGCACCAATTGAGCATGCCACCCGAACTTCCGAAGACTGGTAGGGGGGCTCCCAATCATATGGCCCTATGATTGACTGCACAGTGATGATGTCATCAGGTGCGCTTCCCACAGTTCCTAGTCATCTGTATTTTACTATGAGCTAGCCCTGTAAGTGGGCTAAGATGCCAGAGGCTGGTAGGAAGAGCTCCTGATCGTGTAGCACTATGATTGGCTGCACAGTGATGACATCATCAGAAGCAGGTCCTACTGGCTCCCAGTCATTGGTAGTTGACCGTAAGCGGTCAGTGACAGCTCGACTATATTTCTTTGCCACCAGAACAAAACCTCTCAAGAGTGTTAGGGGGGCTCACAATCATGTGGCACTATGATTGGCTGCGGACTAATCATGTCACTAGGGCACGTCCTAATGTTCCTAGTCATCGGTATTTGACCTAGCCCTTTAAGTGAATTTTGATGCTTGAGACTGGTAGGAGGGACTCCTGATTTATAAAGCGCTATGATTGGCTGCACAGTGATGATGTCTTTGGAAGCAAGTCCTACCGGCTCCCAATCATTGGCAGTTAATTGTGAGCTGTCGTTGACAACTCGACTATGGTTCTTTTGGGCACTGACTGAGCGTGCCACCAGCAACCAATGAAACCTCTCAAGAGTGGTAGGGGGGCTCCTAATCATGTGGCACTGTGATTAGGTGCACAATGATGATGTCATCAGGAGCACATCCTACTGGTTCCTGATTGTCGGTAGTTGATCACGAGCTGTCAGTGACAGCTCGACAGTGGTTCTTTGGGCATCAATTGAGCATGCTACCAGAATAAAACCTCCCAAGACTGGTAGGAGGAGCTCCCAATTATGTGGCACTATGATTGGCTGCACATTAATGATATCATCAGGAGCACGTTCTATTGGTTCTTGATTGTCTGTAGTTATCAGGAGCAGTTCCTCCACTTCCTGTCCCAGGGTGGCAACCCTCCCTGATTAAATCCCTAAGCCAGAGTAGCATTGTCATCTTGTAGGGTCTAAGCTGATGTTCTAATGCACATCTTGCAATTACCTTGGAGAGTGCAAGGCCTCATGAGATTCCAAGGTCATCAAATAGCTAAGGAGCAAGGGGGAGTGAGGTGGAGTGGAACAAAACAAGGACTATGAAGGCAAAAAGGTGACCATGACCAACCTCACTCTATGATATAAATCCGTCTTTGAACCCTCCATGAAATTTTTTCCTGACGAAACCTTAACAGGAACTCTGGCCTTTCACGAAGGACCTGTGGCTTTAGGAACACCACCTGGGTACATTATTGGAGGTTTCCTCAACCACTTATGACTGGACAGACTTCATTCTTTTGACTGTAGGCTGACCAAATGGCCTCTTTCACACCACATAGGCCACAGGTATACTTTGAAGCAGCTGCTTAGGATGTGGCGGATGAACGTGAAGCCATCTGTGGGCCTTTTCCTGTTTTTCTAAAGTCTGAGGTGCTCTGTAAGGTACATCAGTAGAGATCACTGAGCAGATTTATGGCGTAGAGTCTCTGGCAGGTCCTCGGGAAACATTATTGTGAAATACAGGGCAGGTTGTTCTCAGCCTAATGAGGAGCAATCTGTCAGCGGGAGCGCCCTTGTCTTCTTCAAAGTCATCAGTCGTACCTTCAACTCTTCAAAGGTTCCACAAACTGGAAACACATGCTAGCCTGTCAAAATTTATCAATGATATTAACATGTTTCAGTTGTTCTTCAGAATGGAAAATGTCTGAGATAAAGTTTTGATTGTGGATGATATATTATATTGAGCTCAGCTGACTTCCTGCTCAGATAAAAGGCCAAGGGTGTTTTTTTTTTTTTTTTTTTTTTTTAAAGCCTAACTCCACACCTGAATATAGGAAGGGCAAGAGCAGCACAGATCTAATGGAAGTCCAATGAGTTCTTATGGCACATGACAAGAAATTGTAAGTAAAAGCTGTGTTTCATGGGCTCAAATCCCCGGGTTTTATCCATTCCCAACTCTGTCCAAAACAATACGTTTTCGCTGAGCTTTAAAGTCCAACCCTGGGCCAATTATTATGGTATCCTCAGGTAATTAAAAAAAAAAAAAAAAGAGAACTAGCAAACTGAGAACCTACGATGAGTGCTGGGTGTCTTGGACCTTCCCCCTTCACTGGCCAATCATAAGCAACCGAGGCATTCTCTGCCAAGTATCCACATGTACAAACACCCCATGTATATGTGTGGCTGTGGGTGGGGAATGCCCTAGGCACACATGTTTGGCCAAGAACATTTGACAGCTTTCTGGTGGGCTCACTAAGTTGGCTTTTGGACTGGGCTCAGTTGGCTTTTGGACTGGGCTCAGTTGGCTTTTGGACTGGGCTCAGTTGGCTTTTGGACTGGGCTCAGTTGGCTTTTGGACTGGGCTCAGTTGGCTTTTGGACTGGGCTCAGTTGGCTTTTGGACTGGGCTCAGTTGGCTTTTGGACTGGGCTCAGTTGGCTTTTGGACTGGGCTCAGTTGGCTTTTGGACTGGGCTCAGTTGGCTTTTGGACTGGGCTCAGTTGGCTTTTGGACTGGGCTCAGTTGGCTTTTGGACTGGGCTCAGTTGGCTTTTGGACTGGGCTCAGTTGGCTTTTGGACTGGGCTCAGTTGGCTTTTGGACTGGGCTCAGTTGGCTTTTGGACTGGGCTCAGTTGGCTTTTGGACTGGGCTCAGTTGGCTTTTGGACTGGGCTCAGTTGGCTTTTGGACTGGGCTCAGTTGGCTTTTGGACTGGGCTCAGTTGGCTTTTGGACTGGGCCCAGTTGGCTTTTGGACTGGGCCCAGTTGGCTTTTGGACTGGGCCCAGTTGGCTTTTGGACTGGGCCCAGTTGGCTTTTGGACTGGGCCCAGTTGGCTTTTGGACTGGGCCCAGTTGGCTTTTGGACTGGGCTCAGTTGGCCTTTGGACTGGGCTGGGCTACAGTAGGGTGGCTGTGGACTGGGCGCAGTTGGGTTTCAAATAGAATCCAAACCTGTTCAAGCTCATCCTTATTGGCCAATAGACCTCTGGAAAGGTGACTTCCTGTCCCTGTAACAACTGCACCTCCCTTTTCTTTTATTGCCATCACAGGCTCAGGAAGTGAGGGAAAATCTCCCTAATGGGTTTACATGTAGGATCAAAAAACAGATATTTTGCATTTTCCACACTCTATGCAAATTTTTTTTTTTGGGCTGAAGCTGGTCTTTAAAAACCCTTTGCTAATGTTTCCATTCAACCACTAAATAATAAAATATGTCCTCCCTTTTTAAGAAGAACCTCCTCAAATGCCCCATCACTTGTATGGAACTTGCCCTGCCTATCACAAATCCCCCATCTGTTATAATCTAGCTGACAGGCAAACACTATGCAAAGAAAGCCAAGCTCCTTCCATGGAAATGAGGTGTAGGCTGGGACTGAGCGAGGTAGTTTCACCCACTCCATCCTGACTATTCAAATCTCTGGCAGGGATCAGTATCGCCTCGCCGTCACCCACTTACATGTAAAACCAGTTTTTAGAGAGCGTCTTCTCATGATATAAAAATGCACCCGTCCCTCCTCCCTCTGGGACAGCTATGACGGAAATGCACTGCTTAAACTGTCAGTTTTATATGATGACAAGATAAGCTCATTCTCTCCCTGTAGGCTCCTTCCGAAAACCAGGCGAAAGATTATGAAAAAGTTGCATTTCCGATAATCTCTATTCTATTACTATTCTAGTTAACTGCATCTTCAGTCCCAAAATTATATATATATATTTTTTTAAATTTTTTGAAAGAAAAGTGTTCATGTACCCCTGTTAGGTTTTAATTACGATCTGACTTGGGCCAGCTTCACCTTTTTGCGTTGAAGTAACACATGCATTATCACAATGCTTAGTAGCACATGTAACATGCATTAGGTTATAGCTGACCATTTATTTTGAAAGAGCTGGTAGCCTATTCCTTCAAACTATTTAAATTTAGTTTACATACGGACCTCGTGCACACTGGACATTTTGCTATCTCTTCTTAGACACCTTTCCTCTTTGCAGTGGCGTTTTTGGCAGACAAAATGCTTGACTCTTGTAAACGCGTGTAACACGTTTGGGTGCGTTTAGGCTTGTCAAGCGCTTGGACGTTAATTCATTTCATTGGCCACAATAATTCATTTCATTGGCCACAATAATAATTTATTCTGGCAATTAAAATAAATTCATGCTCAAGCGCTAACTGCATTTAGACACGGCAAGCGTTTTTTCTGCCATAACGCCGCTGCTCCTGGACGCAATGGCAGAGGTGTTTTTTGCATGCACACAGAGGCTAACATGCAGGGGCATTTAGAGGCAGAAAAAAAAAAAAAATGCCAGACGCCCCTAACAGCCATGTTAAAGAGGTCCAGTGTGCATAAGGCTACAAGTAGCAGAAGTACCTCATTCTGTATTCATAACAGTCTCTAGTCATCTTTTGCCTGGGAGAGGGGTCTGTATCACTCGTAGCTGGTAAGACTCTGCTGCATTCACTTGTGCAGTAAAAGAACAATGCAGCAGGAGGAGAGAGCAGAGTGATGACTTAATAGTTTATTGCTGCTCCTTCACTGTTTAGTCAACTGGCTGTGGTCAGAGAGGTTACATAGTAGGTGAGGTCGAAAAAAGACACAAGTCCATCAAGTCCAACCTATGTGTGTGATTATATGTCAGTATTACATTGTATATCCCTGTATGTTGTGGTCGTTTAGGTGCTTATCTAATAGTTTCTTGAAGCTATCAATGCTCCCCGCTGAGACCACCGCCTGTGGAAGCAAATTCCACATCCTTGGCGCTGTTACAATAAAGAACCCTCTACGTAGTTTAAGGTTAAACCTCTTTTCTTCTAATTTTAATGAGTGGCCACGAGTCTTGTTAAACTCCCTTCCACGAAAAAGTTTTATCCCTATTGTGGGGTCACCAGTATGGTATTTGTAAATTGAAATCATATCCCCTCTCAAGCGTCTCTTCTCCAGAGAGAATAAGTTCAGTGCTCACAGCCTTTCCTCATAACTAATATCCTCCAGACCCTTTATTAGCTTTGTTGCCCTTCTTTGTACTCGCTCCATTTCCAGTACATCCTTCCTGAGGACTGGTGCCCAGAACTGGACAGCATACTCCAGGTGCGGCCGGACCAGAGTCTTGTAGAGCGGGAGAATTATCGTTTTATCTCTGGAATTAATCCCCTTTTTAATGCCAATATTCTGTTTGCTTTGTCTGCAGCAGCTTGGCATTGCATGCCATTGCTGAGCCTATCATCTACTAAGACCCCACTATAGACCCTATTGGGGGAAATAATTGACTAGGCAGTTCAGAAAGCCTCTTGTGGTCATTACTGGTCCTCCTTCACCCACCTCCACTGATAAAGAGTTGACAAAGCTGACCTTACAAATTTATGGAGCAGTTTGCCGAGTTGCTGGCCTGAGGGCGGTCACATTCCACCTGCAGGTCCAGCCATACTCGCTGTATGTGCAGCCAAATTCCAGTTCCAAAAAAAGTCATCTACCTTCTATTTTTTTTTTTAATTTTGCTTTGAACCCTTCTTGTTGTTTATTGTTGCTTGACAAGCTGATGGTAACCTGTCATGGAGTACTCTGATTATATGCCTGCGCCATGATTAACAACAGGAACTCTAGCCAAATTGCAATGACCTTTGGGTACAGACAGGTAGATGTCTTTCAAGAACGTTGCTTGGTCGTACATCCTTCATCCATTGATAGAAAGGGTAGATTGTAGAGTGTAGAGTCCCGAACTCGTAGGACGTTTAGAGGGAATGGCAGCACAACAGAAATCATAAGTCGAGCAAACCTTTTATTTTATGCAACAAATGGAGAAGCCAAAGCATTTTGGGGGCTCAACAGCTCCTCTTCATTGGGGTTAAGATGCTGATAATAAATGGGGAGTAGAGTTGACAGCAGGGTGGATTATTTTTCCTTTTTCTAGTAAAAAATTTACTGCACACGCTAGAAAAGAAAGTGGGAAGGACACTATAAACTGCAGCCTTTAATGTTCACATGGCTGGTACCACGTCTGTCAATAAATGACACTGAAAGATGCAATGGGGGTTGATTTACTAAAGGCAAATAGACTGTGCACTCTGCAAGAACAGTTGCTCCAGAGCTTAGTACATAAGGAGCTTTGCTGACTTTCATCATCCAATCAAGTGCAAGCAAAAAAGGCATTTTTTTTTTTAATTTTCCTTGCATGTGATTGGGTATTCTTTGCAAAATGAAGCTTTATCTCATTTACTAAGCTCTGGAGCAACTGCACTTGCAGAATGCACAGCAGTGGCGGCCCGTCCATTAGGGAAGCGCCGCCCCCCCCCCCCCCAATCCATGAGTCTGGCCCCCCGATCTACATGCAGGGTGCATGGATTCCAATGGGGTGGGGGGTGTTTTTTTTTTAAAGTAGGTGATTAGAGCAAGAGGCTCTAATAGGCTTCAAAAAAGGGTGGGCTCGGGGGGCAGTGCCCACCCAGTTGTATGACAGTAGTGAATAATTATTCGCTATTGGCCGCTAGGAGAATCAGCGTTACAATCAGGAAGCGGGTCATGAGACCCGTCACCAGATTGGCCGAAAGGAGATCGATCGGATTGGTCGCCAGGAGAAGGAGGAGACGCCGGGGAAGCAAGACAGTCCTGAGAGAAGCCACCGCCGCCCGTGCGATGGAGTAAGTACGGGCTCTGACTGACCAACTGGGGGGGTGCCGTCCGTGACTCCCACGACCCAGCCGACCTGGGGGGGGGGGCTTCTGTGCCATCCGTGACCCTTTAGTAAATCAATGACACAGTCCCTACGAAAACAAGCTAACAGCACTTTAAAGGTAGCACATCAAATATAAAATGTAATAATTTTATTTGTACAAAAAGCTTAAAAACTTTTAAAAAAACAAGGCACCCTAACAATATGGGTGTCTATTGCTAATACTCTGCAGCATACATCTATTTACAGGTAACAAATGAGCACAACCCAGATGGTCATATAAGGTATTCCATGCAGGAGTTTTGGCGCGTTTCGCCAATGCCCGGCACTTTCTCAGGTATTCTTTGGTATTCTTCTAGTATAGAACTCTGGCAAAAGCAAAATAACAATAGGTGACATGTACATCCCTATATGCAAATAAGCAGGTATAAATAGTTATCCAAACGTGTATATTATAAATAATAATGCCTGTCACAGATCTACAGAATACAAGCAGCTTGAACCAGGAAGGTGATCACTATGGAACAGGGAAATCGCCCATACTTTCACGATGTACAGATTTGGGAGGGAAATCTATTTTCTCCCTAAAGTGCAGAAAATATTTTTGCAGTTATTAAACAGATACTCAATTTCAAATACCTTCAATGATATATTTACGGGATCAAAAAGGAGCAAATAACGAATTTCATTGGTAGGGTTTACGTACCCTTAAAAGTGGCATCATTTTAGAATCTTGAGGACAGTTTCTGCGGAATGTTCCTAGGCTTGCAAAACCGGCTCCACCTATCATAAAGCTTGGTGAATGCATACCTGTCCCGGTGAGGACGAAAACAAATATAGATAAGATAGCGATTTCATATTATGCAATCTACTATTGGACAGGCTCACCCACTGCTGGAATTCTCAGTTGGAATGAAGGCTGGCGCATTGGCTGTAGACATATTCAGTGTTCTCTCCACATTCTCCACGTCTGCTGTTAATCATGGCATGGACATATCATGAGAACATATGGTGAAAGGTTACCGTTGGCTTGTCAGAAAAGTGATAAATTGGAAGGAACATACTGTATACAGTCAGGAACACAAAACCCAAGGACCCCAACAATAAAGATCTAAAGGAGAAAAGGGTACACTATTGTTCCAGACAAGCAGACACAAAGTCCACTCCAAGGGAACTGCTTGTTTGGAACAATAAAGCTTCTTTGAATTATAACACTTGCCACTTTTTTTTTTTTGTCCTTCCGATTTAGTGGTGGTTGGGGCAAAGGACGAGCCCCTACTTGGTCAGCCAAGAGATTGACCCAGTGCATGTTTTACTTTGTTTCCGGACCTCTTTTTTTAATTAACTCAGTGCCCCCCATGAGGCCAATTGGGGTGGGCAATCCCAGGCAGCACTCATGGAGGCATGTTGTGAGGTGGCACTTAGACCAGAGGGTCTATAGTGAACACTCGGTCCTTGGTGCATGTTCAGTCCCTGAGCTGCATAGCGTCATTGGTTGTTATGGTGCACCACAACCACTAATGACACTAAATGACCCGGCCGTCTGCATCCTAGGAACCAGGAATAAAAAATGGCTGCCTTGCTTGGTATCCACTCCCGGCATGGTCCTGAGTTCACTAATACTTCAAGTGAATCATATTTTCACCTTGCATGGTCAACGAGCTCTACGTTACCCAAGCACTAGTGGTAACAAATTTTTTTTTTTTTTTTTTTTTATTACTCACTCACCCCTGTTTCAGATGTAGTTATGGCTTATTGAATAATAGATGAGGCATCTGATTAGCAGAGGAGCTCCTGTCCAAGGAGAACAGATTGGGACAAGGCTACAGTATAGTGTGTTCTAGTTGGCTTCAAGGAGCAACTACATAAGTCAACTTGGACTTGGTTAACAGGTGGGAGCTGCCATGAGTCATGTAAGGTGCAGAGCAAGGTCTCAAAGCTGCTTTCAACATGGATGGCTATGGATAACCCAAGCCTACCCAGAGATCACAGGAGTTGACTCCCCCTGTTACAGCCCCCTCATATGCCTTGATCACCTATTGTCTCTATCGTGGCACCTCTTGCATCCTGAATGACCTCAGACTTGGCCAACAATGCCACTTCAACTTGCAGTCTCTAAGGTGTTCACAGTAGGCTTCTCACCTTACTCTTCCTCTGGCCCTTCGTCCACCACACATTGGACTGGAGCCCACCAATAAGCACCCAGACCATTGCAGTCCTCAGGCATAGGGCTTCCCTACGCTAAGGATACCCCAAACGTTCACACCACTTTGCATTAAAATACAAGTCAAGACCACAGCCCTGTCCATGAGTTTTCTTCTATCTTATAACTAAAGTTCCTTGTGTTGATGATTCCAACTGTGGTTCCAACAGCTTTAGAGTTGGCCGGATTGGAGATGACGTCAATATTGTCTGAAACAACATTGGATAATCGCTATTCCCCCCCCCCCCCCCCCTTTTTGGAAAAACCGCAAAGCCTGTAGGTTGTTGAAGACAATTCCTACTAAAGGTTTTAAAATGTGGACAGGTATCCGTATTTTATGTATTTTTTTTTTTTTTTTTACTTCCTGTTCTCTTTTAGGTGTTCTCATTATTGACCTGCATTCTACGTAATACTGGTTTATCCCGTACAAAAATGTCTTATTGTTTGCATGGAAGAAACATACTAATGCACAACAGCCAATCAGCAACTGAGCTGAATTTAGCGTTGCTAATGGGTCAATAAAAGCAAATTTTCGATTGGTTGTCCCAGGCTACAACAAACATACCATTTGCTGGTAAATCGCTTCAAGCTCTACTAACACTTGTGTGCCAACAGCTGTCCAGAAAAGACATCTTGCCGTATAGCGAGGACCTTTTAACATTGCATTATATATATTCAATGCTTGTCTGTCATTAATTAGCTGACCTAGTAACTCAGCTTGAGAAGAAAATGGGGGTGGGGAAGGGTTTAATCCTTCCAAACTAAAATAGCGTGACGTGCGTTCAATCAAATTATTTTAAATTGGACGGTAAGATTAGGAAGTATAAATGATGTAGGCTTTGGAGCCAGAAAGTGCTCAAGGCAAATAGGCCAACAGAGTTTGTACTAAATATAGGAATGTCCAGCTCAGGCTGTGGAGGGAGGCGACCTCGAGCAGTCATTTGGTATAGGGACCGCAGCGGATTACGGGGGACTTCTACCATCATGAGCGGTTTAGAAAAAATATTTAAAGCTGAATTCCAAGCAAATGGTTAAATGTACAGATGTACAGATTTCTGTCCATCCAGTTCTGAAATTTACACAGCTCTGCCGCACAGCCCTGTCCGCAAGGCATGAGACCGAGCGGTGGTAAGCACCTGAATTTGCCTTCGGTATCTTGTTATCTCCTGTAAAGCAGAAATTCAGAAGAGAGTGATGCTGTTGGGAGCCAATCATTTGTGCTGCATTGCCCATATGCTAAAAGGAGGAGACACGCTAATAGGAGGAGAGAGCACAGGGACAGAGAGATGACTTCGCAAGTCTGCTACTTTCGTCTTTCGCTATTTTTATTCTGATAACCCAACATTTTGGGCTTTTCTTTTTAAAAAGAAACAAATTATCTATGGCAAACTGTGGCCCACCGGCTAGATGTGGCCCTTTGCTTGCCTTTATCCAGCCCTTGGGGCACCGTGCCATCCAGTGACACCAATGATGGGGCACCATTCCCCCTACTGGCACCAATGATGGGGCGCCATTCCCCCTACTGGCACCAATGATGGGGCACCGTTCCTCCCACTGGTGCCAATGATAGGGCACCGTTCCTTCCACTGGCGCCAATGATGGGGCACCGTTCCTCCCACTGGTACCAGTGATAGGGCACTGTTCCTTCCACTGGCGCCAGTGGTGGGGCACCGTTCCTCCCACTGGCGCCAGTGATGGGGCATCGTTCCTCCCACTGGCGCCAGTGATGGGGCATCGTTCCTCCCACTGGCGCCAGTGATGGGGCATCGTTCCTCCCACTGGCGCCAGTGATGGGGCACCGTTCCTCCCACTGGCGCCAGTGATGGGGCACCGTTCCTCCCACTGGCGCCAGTGATGGGGCACCGTTCCTCCCACTGGCGCCAGTGATGGGGCACCGTTCCTCCCACTGGCGCCAGTGATGGGGCACCGTTCCTCCCACTGGCGCCAGTGATGGGGCACCGTTCCTCCCACTGGCGCCAGTGATGGGGCACCGTTCCTCCCACTGGCGCCAGTGATGGGGCACCGTTCCTCCCACTGGCGCCAGTGATGGGGCACCGTTCCTCCCACTGGCGCCAGTGATGGGGCACCGTTCCTCCCACTGGCGCCAGTGATGGGGCACCGTTCCTCCCACTGGCGCCAGTGATGGGGCACCGTTCCTCCCACTGGCGCCAGTGATGGGGCACCGTTCCTCCCACTGGCGCCAGTGATGGGGCACCGTTCCTCCCACTGGCGCCAGTGATGGGGCACCGTTCCTCCCACTGGCGCCAGTGATGGGGCACCGTTCCTCCCACTGGCGCCAGTGATGGGGCACCGTTCCTCCCACTGGCGCCAGTGATGGGGCACCGTTCCTCCCACTGGCGCCAGTGATGGGGCACCGTTCCTCCCACTGGCGCCAGTGATGGGGCACCGTTCCTCCCACTGGCGCCAGTGATGGGGCACCGTTCCTCCCACTGGCGCCAGTGATGGGGCACCGTTCCTCCCACTGGCGCCAGTGATGGGGCACCGTTCCTCCCACTAATACAAACAATAGATCAATAATCCTCCCACTAATACAAACAATAGATCAATAATCCTCCCACTAATACAAACAATAGATCAATAATCCTTCCACTAATACAAACAATAGATCAATAATCCTTCCACTAATACAAACAATAGATCAATAATCCTTCCACTAATACAAACAATAGATCACTAATCCTTCCACTAATACAAACAATAGATCACTAATCCTTCCACTAAAACCAATGATGGGGCACTTTCTAATCCCACTGGCCACAATCTGCCCCCCCCCCCCCCCAAGCCCCAAGGACGGTAAGGTTCAGAAAGTTTGTAGACCCCTGATCTATGGGCAGCTTAAGGTTTCAATTTGACAAACGAAGCCTCAAAGCAAGCTGCTGTGCTTTGTTGTACTTTTAGATAACTCCTAGTGCTTTGAGAATCCTTTACATGTATTAAATGTTTAAAACCTATTAAAAAAAGAAATAAACCTGCAATAAAATTGAGCCAAATAGTTTCTCTAAGGGCTCATTCACATTATGATTTGCGCCCGAGCTTGCGCATTTGTTTTGCTCGTTCATGTGCATGAAGTTTTAAAGCTTCCCTGTGCGCCTGAAATCCAGTACCATGCGTTTTGGTGGGCACAAATGCACGCGCGTTTGCTAGATGCATGGAGGCGCCTGCAGAAGCCACCGTGTATTTTGTGTGTGAAGCCACGTGATTTAGCTTGTCGTCCCACACTGTGCCTTGTGCGAACAAGCTTTAATGGTGTACATTTCTTTTGGTTACATATTGATAGACTAAATCAACTGCCGCTATATAATACTTGTGGGCTTTGTGGATATCGCTGCTTGACAAAGGTCTTGGCTGTACCTTTTCCCTCTCCCTGGAGTCTTACTCCTCCTGTTGCAATACGAGTAGCCAGCTGTCCTCTGTTGCATACCCATTGATGCAAATTATAGGAAAATACAACAGGCAGAGTGATCCCATGTTATGCAGGTGGGCGGAGCTGGGAACCCAGGACCTGAAATCTTGCCGCTGGTGTTTTTAAGAAGTAATTAAACTTGCTAATGTGAATTTTTTTTTCGTTTTTGGTGGACTTGCTCTTTAAACATATATATAATATTACAACATTTACTTCCAAAACATAAAACAAAAAATGTTTAGCTTGGATTTTGTGTACTGTACACAACAGCTGACATGCCAGGGCGGTGTGTCACCTTGTCGCAGCCTCTTATTGGACGTGACCCTCACATAATATTGACATAAAACTGTTTTATTTGGACTGCAAGTCCAGCAATTGTTTGAAGAAGGGAGCATTGCATGTTACATGCCATGGGGCTTATTTACTAAAGGCGTAGAAGCTGCACGCTTGGTAAAGTGAATATTATTAAATAAGAAGCTGTCTTCACTTTGAGTAATCCAATCATGTTCTAGCAAAAGATCCTGTTAGTTTAATCTCCCCCACACGTGATTGGGTATTTAAAGGGAACACAAGCTCACCATTTATTTATTTATTTACATTTTTATTGAAGCAAACAGGAGAATAAACCTGTAAGGCACATGTTAGGCAGTTCTGTATCAAAGCAAATAAGTTACAAAATTTTGTAGGAAATCACCTTATTTATTAACATTCACTTTGTAAAGTAAACAGTCTCTACTCTACTCCTGTAGTACATCGGCCTCTATGTTTTTACAGATGACCTTGCACCGTGGTATCTGGAGGACATGTAGGGCAAACCTGACCTTCCCTTTATCTTGTTCCAGATTACACTGCAATGTATATTGGCTTCTGGAAATGGGATAACAAGACAATGTACACCAGACAGAAAGAATTTACAGAATGTATTATTTTATTGTATTTAATGTTATTTCATTTTTAATATGAAAAAGTGTATAAACTCGTTTTTTTATTTGTGTTTTAAAGTCTTTATTTTACAAATAATAGTGGTAGGAATCCATTACATTTAGTTTGTCAAATCATGCTGGGCTTTCTAAAAAAAAAAAAAAAGCCCAGCACTGCTTGCCTGTGTTCATTGACTAATCCAGATGGTCCTCTCTCTGTACTGTAAAGCCTGATACACATTATCAGACAAATTCTTGTCTCCCTTTTTTTTTTTTTTTTTTTGCATAAACATTTTATTAAACGAACAAGGAAGTACAGTAGGAAAATTCCAAGTATAGTTCACAATCAAAAAAAGGAATACATGTTGTAACATCAACAGTTCCTATTCATTTTATTTATCGTATTGATCAGCGTATATCACGCACATTCATTTTAAGAGGGAAGTTTCTGGAAAAAAGCTTACATTTTAAATAAGGAACTTTGAAGCAAAATAAGGGTCATTGCCCATCTGCAGCCTCACCAATGCAGCCTGATCAGTGCCCATCTGCAGCCTCACAAGTGCCTCAATGCAGCCCCATCAGTCAACATCAATGCAGCCTCACCATTGCCATCAATGCAGCAGCCTCGCCATTGCCTTCACTGCAGCCGCCTCGCCATTGCCTTCACTGCAGCCGCCTCGCCATTGCCTTCACTGCAGCCGCCTCGCCATTGCCTTCACTGCAGCCGCCTCGCCATTGCCTTCACTGCAGCCGCCTCGCCATTGCCTTCACTGCAGCCGCCTCGCCATTGCCTTCACTGCAGCCGCCTCGCCATTGCCTTCACTGCAGCCGCCTCGCCATTGCCTTCACTGCAGCCGCCTCGCCATTGCCTTCACTGCAGCCGCCTCGCCATTGCCTTCACTGCAGCCGCCTCGCCATTGCCTTCACTGCAGCCGCCTCGCCATTGCCTTCACTGCAGCCGCCTCGCCATTGCCTTCACTGCAGCCGCCTCGCCATTGCCTTCACTGCAGCCGCCTCGCCATTGCCTTCACTGCAGCCGCCTCGCCATTTCCTTCACTGCAGCCGCCTCGCCATTGCCTTCACTGCAGCCGCCTCGCCATTGCCTTCACTGCAGCCAACTCACCATTGCCTTCAATGCAGCCTGATCAATGCCCATCAGCGGCCTCGCCATTGGCATCACTGCAGCGGCCTCGCCATTGGCATCACTGCAGCCTGATCAATGCCCAGCCATCTCCAGCTGCCCATTGGCATCACTGCAGCGGCCTCCCCATTGGCATCACTGCAGCGGCCCCCCGATTGGCATTAATGCAGCCTGATCGATGCCCATCTGCAGCCTAGAAGGGGACAGGGAGGGGGCGGGACGAACTCTGACAGATTGCATACAGTAAGAATCTCCTATGATAGACAGAACGGTGTTCCAATGACGGCCGCTGCAGTGACGGCCCAGGAGACGGGACTTCCTATTACAGAGGCCGCCAAGTAAACAGGAGATTCTCACTGTATGTAATCTGATGGTGCTCGTCCCGTCCTCCTCCCTGTCCCCTCCGAGACAGCAAAAATTGAAGTATAGGCGTATAACACACACACGGTATTTGTACCCGATTTTCAGGGTGAAAAAGTGCTGTTATACTCCAATAAATACAGTCCCCATATCAAAAAAGAAGAGATTACTAAGACCCGGGTCACACAGGGGCAACTTGTCAGGCCACTTAGCCGCCTGACAAGTCGTGGTCCATTCTGTACAATGGAACCATTGTAATAGGAGCGACTTAAGTCGCTCCGACTTAAAAAAAGGTTCTTGTACTACTTTGGGGCGTCTTTGGATCGTCTTGCATTGACTTCTATACAGAAGTCGTTTATGCAAGCCACACTGAAGTCGCAATGCACGGGGCGACTTCAGAGTCCTCCGACTTTTGAAGCCGCCCCTGTGAACCGGCTCTAAAAGTACGAAAATTCTCGTAGGAAAGAATAAAAATTGGAAAGTGATGTATTGTGTTTGTATTTTGTGACAAAAACTGTACTGATGAACCACTTCAGCCCCGGAAGATTTGGCTGCTCAATGACCAGGCAATTTTTTGCGGTTCGGCACTGCGTCGCTTTAACTGACAATTGTGCGGTCTTGAGATGCTGTACCCAAACAAAATTGACGTCCTTTTTTCCCACAAATAGAGCTTTCTTTTGGTGGTATTTGATCACCTCTGCGCTTTTTTATTTTTTGCGCTATAAACAAAAGAAGAGCGTCAATTTTGGAAAAAACACTATCTTTTTTACTTTTTGCTATAATAAATATCCCACATTTTTTATCAAAAACACAATTTTTTTCTCAGTTTTGGCCGATATGTATTCTTCTACATATTTTTGGTTAAAAAAAAATCGCAATAAACGTATATTGATTGGTTTGCCCAAAAGTTATTGCATCTACAAAATAGAGGATAAATTTATGGCATTTTTATTTATTATTATTATTAATATTAATAATAATATTTTTTTTTTTAGTAGTAATGGCAGCGATATATATATATATATATATATATATATATATATATATATATATATATATATATATATATATATATATATATATATATATATATATATATATATATATATATATATATATATATATATATATTTTTTTTATTGGGACTGTGAAATTATGGTGGACACATCGGACACTTTTGACACATTTTTGAAACCATTGACAATCATACAGCGATTAGTGCTATAAAAATGCACTGATTACTGTGTAAATGTCACTGGCAGGGAAGGGGTTAACACTAGGGGGCGATCAAGGGGTTAACTGTGTTCCCTCACTGTGTTCTAACTGTAGGGGGGATGGGACTGTCTAGGAGGAGAGAGAGAGAGAGAGAGAGATCGGTGTTCATACTTAGTATGAACACACGATCTGTCTCCTCTCCCCTGAAAGAACCGGGATTTGTGTGTTTACACACACAGATCCCAGGTTCTTGCTCTGTCACGAGCGATCGATCTATTTATGATTTTCTGATCGTGTGTGCCTTTTTAGGAGGAAAGGAGAGAAATCCCATCTTTTGTATTTCAATCTGAAGTCTTTGTGATATGATCTCCCTGTATATGTATGTATGTGTGTGTGTGTGTGTGTGTATATATATATGTGTGTGTGTATATGTGTGTGTGTATATATATATATATATATATATATATATATATATATATATATATATATATATATATTGCAGAAACCTTCTTTTGCTTGTGCCACCTATTGGTTATAAGTTGTCGTATTTATGAAATATTAGTTTAATTGTTCATATTTATTGGATTACATTCGAGTATGAAATTATTTGTACTGAATATAAAATTAGTAAAAAAAATTATTTGTACTGAATATAAAAATAGTCAAAAATTATTTGTACTGAATATAAAAATAGTAAAAAAAAAAAAACAGTTTTGTAAACCATGCTGAACTTTCCAAAAATGAAAACCCAGCACTGCCTACTTGTTGAGCGCATGCATAATATTGGCCAAGCCAGATAGTCCTCTCTCTCCTATGAGGAACGGAGAAATATCCCACCTTCAAATATAGATAGATAGATTTATTTGGTAATAATGAACCATGACTCAAAACTAGTTCCAGTAAAAATCAGGGCTGCTTATGATAATTAGGAACGGCTGGCCACTATGGTGACAGAGCACATCAGGATATTATAACACATGCACTGTGCCAAGACCATAATATAGCGGCACGTAATTAAATTGTCCCAAAGCCAAAACCCATGATGGGTTTGGTCAGCCTGTATATTTAATGAGGTTGGTTGCAGTTCCTGTACCATGTAGATGTTTGACAGGACAGAGTGCTGTCAGAAGATAGTGCTGTAGGGGTTGTGCTCATCGTCATGCAACAGCTGGATTTGGCAAAAAAGCTGTTTTATATAATTAAAGGGTCAGTGCACCCAAAAATTATATTTTAGCTAAAGGTAGAACCCAGTGAGCTGAGTCAGCCCTTGCTTCCTTTATGATATATAATCCACTGGAGATAATGCTCCGTGTCTAACAGCGCTTGCTACTGTGCTAAACAAACTAAGTGATAAACAATAGCGGGACAAATAAAATAATAATAATAAATAATAAATATGTCCTAAATTGCATACATTTTTTAAACAAACAAAAGAATTGATGTGAAGTCCAAACAATGAAGTGTTATATTCTCCGTGATCATATGTGATATCCAGTATAAAAGTTCTCTGAGGCTTAGAAGATCACCTTGGTGTATATAGCCAACATTGGCTGATGTATGGCACAAACAGTTGTTTTCCAATGAAAGGTGACGTAAAATTCCTACTCACCAGACGTTGTTGATCCTCTTTTCCTTATAACAAGAGGAGTCAAATGAGGCTTAATGGTCTCCGTGACCGGGGAAGAAAAACCCGTCAATCAGTCCTTACACTCACTCCTCACGGAAGTTCGTGGTTCCAGGGATAGGATCTCTTATTGAGCAGGATAAAAAGGAAAAATACCTGGCCTCCTCATAGCATAAAAAAGTTCAGATGGCTTATTAAAAAACTTTCAATGAGGTTACAACTGCAAAAAATCTTAAAATATCCTCAGTCAGCATGCGTTCCACCTAGAGCTCAGTGTGGCTCACCGTGCATCTCAAGTTGACGTGTTTCGTCGTTGATATGACGTGATCAGAAGCTCATGGGCTTCTGATCACTTAATATAATAATAATAAAAAAATATTGCACTTACAATAGAGTGTTGATAAAAACGCCTTGAGTTTGGTTTGTCAGCCGACACACAACCAAACAAACCCATCCTCAGGAGAATTAGTCTGTATGGCCACCTTTTGTGGACACCTGACTACCACATCTAAATGTCCTTGGACATCCCATTCCAAAGCCATGGATAGTGATACTGTGTTAGCCCCCCCTATTATGGTTATATCAGCCTTGACTTTTTTCTGGGAAAGCTTTCCACAAGGTTTTGGAGTGTTTGTGGGAATTTGTGCCCATTAAACGAAAAATAACTTGTAGGTCAGGTACTGATGTTAGATGAGATGACCTGACTCTCACAATTGGAATTGCAATTCATCCCAAAGGTGTTCAGTAGAGTTGAGGTCATGGCTCTGTGTGGGCCACTTGGGTTCCTCCACACCAAACTGGCCAAACCATGTCTTTATGGCGCTGATTTTCTACGCAGGGGCACATTTATTGTGGAATGGAAAGGGAAACGGTTACACAAGGTTGAAGGGGAGGTCCAAAATTTGTTGGCCATATAGTGTAGTTGTGATCATCAGGTCCAGACAAACCTTTGGTCATATATTGTATAATAAATTGTCAGGTGGATTAATTCTCAATCATCAACCAAACACTGAAATAAGTGTACTTATGATGTATTTACAGTCCACCCAATCTGACCCTGTATACTAGCGGAATAGGGTTTGCCTACCCTTGTAGTCATCAGATCTTGGTGTATAGACACAGAATAGGCAAGCTATCTCCTCAATCCTATCTTACACCAACCTCCATGTGCCACCTGATTTTGTTAGTATGACACAAAGACGGGGGCGTCACATGCCAGTTGGCTTATGGGAGTAGGCAGCAAAAATCTATACTTGATGCAGCATGAATATGTCTGAGAAATTTAGATGAGCTGATTACAGAATAAACTATTGAGTCAGCCTGGACTAGAATCCCAGATTTCACCATCTACAATCCAAAGCCTTGAGGCCTCTTCTACCTGTCCTATCCAGCATGCCCATTAATGTGGGTGCATGGTGTTAGGCCAGGGTTTCTCAACTCCAGTCCTCAAGGCACTCCAACAGGCCATATTTTCAGGCTCTCCAGTATTTTGCACAGGTGATTTGATCAGTTTCATTGCCTTGGTAATTACCACAGCCGTTTCATCTGATGGAAATCCTGAAAACATGACCTGTTGGGGCGCCTTGAGGACTGGAGTTGAGAAACACTGTGTTAGGTAACCTTTCAGGATAGGCTCCTACAGGCATGCAGGGGGTTAACAAGCAAAGCTTGACGCTGTAACTTAGAACACAGAATGCAAATATGTGATGCAAACATGCTTTGTGTATGTGGAAGACAAGGACGCCAGCAGGGATTGACAGCAGCTTAAAGAGAGC
>JBBDGP010004626.1:0-132457 GCA_037952835.1 Lithobates septentrionalis
GTCCCTCCCTGCAGTCACCGGGGAACTGCCATCAAAAACCCGGTGTACCGAATAAAATGGTAGGAAAAAGCATTGAGGAGCTTCTCCTCAATAAATGAGAAATGTTCAGGTAGGCAGTCTAGTTGAAGCAGGTCGTTGAGGAGTGGAAAGGTTTCTTTGACGTCTCTGACGAACCGGGGGGTCCAGATCGCTGCAGGCGGTTGAAGAGGAGCGGAAATCAGGTTTAGAGGTGGTGGAGGAAGATCTTCTTCAGGAATAGGCAGCAATCCTAAGTTACGGACAAAGGCTTCACATTCGTGTAAGGCTCGCATCGAGTGCCATCTCTCGAGGCCGAGAGACGAAAAGGGAAACCCCATCTGTAGAGAACTTGGTGTTGTTGCAGGTGCATGGTTACTGGCCGTAAGTCACGCCTTTTGGCTAGAGTGATGGGGGATAGGTCGCTAAAAATTTGAAGTTTAGCACCTTTATACTCAATGCGATTTTTATTTCGCGTGGCCATTGTGAGAGCTTCTTTGCTTTCATAGTAGTGGAAGAGAGCTATTACGTCTCTCGGATTGGTGCCAGGGGGTGGTTTCGGAGCTAGGGACCGGTGAGCCCTGTCTAGCCTCCCATCGATATCTGGAATATGTGGGGCTATAGTGACAAACAGGCCTAGAAGATAGGAACGTATTTCTTTGGTCGGGAACTGTTTCCGGGATTCCACGGATCCTCACATTTTGGCGTCTCTCTCTGTTCTCCAAGTCTTCTTGCTGTAATTGGACCTGGAAAACAGTTTGTTTGAGTGTCGCATTATCTTCTTCAAGTACGTGCACATATTTCACCAATTCGTCAAACTTGGATTCTAGAGTGTCCGTACGATCGCCAAGTTGATCGATTTCCCCCCCCGGAGCTCTTGAGCCAGTTTCCCTACCGCTACTGTAAAGTTGCGGGTCAGATTTTGTAGCAGGGCCTGCAACTTGAAGTCCAGCACTGCAACTGTAACTGAACTATCTGAATCTTTCCCTTGGGATGGGGGAGTAGAGAGTGGAGTACCCGTTAACAATGCAGGATGATCAGCAAGGTGGCCTGCAGCGTGCTCTGCCATATCTTTGGAGTTGCTGTGTGAGGTTTCCCTCCTTTGTTGTGCAGAATGGGGTGTCTCTCGGGTTAGGGAATTGTGAGCAGAGAAGTCCGGTGTGGAAGTTGCTGAGTCTGCCGTTTGGTCCGCGGCGAGCGACGCAGCCGTCTGGCTAATTGAGGCTGGGGATTGCGGCCTATACAGGAACCTCTCCATGTTTTGAGCCAGCCGGGAGGTCGGAGGCAGGATAAACCCTTGGTAGACGTGCCGCTGGGAACCTATTTTCCCCATGAGATACCCGGAAGGTTCCGGGAGCTTTTCGAGTGGATCCTGGATCCTTGTAAGCTGGCGTTGCTGAGCAGGGTCCGGGATTGGAAGGAGCGGGTCCGGAGCTACTCTCTCAAGCGTCCGCCATCTCGCCCGCCGCGCATTCACTTTTGATTTTTGACGTTCGGGTCCTATTGACTTTAATGGGGTTCGATATTCAAGTCCGAACTTTCACGGAGTTCGAAAGTTCAGGTGCAAACTGAACACGGGTCCGTTCGGCCCATCCCTAATAATAACCCCCAATAACAACCCTTAACCCCAATACCGCTGTCTGTGTCAATGGTCGCAGTAGTGGGACTCGGGAGCGAGCCCACATGGGTGCCCCCATGGAAAGCATCTTCCCGCGGGGGGCACTCTATGAAGAGGAGGGGCCAGGAGCGCCGACGGGGGACCCCAGAAGAAGAGGATCGGGGCTTACAATCACTTTAAACCCCTAATCCTATTCCTTAACCCCTAACCAGATAAAGAATAAACCCCTAACCATAAACCTTTACAAAATAAAGTAAACAAAACAAATAAATACATTATAATAAATTAAAAATAAAAGCAGATAAAAAAGGCTGAAAATCATAGCAAGTAATTATCAAACAGATGATATTTTTCTCTATTAGCTAATAAATGACCAAAAAACCAACAAGAAAAAAACTGCGCTATACCATAAATAAGAAAAATGCATAGAATTGAATCAGTGCAAAGAATAGATACAAATTAGCATCAAATTGCATCTACTCATAAATGTGCAAAATGATAGTAAAGTCCGTAAACTCAGAAATCTAGAAAGTCTATTATGGAGATGGGAAGAGTCCCCCGATAATTCTTCTTAAAAACCAGTGTGAAAAGGTAGGAAATAAAAAACACCCTTCACAGTGACCCTCCACCACCTAAAGTATGCGCTTACCAGATTGCAAGCACAACAAGCACGTATCTGAACCCAACTCGGGGTGTGCAGCTAGCACTGGAGCAATCCTCTGAGTAGCGTAATGGAGGGTAACCAAGCACGTAGTAGGCTATATCCGGATGTCCCGCTAGTGATAGAACGTCCCTCTATACAGCGTGGCTCCAAGCATGTAAAGGGACAATGCAGCACCCGAATTCAAGGACATGGGGATTAAGAAAAGGTGGCCACAGTGTGATTCCGATAAAACAATTGATTAAAATAAAAGTAGAAAACGTACAAGATCGTAGCATAAACAGAGCAGTTCGCCGGACGGCAAGCGAGTGCCCGTTCTGGCAAGGTGCGATGACGTCAGAGCGTCAACCTCCCGACGTACGTTTCGTCTATAACTGACGTCCTCCAGGGAACAGGTGCCCCCATTGGAAAGCATCTTCCTGCGGGGGCACTCTATGAAGAGGAGGGGCCAGGAGCGCCGACGGGGGACCCCAGAAGACGAGGATCGGGGCTTACAATCACTTTAAACCCCTCACCCTATTCCTTAACCCTAACCAGATAAATAATAAACCCCTAACCATAACCTCTACAAAATAAAGTAAACAAAACAAATAAATACAGTATAATAAATAAAAAATAAAAGCAGATAAAAAAGGCTGAAAATCATAGCAAGTAATTATCAAATAGATGATATTTTTCTCTATTGGCTAATAAATGATAGAAAGCCTTACACCTCAGGACATGGACCAATCACATGTGTTGTGTCAGACGACCCCAAGCTGAAGGCTTCCTCATTGGACTCACCTGAAGTATCACAGACGTATTGGTGGCTTCTTCTTCCAGCTGCTGCTTCTTCAGAGACGGCGAGTCGTAACTATGGAAAAACTGGTTGCCAAACCCTCGTCCTTTCCCCCGGTCTCCCCATCCTCTGAACCCGCGACCCCCCTGGCCCCTCCAGGGTAAGATGCCTCTTCCTCGTCCTCTTCCATGGTCATACAGACTCGGGTTTGGATCAGGTCCCTGATGAATGCCGCCCGTCTCACCTCCATTGGTTACACCAGGTGGGACCACACTTGATGCAGACTGCGCTGTGACGGGCTCCTGAATATTAGTATCAGGGTCAGAGGCGGAAGATGGAGTTTCTTTGTGTGGTTTCTGGGACGTACCATTCAGGGGTGGTACAGTACCGATGCCCAGCGACCTCTTTTTTCTGATGTCCCCATTGTCTGAAGCAGAGTTGTTTTTGCTTTTCCTCATCTCAGAAGAAAAGACGGTCCTTCCAGAGACTGGGTCAGAGGGGTTTTTGGTGGCCTCCGATGGATTCTTTCTGGCTGTGGAGAGTTCCTGGTCATATGAAGATGCAGTGAAGTCAATGTTTGATCTGGTCCTCGTGGTTGAAGGGTCAATGTTTGGATTAGTCTTATGTACAGAGACCGTGGCCTCATCTTTACTGAGAACCTTGGGAGGTTCCTTTCGTTTGGTGGAGGATTCCTGGTCAGATGAAGATCCGGAGGAGTCACTGAAGGAGCTCATGGTAGCTCTCTTGGCTGGAAGTTCACGATTGGGTTTGCTCTTCACAGACACAACAGTCCCGGATTTATTGTGCACCTTGGGAGGTTCCTTTCGTTTGGTGGAGGATTCTTGGTCAGATGAAGATTCTGAGGAGTTACCGAGGGAGCGCTTTGTTGCACCCTCAGTTAGAAGCTTATGATTGGGTTTAGACTTATTTCCAGAGACAACAGTCCTGGGTTTATGGAGCTTCTTTGAGGGTTTCTTTGGTTTGGTGGAGGATTCCAGGTCGGTTGAAGGCTCAGAGTCACTGCTGGAGGTCTGGTCTGAGCTCCTACCTGGAGGATCATTGTTTGATTTATTTCCAGGTTTAAGAGGCATCTCTGAGGGCTTCTTTGCTGAGAGGGGGGTGGCGGGTTTACCCGATTTCTGTGAGGGCTTCTTTGCTGAGAGGGGGGTGGCGGGTTTACCCGATTTCTGTGAGGGCTTCTTGCCAGAGGAGGTGATGATGGGTTCAAGAGACATCTCTGAGGGGTTGTCTTTAGAGAGATCGCCAACGTTTGCACAAGATTTCTTCTCTACAGAGAGGGCAGCAAAGAGTCTGAGAGTCATTGGTGAGGGTGTGTGTAAAGGAATGGTGGTGATGGGCTGAATGGAGACCTCAGAGGGTTCCTGGTGTGATGGGGAGCTCCCCTTCCCCCTCTTGGCTGAGGGCTCTTGGTTTGGCCCAAGTAAACTCATCATTTTTTCGACGGCTTTTAGAGAAGCGAAGTCCTTGGAGTGTTTCTTGTGTTTGCTCCTCTCCGAGGACTCCTCAGGGAACACCTCTTGTGCTCCTTCCTCCAGAACCTTCTTCTTTTTCTTTGCTTTTCTCCGGGAACTCTTGGTGGACTCCTCCTGCTCACACTCTTCTAGGACAACCATCTCCTCCCTATCCTGGGGGGTCTCTCCGGTTGTGGCTCATATTTTCGTTTCTTGGATGTGATGGTGGGCCTGTCCCCTGCATAGTCCTCCTCACATCTCTGCCGGGACCTCTTCTTGGTCGGGTGGGCTGGGCTGTCCATGTCATCATCTTCGGGATCGTATCCCCGCCACTGCACTCTGAGAGGAAAGAGGAGGAACGTAAGAAGTATGACAGTATTCTACTGGAGGAGGACATTGTGGGGGGAGGGACACAGGGGTGGGTAGAGAAAGGTGGGGGGGGGGGGATGTGTAGAAGGCGGGAACATAGAGGGGGAGGGCTCAGTGTGCTTTCAGGAAGAGGGGGCGGAGACTCACCAAAATGTTATCGTGATAAAGGAACTTCCTCTGTACTCCTATGGAGAGCGGGCACACCGAGAATAGACCCGGAAAGGGGAGGAGCCAAGTAAACACATGGAGGATGTACACATTTAAATATGGAGGCATGGAAAAGGGAGGAGCCATGGATTCCCGTGGAAAGGGGCGGAGCCATGGATTTTCATAGAAGGGGGAGGAGCCATGGATTTTCATGGATCATATGGAACAAGGGCAGAAGCGAAGTATACATATGAAGAGGTCGGGGCTAATCAGGAGGAGCCGTACATACTCATGTAGTGGGAGGAGCCAACAATACAGTGGGGAGGAGCCGATTACATACACAGGGAAGGAGAGGAGCCAGGTTTACATATAGGGGAGGGGTCAAGTATGTACATATGGAAGGGGAAGAGCCAAGTTTAAACACGGACAAGGGGAGGAGCCAAGTTTACACACAGGAAAGGGGATTAGCCAAGTTTACACACAGGAAAGGGGAGGATCCAAGTTTACACACAGCAAAGGGGAGGAGCCAATATATATAGAGGAGCAGCCAAGTAAATACATAGAAAAGGGGAGGAGCCAAGTAAATACATAGAAAAGGGGAGGAGCCAAGTAAATACATAGAAAAGGGGAGGAGCCAAGTAAATACATAGAAAAGGGGAGGAGCCAAGTAAATACATAGAAAAGGGGAGGAGCCAAGTAAATACATAGAAAAGGGTAGAAGCCAAGTAAATACATAGAAAAGGGGAGGGGCCAAGTAAATACATAGAAAAGGGGAGGAGCCAAGCATAAACACAGGGACGAAGAGGAGGAGTCAAGTATACACAGAGGAGGAGCCAAGTATAAACACAGGCAAGGGGAGGAGTCAAGTTTAAAACACAGGCAAGGGGAGGAGTCAAGTTTAAAACACAGGCAAGGGGAGGAGTTAAGTTTAAAACACAGGCAAGGGGAGGAGTCAAGTTTAAAACACAGGCAAGGGGAGGAGTCAAGTTTAAATAACAGGCAAGGGGAGGAGTCAAGTTTAAAACACAGGCAAAGGGAGGAGCCAAGTTTAAACACAGGCAAGGGGAGGAGCCAAGTTTAAACACAGGCAAGGGGAGGAGCCAAGTTTAAACACAGGCAAGGGGGAGGAGCCAAGTTTAAACACAGGCAAGGGGAGGAGCCAAGTATAAACATAGGGAAGGGGAGGAGCCAATATATAGAGGAGCAGCCAAGTAAATACATAGGAAAGGGGAGGAGCCAAGTTTATACACAGGGGAGGGGCCAGGCATAAATATAGGGAAGGGGAGGAGTCAAGTATACACATATGGGAGGAGCCAAGTAAATACAGGGCGGGAACCAATATACGCATGGGCGGGGTCTAGGTCACCTGATGACGTCATTGTCCCGGACGAGGCGGGCGCTCTCCCCGGGGGGTAGCAGGCAGTCATGTACATACAGGCACAGCGCCCCCCTCTGGTTGGGGTAGTAGCGGCTCCGGATGAGGTCGGACAGGTCGGTGACGGTTCGGAGGTGATCCGGGTTCAGTAACATCCACATGTGGCGGCTCTCCGGTCCGGTGGGCGGAGGATAATCAAACTTCAACATCACCCGAATCTCCGCCATCTTCTCACACGTGATCCGCTTCTACCGGGCGTCACGTGACTCGGCGCTCCCGCCCCCTCTTGTCACATGACTCGGCGCCATCACCCCGCCCACTTCTTGTCACATGACTCCCACTCGCCCCAACATCGCCTGACAGTCACATGACCGCCTGAGGATGAAGATGAAGAAGAGTCTGATCGTCCTCAGTGTCCTCCTCCCCCTCCTCCTACTTACCCCCGTCCAAGGTAAGTACTACCCATCCCCCAGCTCAGAGTGTCACCCCCTAAACTGCCCCCCAAGAGAGTGTCACCTCCCAAACTGCCCCCCTAGAGAGTGTCACCCCCTAAACTGCCCCCCTAGAGAGTGTCACCCCCTAAACTGCCCACCAAGAGAGTGTCACCCCCTAAACTGCCCACCAAGAGAGTGTCACCCCCTAAACTGCCCACCAAGAGAGTGTCACCCCCTAAACTGCCCCCCAAGAGAGTGTCACCTCCTAAACTGCCCCCCAAGAGAGTGTCAACCCCTAAACTGCCCCCAAGAGAGTGTCACCTCCTAAACTGCCCCCCAAGAGAGTGTCAACCCCTAAACTGCCCCCCAAGAGAGTGTCAACCCCTAAACTGCCTCCCAAGAGAGTGTCACCCCCTAAACTGCCCACCAAGAGAGTGTCACCCCCTAAACTGCCCCCCAAGAGAGTGTCACCTCCTAAACTGCCCCCCAAGAGAGTGTCAACCCCTAAACTGCCCCCAAGAGAGTGTCACCTCCTAAACTGCCCCCCAAGAGAGTGTCACCTCCTAAACTGCCCCCCAAGAGAGTGTCACCTCCTAAACTGCCCCCCAAGAGAGTGTCACCTCCTAAACTGCCCCCCTAGAGAGTGTCACCCCTAAACTGCCCACCAAGAGAGTGTCACCCCCTAAACTGCCCCCCAAAGTGAGTGTCACCCCCTAAACTGCCCCCCTAGAGAGTGTCACCCCCTAAACTGCCCCCCTAGAGAGTGTCACCCCCTAAACTGCCCCCCTAGAGAGTGTCACCCCCTAAACTGCCCCCCTAGAGAGTGTCACCCCCTAAACTGCCCACCAAGAGAGTGTCAACCCCTAAACTGCCCCCCAAGAGAGTGTCACCCCCTAAACTGCCCCCCAAGAGAGTGTCACCCCCTAAACTGCCCCCCAAGAGAGTGTCACCCCCTAAACTGCCCCCCAAGAGAGTGTCACCCCCTAAACTGCCCCCCAAGAGAGTGTCACCCCCTAAACTGCCCCCCAAGAGAGTGTCACCCCCTAAACTGCCCACCAAGATAGTGTCACCCCCTAAACTGCCCCCCAAGAGAGTGTCACCCCCTAAACTGCCCCCCATAGAAAGTCACCTTCTAAACTTCCTCCCCCAGAGAGCCACCCCCCCCCCCCCCCAAAAAATGCCTTTACTTCTCCTACATCCAGGGAGAATGTCTTTGCTCACCTCCATGTAACCCATAACTCCATGGCTCCCCTAACCCTCCTGTATTAGAACTGTATCTCCAGTGTTCCTACACTTTTCATTACCTTCCCCCCCAGGAAGGGTGTTCTTACCCCTCCACTATCCTCCCAGCCCAGGGTAAGTGTCCCGCCCCTTATCCCCTCCACCACCCTCCATTAATTGTTCCTGACCCCAGAATTCCTTTCCCTACTGATATTGCCCCATCATGTGACACTTGTCAGGTGACTGTCTGTGCTCTCTTCTGATAGGTGGGACGGCAAAGGAGGAATGGAACTACGTGTCAGTGAGGAAAGACGCCAACATGTTCTGGTGGCTGTACTACGCTGATCACCCTACCAAGAACTACACCCAGGTGCCGCTCGTCATGTGGCTGCAGGTGACTACACATCATTTCTGTCCTGTGTCCCGTGTCTGCCTCCTGTGCCCCGTGTCTGCCCTCCTGTGCCCCGTGTCTGCCCTCCTGTGCCCCGTGTCTGCCCTCCTGTGCCCCGTGTCTGCCCTCCTGTGCCCCGTGTCTGCCCTCCTGTGCCCCGTGTCTGCCCTCCTGTGCCCCGTGTCTGCCCTCCTGTGCCCCGTGTCTGCCCTCCTGTGCCCCGTGTCTGCCCTCCTGTGCCCCGTGTCTGCCCTCCTGTGCCCCGTGTCTGCCCTCCTGTGTCCCGTGTCTGCCCTCCTGTATCCAGTACTAGTCTCCTGTGCCCCGTGTCTGCCCTCCTGTGTCCCGTGTCTGCCCTCCTGTGTCCCGTGTCTGCCCTCCTGTGTCCCGTGTCTGCCCTCCTGTGTCCCGTGTCTGCCCTCCTGTGTCCCGTGTCTGCCCTCCTGTGTCCCGTGTCTGCCCTCCTGTGTCCCGTGTCTGCCCTCCTGTGTCCCGTGTCTGCCCTCCTGTGTCCCGTGTCTGCCCTCCTGTGTCCCGTGTCTGCCCTCCTGTGTCCCGTGTCTGCCCTCCTGTGTCCCGTGTCTGCCCTCCTGTGTCCCGTGTCTGCCCTCCTGTGTCCCGTGTCTGCCCTCCTGTGCCCCGTGTCTGCCCTCCTGTGTCTCGTTTCTGCCCTCCTGTGTCCCGTGTCTGCCCTCCTGTGCCCCGTGTCTGCCCTCCTGTGCCCCGTGTCTGCCCTCCTGTGCCCCGTGTCTGCCCTCCTGTGCCCCGTGTCTGCCCTCCTGTGCCCCGTGTCTGCCCTCCTGTGCCCCGTGTCTGCCCTCCTGTGCCCCGTGTCTGCCCTCCTGTGCCCCGTGTCTGCCCTCCTGTGCCCCGTGTCTGCCCTCCTGTGCCCCGTGTCTGCCCTCCTGTGCCCCGTGTCTGCCCTCCTGTGCCCCGTGTCTGCCCTCCTGTGCCCCGTGTCTGCCCTCCTGTGCCCCGTGTCTGCCCTCCTGTGCCCCGTGTCTGCCCTCCTGTGCCCCGTGTCTGCCCTCCTGTGCCCCGTGTCTGCCCTCCTGTGCCCCGTGTCTGCCCTCCTGTGCCCCGTGTCTGCCCTCCTGTGCCCCGTGTCTGCCCTCCTGTGCCCCGTGTCTGCCCTCCTGTGCCCCGTGTCTGCCCTCCTGTGCCCCGTGTCTGCCCTCCTGTGCCCCGTGTCTGCCCTCCTGTGCCCCGTGTCTGCCCTCCTGTGCCCCGTGTCTGCCCTCCTGTGCCCCGTGTCTGCCCTCCTGTGCCCCGTGTCTGCCCTCTTGTCTTGTGTCCCGTGTCTGCCCTCTTGTCTTGTGTCCCGTGTCTGCCCTCTTGTCTTGTGTCCCGTGTCTGCCCTCCTGTGTCCCGTGTCTGCCCTCCTGTGTCCCGTGTCTGCCCTCCTGTGTCCCGTGTCTGCCCTCCTGTGTCCCGTGTCTGCCCTCCTGTGTCCCGTGTCTGCCCTCCTGTGTCCCGTGTCTGCCCTCCTGTGTCCCGTGTCTGCCCTCCTGTGTCCCGTGTCTGCCCTCCTGTGTCCCGTGTCTGCCCTCCTGTGTCCCGTGTCTGCCCTCCTGTGTCCCGTGTCTGCCCTCCTGTGTCCCGTGTCTGCCCTCTTGTGTCCCGTGTCTGCCCTCTTGTGTCCCGTGTCTGCCCTCTTGTGTCCCGTGTCTGCCCTCTTGTGTCCCGTGTCTGCCCTCTTGTGTCCCGTGTCTGCCCTCTTGTGTCCCGTGTCTGCCCTCTTGTGTCCCGTGTCTGCCCTCTTGTGTCCCGTGTCTGCCCTCTTGTGTCCCGTGTCTGCCCTCTTGTGTCCCGTGTCTGCCCTCTTGTGTCCCGTGTCTGCCCTCTTGTGTCCCGTGTCTGCCCTCTTGTGTCCCGTGTCTGCCCTCTTGTGTCCCGTGTCTGCCCTCTTGTGTCCCGTGTCTGCCCTCTTGTGTCCCGTGTCTGCCCTCTTGTGTCCCGTGTCTGCCTCTTGTGTCCCGTGTCTGCCCTCTTGTGTCCCGTGTCTGCCCTCTTGTGTCCCGTGTCTGCCCTCTTGTGTCCCGTGTCTGCCCTCTTGTGTCCCGTGTCTGCCCTCTTGTGTCCCCGTGTCTGCCCTCTTGTGCCCCGTGTCTGCCCTCTTGTGCCCCGTGTCTGCCCTCTTGTGCCCCGTGTCTGCCCTCTTGTGCCCCGTGTCTGCCCTCTTGTGCCCCGTGTCTGCCCTCTTGTGCCCCGTGTCTGCCCTCTTGTGCCCCGTGTCTGCCCTCTTGTGCCCCGTGTCTGCCCTCTTGTGCCCCGTGTCTGCCCTCTTGTGCCCCGTGTCTGCCCTCTTGTGCCCCGTGTCTGCCCTCTTGTGCCCCGTGTCTGCCCTCTTGTGCCCCGTGTCTGCCCTCTTGTGCCCCGTGTCTGCCCTCTTGTGCCCCGTGTCTGCCCTCTTGTGCCCCGTGTCTGCCCTCTTGTGCCCCGTGTCTGCCCTCTTGTGCCCCGTGTCTGCCCTCTTGTGCCCCGTGTCTGCCCTCTTGTGCCCCGTGTCTGCCCTCTTGTGCCCCGTGTCTGCCCTCTTGTGCCCCGTGTCTGCCCTCTTGTGCCCCGTGTCTGCCCTCTTGTGCCCCGTGTCTGCCCTCTTGTGCCCCGTGTCTGCCCTCTTGTGCCCCGTGTCTGCCCTCTTGTGCCCCGTGTCTGCCCTCCTGTGCCCCGTGTTGATCCTCCTGTGTCCCGTCCCCATCCTCTGGGCTCCATGTCTGTCTTGTTTCCAGTACCTTTCTTTCTCCTTGCTCTCTCTGTCCAATCATTGACTGGCTCTCTATTCATCTGTCAGGGTGGTCCTGGAGGTTCTGGTTGCGGATTTGGGAATTTTGCAGAGATCGGACCCCTCGATGTTAATCAAAAACCTCGAAACAGCAGCTGGGTATGTCACTGGAACCTTCTTCAAACTGTAGGTTGCCATCCTTTTGACTCCTCCCCATTTCCCTCTTTATCACCTTCATTAACTTACCCACCTCTTCATTCCTCCCTTTTCCCATAATATCCCCCAGATGAAGATCGCCATCTTCTTGTCCCCTCCCAGTTACATGATCTTTCCTCCAGGTACAGATCATCTATATACCACTCCCTATTCCAGCTGTATCTCCCAGATACAGATCCCCATCCTCCTGACTCCTCCCCTTCTCTGTCCTCAGATACAGATCCCCATCCTCCTGACTCCTCCCCCTTTCCTTCTATGTCCTCAGATACAGATCCCCATCCTCCTGACCCCTCCCCCTTTCCTTCTATGTCCTCAGATACAGATCCCTATCCTCCTGACTCCTCCCCCTTTCCTTCTATGTCCTCAGATACAGATCCCCATCCTCCTGACCCCTCCCCCTTTCCTTCTATGTCCTCAGATACAGATCCCTATCCTCCTGACCCCTCCCCCTTTCCTTCTATGTCCTCAGATACAGATCCCTATCCTCCTGACTCCTCCCCCTTTCCTTCTATGTCCTTAGATAAAGATCGCCATCCTCCTGACCCCTCCCCCTTTCCTTCTATGTCCTCAGATACAGATCTCCTGACTCCTCCCCCCTTCTATGTCCTCAGATACAGATCTCCATCCTCCTGACCCCTCCCCCTTTCCTTCTATGTCCTCAGATACAGATCCCCATCCTTCAGACTCCTCCCCCTTTCCATGTCCTCAGATACAGATCCCCATCGTCCTGACTCCTCCCCCTTTCCTTCTATGTCCTCAGATACAGATCCTCATCCTTCAGACTCCTCCCCCTTTCCTTCTATGTCCTCAGATACAGATCCCCATCCTTCAGACTCCTCCCCCTTTCCTTCTATGTCCTCAGATACAGATCTCCATTGTCCTGACTCCTCCCCCCCTTCTATGTCCTCAGATACAGATCTCCATACTCCTGACTCCTCCCCCCTTCTATGTCCTCAGATACAGATCCCCATCCTTCAGACTCCTCCCCCTTTCCTTCTATGTCCTCAGATACAGATCCCCATCCTTCAGACTCCTCCCCCTTTCCTTCTATGTCCTCAGATACAGATCTCCATCCTCCTGACTCCTCCCCCCTTCTATGTCCTCAGATACAGATCTCCATCCTGCTGACTCCTCCCCCCTTCTATGTCCTCAGATACAGATCCCCATCCTTCAGACTCCTCCCCCTTTCCTTCTATGTCCTCAGATACAGATCTCCATCCTCCTGACTCCTCCCCCCCTTCTATGTCCTCAGATACAGATCTCCATTGTCCTGACTCTTCCCCATTCCTTCTAATTCGCCCCCCCAGGTATAGGACCTTATCCTCCTGACCCCTCCCCCTTTCCTGGTGTGGGTTGCCATGTTTCTAACCTTTTCCGCCCCAACCCCCCCCCCCCCCCAGGTGCAGGTCGCCAGTCTGCTGTTTGTGGACAATCCTGTGGGCACCGGATACAGCTACACCACAGATAGCGGAGCGTTTGCCAAAGACGTGGACACCATCTCCAAAGACATGCTGGTCCTTCTCCGAGAATTCTTCCACTCAAAGCCGGATTTCCAGGTGAGTGATGGCAGCGGATGTTCCTGGCACTGTCCCTGAGGATACATTGTAATCCCGTCTGTAGGGACATAATCCCTGTGCATTGGGGAAGGGGTGGAGCTTTTTAAGCAGTGGGCGGGCTTTGTGCCAGGAAGGCAGTTTCTTGCCATGTTGTCACCTGATGTAGATGGTGGTTTATGGAAGACTTGTTCAACCATGACTCCTGCGTGTGGGCGGGTGGCGAGTGGCCCCTGCGTGTGGGCGGGTGGCCCCTGCGGGTGGCGAGTGACCCCTGCGTGTGGGCGGGTGGCCCCTGCGTGTGGGAGGGTCCCGAGTGGCCCCTGCGAGTGGGAGGGTCCCAATCTACTTGCTCTGTGACTGTCTCTCTATGTGATTTATTATCCCGACAGAGGACCCCCTTCTACATCTTCTCAGAGTCGTACGGAGGAAAGATGGCGGCAGCGATTTCCCTGGCACTACACAAGGTAAGGTCCCTGGCATAGTCCGCCTCTGGGCGGCTTCTTAATTGCTCCACCCCCAATTAATTTCAACCCTTTTTTTAAACAAGAAAGCTGTTCAGGAAGTGCAGAGATGGGGGAGTGTTTGTAATGTTTATGTGGAGAAGGGGCCGGACTTTTCTTGCTGCTTATAGAAGGACCTCCAGACCTCCTCTGTGACCTCTCAGCAGATGTTGGGGTCCCGGGTGTATGGTCCTTGTCTATAAGTGTCCCCTCCCCCGGGAATGTGATCTCACTGCCCACTGTCTTTCCTCCATAGGCCGTCTTGGCGGGTGACATTAAGTGTAATTTCGGGGGAGTGGCTCTTGGAGACTCCTGGATTTCCCCCATTGGTGAGTAAAATCCACACCTCCAGGCCAGACACATACCATACACTGGGAAAAGGTAACCTCTGAGAGGTGGAGATCTACCTGAACAACATTGAGATCACCGGGGATTAGCGACATTTTAAGGCCAAAGTAGGGCAGGGGACGGCATTAGTCGGTAGTTCAGGGGGAGGGCGTTAGTTGGTAGTTCAAGGGATGGCGTTGGTCGGTAGGGCAGGGGACGACGTTGGTCGGTAGGGCAGGGGAGGGCGTTGGTCGGTAGGGCAGGGGAGGGCGTTGGTCGGTAGGGCAGGGGAGGGCGTTGGTCGGTAGGGCAGGGGAGGGCGTTGGTCGGTAGGGCAGGGGAGGGCGTTGGTCGGTAGGGCAGGGAAGGGCGTTGGTCGGTAGGGCAGGGGAGGGCGTTGGTCGGTAGGGCAGGGGAGGGCGTTGGTCGGTAGGGCAGGGGAGGGCGTTGGTCGGTAGGGCAGGGGACGGGGTTGGTCGGTAGGGCAGGGGACGGGGTTGGTCGGTAGGGCAGGGGACGGGGTTGGTCGGTAGGGCAGGGGACGGCGTTGGTCGGTAGGGCAGGGGACGGCGTTGGTCGGTAGGGCAGGGGACGGTGTTTGTCGGTAGGGCAGGGGACGGCGTTGGTCGGTAGGGCAGGGGACGGTATTAGTCGGTAGTTCAGGGGAGGGCGGTGGTCGGTGGGGCAGGGGACGGCGTTGGTCGGTAGGGCAGGGGACGACGTGACAGATCAGTACCGATCACTGAGTCCGGTGAGGCAGGGGACGGCGTTGGCCGGTGGGGCAGGGGACGGCGTTGGCCGGTGGGGCAGGGGACGGCGTTGGCCGGTGGGGCAGGGGACGGCGTTGGCCGGTGGGGCAGGGGACGGCGTTGGCCGGTGGGGCAGGGGACGGCGTTGGCCGGTGGGGCAGGGGACGGCGTTGGCCGGTGGGGCAGGGGACGGCGTTGGCCGGTGGGGCAGGGGACGGCGTTGGCCGGTGGGGCAGGGGACGGCGTTGGCCGGTGGGGCAGGGGACGGCGTTGGCCGGTGGGGCAGGGGAGGGCGTTGGCCGGTGGGGGAGGGCGTTGGCCGGTGGGGCAGGGGAGGGCGTTGGCCGGTGGGGCAGGGGACGGCGTTGGCCAGTGGGGCAGGGGAGGGCGTTGGCCGGTGGGGCAGGGGAGGGCGTTGGCCGGTGGGGCAGGGCGTTGGTCGGTGGGGGAGGGCGTTGGCCGGTGGGGCAGGGGAGGGCGTTGGCCGGTGGGGCAGGGGACGGCGTTGGCCAGTGGGGCAGGGGACGGCGTTGGCCAGTGGGGCAGGGGAGGGCGTTGGCCGGTTGGGGCAGGGCGTTGGTCGGTGGGGGAGGGCGTTGGTCGGTAGGGGAGGGCGTTGGTCGGTAGGTAGGGGAGGGCGTTGGTCGGTAGGGCAGGGGAGGGCGTTGGTCGGTAGGGCAGGGGAGGGCGTTGGTCGGTGGGGCAGGGGACGGCGTTGGTCGGTGGGGCAGGGGACGGCGTTGGTCGGTGGGGCAGGGGAGGGCGTTGGCCGGTGGGGCAGGGGAGGGCGTTGGCCGGTGGGGCAGGGGAGGGCGTTGGTCGGTGGGGGAGGGCGTTGGTCGGTAGGGCAGGGAGGGCGTTGGTCGGTGGGGCAGGGGAGGGCGTTGGCCGGTGGGGCAGGGGAGGGCGTTGGTCGGTGGGGGAGGGCGTTGGTCGGTAGGGCAGGGGAGGGCGTTGGTCGGTGGGGCAGGGGAGGGCGTTGGTCGGTAGGGGCAGGGGAGGGCGTTGGTCGGTGGGGCAGGGGAGGGCGTTGGTCGGTGGGCAGGGGAGGGCGTTGGTCGGTGGGGCAGGGGAGGGCGTTGGTCGGTGGGGCAGGGGAGGGCGTTGGTCGGTGGGGCAGGGGAGGGCGTTGGTCGGTGGGGCAGGGGAGGGCGTTGGTCGGGGGCAGGGGAGGGCGTTGGTCGGTAGGGCAGGGGAGGGCGTTGGTCGGTAGGGCAGGGGAGGGCGTTGGTCGGTAGGGCAGGGGAGGGCGTTGGTCGGTAGGGCAGGGGACGGCGTTGGTCGGTAGGGCAGGGGGGCCCAAGCAGCAGAAGGAAGAGTATCCTGGACAGAAGCGGCTGCGGTGGCCTTTACTGGAACTGATCCCCTTTCCTCCAGCAGCTGATAGATGGTGGGAGGGGAGGAGGAGAGGCGGCTTTCAGCGGCTCCAGGAGGAAAGGGGATTGGTCCCGGTAAATGTCTGTGCCCTCCCTGTCTGGGTTCCGGGAGTCTACAAGGAAGGGATCTTCCGGTCCCTTGTCAGCGATCGATGGGTTGTGTCCGATCTCTGTAGTACAAATGCCTACAACTGTCCCATCTGCTCACATCCTGTCACCTCGTCCCTCCCACTCAGAGCTGTTAGTAAATCTGAAGGAGATTGTACAGATTGGAACGTGTGTGGCCAGTGTTCTATTGAGGGATTGTGGGGCCTGCGATGACCGTCATTGGAGCTTGGGGTGTTGGGGGAAGGGCTCTGTACATCAGAATACGTGGGGTTTAGAGACCATTTCTGCTCTGAGCTCTGTTGCTGTAGACGGTGCGCCCCTTTAAGCACAGCCAATGGGAAGTGTCAGAACTTGGGAGGGTTTAATGTTCCGATCATCAGAACCGATGCAGGGGTCATAATCCAGACCAGTGAATTCTCCCACACAGCGTACAATGGTCTGTCATATGTGGGGGGAGGGGTGGTGTAGACTGTGCTGCCTGTGGGGGGGGTCATACTAACCAATCACATGTCTTTCTGTGTTGGCAGACTCGGTGCTGAGCTGGGGGCCGTATCTCTACAGTATAGTAAGTACAGCAGAGTCTGCAGAGACCCCCAGACTGCCTTCTGGTATGGGGAGGGGCAACCGAAATAATCACCATCTGTGAGGGGGGGAGATGTGGGGGGGAGTCTTTGGGAGGATGTGGGGGAGGGAGATGTGGGGGAGGGAGGGATCTGTGGGGGGGGATCTTTGGGGAGGATGTGGGGGTGGGGAGGGGATGTGGGGGAGGGAGTGAGATGTGGTGATCTGGGGAAGGATGTGGGGGAGGGAGCGAGATGTGGGGGGGGGATCTTTGGGGAGGATGTGGGGGAGGGAGGGAGGGATCTTTGGGGAGGATGTGGGGGAGGGAGTGAGATGTGGTGATCTGGGGGGGGGGGGGGGATGTGGGGGGAGATCTTTGGGAAGGATGTGGGGGAGGGAGCGAGATGTGGGGGGGGATCTTTGGGGAGGATGTGGGGGAGGGAGGGAGGGATCTTTGGGGAGGATGTGGGGGAGGGAGTGAGATGTGGGGATGTGGGGGGGATCTTTGGGGAGGATGTGGGGGAGGGAGGGAGATGTGGGGGGGGTCTTTGGGGAGGGAGGGAGATCTGGGTATCTGTGGGGGGGGGAGGGAGATGTGGGGATCTGTGGGGAGGAGGGAGATGTGGGGGAGGGAGATCTTTGGGAAGGATGTGGGGGAGGGAGCGAGATGTGGGGATCTGTGGGGGGGAGATGCGGGGGGGGGAGGGAGATGTGGGGGGGGGGAGATGTGGGGGAGGGAGATGTGGGGGAGGGAGATGTGGGGTTTTGCTTGTGTGAATGTGAAGTCTCTCTTGTCAGGTTGGGTGTTGTAGTCTTGTACAGCACCATGGTATGTGATGGTTGCTCTCATGTCTCAGTCTCTCCTGGATGATAACGGTCTGAAGGAGGTTCAGAAGGCGGCGGACTCCGTTCAGGACGCTCTCAATAAAGGACATTATGAAGAGGCGACAGAGAAATGGTCCTGGACAGAAGATGTCATAGAACAGGTGAGAATTGGCTGCTGTCCCAGAGCAGTCCACCAGGGGGCACACCTACATTCTAAATACATGGGAGATACCAGTCCACCAGGGGGCACCCCTACATTCCAAATACATGGGAGATTCCAGTCCACCAGGGGGCACCCCTACATTCCGAATACATGGGAGATATCAGTCCACCAGGGGGCACCCCTACATTCCGAATACATGGGAGATACCAGTCCACCAGGGGGCACCCCTACATTCCAAATACATGGGAGATACCAGTTCACCAGGGGGCACCCCTACATTCCAAATACATGGGAGATTCCAGTCCACCAGGGGGCACCCCTACATTCCAAATACATGAGAGATATCAGTCCACCAGGGGGCACCGCTACATTCCGAATACATGGGAGATACCAGTCCACCAGGGGGCACCCCTACATTCTGAATACATGGGAGATACCAGTCCACCAGGGGGCACCCCTACATTCCAAATACATGGGAGATACTAGTTCACCAGAGGGCACCCCTACATTCCAAATACATGGGAGATACCAGTGTCCACCAGGGGGCACCCCTATATTCTGAATACATGGGAGATACCAGTCCACCAGGGGGCACCCCTATATTCTGAATACATGGGAGATACCAGTCCACCAGGGGGCACCCCTACATTCTGAAAACATGGGATATACCAGTCCACCAGGGGGCACCCCTACATTCTGAATACATGGGAGATACCAGTCCACCAGGGGGCACCCCTACATTCCGAATACATGGGAGATACCAGTCCACCAGGGGGCACCCCTACATTCCGAATACATGGGAGATACCAGTCCACCAGGGGGCACCCCTACATTCTGAATACATGGGAGATACCAGTCCACCAGGGGGCACCCCTACATTCTGAATACAATGGAGATGTAGACCATTCTGGCCGTCTTTTTTAGGATATGGTTAATCTGCTCTCGGGGTCACGGGAGTGTCAGGTGACATATTTGAATAGTAGAAGCAGGAATGGTTTGGTCTTGCTCTGAGCGGAGTCCCACTATAACTTTATTTGCAGAACACGGATGGAGTGAACTTCTACAACATTCTGACCAAAGACTCTCTGATGTCAGGACTTGGTGGGAAGAACACCCCGAAGTTCCAGAATCTGGCTCTCGGTGAGTTACCCAGCATCCCTCAGTGCAGGAGGAAGTCATCCCTTCACTTATCCCTCCTCCTCCTCCTTCTACAGGAAGTCTCTACCGGCGCCATATGCTGCCTCTGCAGGCCGATGACCTGTCTGAGTTGATGAATGGACCAATCAGAGCCAAGCTGAAGATCATTCCGGATTCTGTCACATGGGGAGGTTAGATGTCTGTCCGGGGGAGGGGAAGGGGGGGGGGTGCGGTGGTCCTCGTGCTCCACACATAACCTCGTGTTCTCTTCATTCTCCAGGCCAGGCAATGGATGTCTTCTCCAACATGGCCGGAGACTTCATGAAGCCGGTGGTGAGCGTTGTGGACGATCTCCTCTGTGCGGGGATAAACGTCACCGTGTATAACGGGCAGCTGGACCTCATCGTGGACACTGTGGGTAAGGAGGACAGGGTGCAGCGCGGAGGAGGGGTCAGCGCTCGCCCCACCCACCAATCACATTTCACTTTCCAGCGGGATCCGGGGGCGGGGCAGGGCGGGGGGTAGACAAACCTTAGTCACACGGCTCACGTGTTTTAGGTGGTTGCTCAGTCTCTGTTCCCCCGGGGGCGGGGCGGGGGTACACAGTCCTTAGTCACATGGTTCACGTGTTGTTTTAGGTGGTTGCTCAGTCTCTGTTCCCCCGGGGGCGTGGGGTACACCGTCCTTAGTCACATGGCTCACGTGTTGTTTTAGGTGGTTGCTCAGTCTCTGTTCCCTGGGGGCGGGGGGGTACACAATCCTTAGTCACATGGCTCACGTGTTGTTTTAGGTGGTTGCTCAGTCTCTGTTCCCCCGGGGGCGGGGGTACACAAACCTTAGTCACACGGCTCACGTGTTGTTTTAGGTGGTTGCTCAGTCTCTGTTCCCTGGGGGCGGGGCGGGGCAGGGGGTACACAATCCTTAGTCACACGGCTCACGTGTTGTTTTAGGTGGTTGCTCAGTCTCTGTTCCCGCGGGGCGGGGCAGGGGGTACACAATCCTTAGTCACATGGCTCACGTGTTGTTTTAGGTGGTTGCTCAGTCTCTGTTCCCTGGGGGCGGGGCGGGGGGGTACACAATCCTTAGTCACATGGCTCACGTGTTGTTTTAGGTGGCTGCTCAGTCTCTGTTCCCCGGGGGCAGGGCGGGGGGTACACAATCCTTAGTCACACGGCTCACGTGTTGTTTTAGGTGGTTGCTCAGTCTCTGTTCCCGCGGGGCGGGGGGTACAAAAACCTTAGTCACACGGCTCACGTGTTGTTTTAGGTGGTTGCTCAGTCTCTGTTCCCCGGGGGCGGGGCGGGCGAGGGAGGTACACAATCCTTAGTCACACGGCTCACGTGTTTTAGGTGGTTGCTCAGTCTCTGTTCCCCGGGGGTGGGGCGGGGGGGTACACAATCCTTAGTCACATGGCTCACGTGTTGTTTTAGGTGGTTGCTCAGTCTCTGCTCCCCCGGGGGCGGGGCGGGGGGTACACAGTCCTTAGTCACATGGCTCACGTGTTGTTTTAGGTGGTTGCTCAGTCTCTGTTCCCCGGGGGCGGGGCAGGGGGTACACAGTCCTTAGTCACATGGCTCACGTGTTGTTTTAGGTGGTTGCTCATTCTCTGTTCCCCCGGGGGCGGGGCGTGGGGGGGTACACAATCCTTAGTCACATGGCTCACGTGTTGTTTTAGGTGGTTGCTCAGTCTCTGTTCCCCGGGGGCGGGGCAGGGGGTACACAGTCCTTAGTCACATGGCTCACGTGTTGTTTTAGGTGGTTGCTCATTCTCTGTTCCCCCGGGGGCGGGGCGCGGGGGGGTACACAATCCTTAGTCACATGGCTCACGTGTTGTTTTAGGTGGTTGCTCAGTCTCTGTTCCCTGGAGGTGGGGGCGGGGGGTACACAGTCCTTAGTCACATGGCTCACGTGTTGTTTTAGGTGGTTGCTCAGTCTCTGTTCCCTGGGGGCGGGGCGGGGCAGGGGGTACATAATCCTTAGTCACATGGCTCACGTGTTGTTTTAGGTGGTTGCTCAGTCTCTGTTCCCCGGGGGCGGGGCAGGGGGTACACAGTCCTTAGTCACATGGCTCACGTGTTGTTTTAGGTGGTTGCTCAGTCTCTGTTCCCCGGGGGCGGGGCGGGGCAGGGGGTACACAGTCCTTAGTCACATGGCTCACGTGTTGTTTTAGGTGGTTGCTCATTCTCTGTTCCCCCGGGGGCGGGGCGCGGGGGGGTACACAATCCTTAGTCACATGGCTCACGTGTTGTTTTAGGTGGTTGCTCAGTCTCTGTCCCCTGGAGGTGGGGGCGGGGGGTACACAGTCCTTAGTCACATGGCTCACGTGTTGTTTTAGGTGGTTGCTCAGTCTCTGTTCCCTGGGGGCGGGGCGGGGCAGGGGGTACATAATCCTTAGTCACATGGCTCACGTGTTGTTTTAGGTGGTTGCTCAGTCTCTGTTCCCCGGAGGCGGGGGTGGAGGGGTACACAGTCCTTAGTCACATGGCTCACGTGTTGTTTTAGGTGGTTGCTCAGTCTCTGTTCCCTGGGGGCGGGGCGGGGCAGGGGGTACACAATCCTTAGTCACATGGCTCACGTGTTGTTTTAGGTGGTTGCTCAGTCTCTGTTCCCCGGAGGTGGGGGCGGGGGGTACACAGTCCTTAGTCACATGGCTCACGTGTTGTTTTAGGTGGTTGCTCAGTCTCTGTTCCCCGGAGGCGGGGGTGGAGGGGTACACAGTCCTTAGTCACACGGCTCACGTGTTGTTTTAGGTGGTTGCTCAGTCTCTGTTCCCCGGGGGCGGGGCGGGGGGTACACAGTCCTTAGTCACATGGCTCACGTGTTGTTTTAGGTGGTTGCTCAGTCTCTGTTCCCCAGAGGCGGGGCGGGGGGTACATAATCCTTAGTCACATGGCTCACGTGTTGTTTTAGGTGGTTGCTCAGTCTCTGTTCCCTGGAGGCGGGGGTGGAGGGGTACACAGTCCTTAGTCACACGGCTCACGTGTTGTTTTAGGTGGTTGCTCAGTCTCTGTTCCCCGGGGGCGGGGCGGGGGGGTACACAGTCCTTAGTCACATGGCTCACGTGTTGTTTTAGGTGGTTGCTCAGTCTCTGTTCCCCGGGGGCGGGGCAGGGGGTACACAGTCCTTAGTCACATGGCTCACGTGTTGTTTTAGGTGGTTGCTCATTCTCTGTTCCCCCGGGGGCGGGGCGCGGGGGGGTACACAATCCTTAGTCACATGGCTCACGTGTTGTTTTAGGTGGTTGCTCAGTCTCTGTTCCCCGGGGGCGGGGCGGGGCGGGGCAGGGGGTACACAGTCCTTAGTCACATGGCTCACGTGTTGTTTTAGGTGGTTGCTCATTCTCTGTTCCCCCGGAGGTGGGGGCGGGGGGTACACAGTCCTTAGTCACATGGCTCACGTGTTGTTTTAGGTGGTTGCTCAGTCTCTGTTCCCCGGAGGTGGGGGCGGGGGGTACACAGTCCTTAGTCACATGGCTCACGTGTTGTTTTAGGTGGTTGCTCAGTCTCTGTTCCCCCGGGGGCGGGGCGTGGGGGGGTACACAATCCTTAGTCACATGGCTCACGTGTTGTTTTAGGTGGTTGCTCAGTCTCTGTTCCCCGGAGGTGGGGGCGGGGGGTACACAGTCCTTAGTCACATGGCTCACGTGTTGTTTTAGGTGGTTGCTCAGTCTCTGTTCCCCGGAGGCGGGGGTGGAGGGGTACACAGTCCTTAGTCACATGGCTCACGTGTTGTTTTAGGTGGTTGCTCAGTCTCTGTTCCCCGGAGGTGGGGGCGGGGGGTACACAGTCCTTAGTCACATGGCTCACGTGTTGTTTTAGGTGGTTGCTCAGTCTCTGTTCCCCGGGGGCGGGGCGGGGGGGTACACAGTCCTTAGTCACATGGCTCACGTGTTGTTTTAGGTGGTTGCTCAGTCTCTGTTCCCCGGGGGCGGGGCGGGGGGTACACAGTCCTTAGTCACATGGCTCACGTGTTGTTTTAGGTGGTTGCTCAGTCTCTGTTCCCCGGGGGCGGGGCGGGGGGGTACACAGTCCTTAGTCACATGGCTCACGTGTTGTTGTTTTAGGTGGTTGCTCAGTCTCTGTTCCCCCGGGGGCGGGGGGTACACAGTCCTTAGTCACACGGCTCACGTGTTGTTTTAGGTGGTTGCTCAGTCTCTGTTCCCCGGGGGCGGGGGGTACACAGTCCTTAGTCACATGGCTCACGTGTTGTTTTAGGTGGTTGCTCAGTCTCTGTTCCCCAGAGGCGGGGTGGGGGGTACATAATCCTTATTCACATGGCTCACGTGTTGTTTTAGGTGGTTGCTCAGTCTCTGTTCCCCGGAGGCGGGGGTGGAGGGGTACACAGTCCTTAGTCACACGGCTCACGTGTTGTTTTAGGTGGTTGCTCAGTCTCTGTTCCCCGGGGGTTGGGCGGGGGGGTACACAGTCCTTAGTCACATGGCTCACGTGTTGTTTTAGGTGGTTGCTCAGTCTCTGTTCCCCGGAGGTGGGGGCGGGGGGTACACAGTCCTTAGTCACATGGCTCACGTGTTGTTTTAGGTGGTTGCTCAGTCTCTGTTCCCCGGAGGCGGGGGTGGAGGGGTACACAGTCCTTAGTCACACGGCTCACGTGTTGTTTTAGGTGGTTGCTCAGTCTCTGTTCCCCGGGGGTGGGGTGGAGGGGTACACAGTCCTTAGTCACATGGCTCACGTGTTGTTTTAGGTGGTTGCTCAGTCTCTGTTCCCCGGGGGCGGGGGGGTACACAGTCCTTAGTCACATGGCTCACGTGTTGTTTTAGGTGGTTGCTCAGTCTCTGTTCCCCGGGGGCGGGGCGGGGGGTACACAGTCCTTAGTCACATGGCTCACGTGTTGTTTTAGGTGGTTGCTCAGTCTCTGTTCCCCGGGGGCGGGGCGGGGCGGGGGGTACACAGTCCTTAGTCACACGGCTCACGTGTTGTTTTAGGTGGTTGCTCAGTCTCTGTTCCCCGGAGGCGGGGCGGGGGGTACACAGTCCTTAGTCACACGGCTCACGTGTTGTTTTAGGTGGTTGCTCAGTCTCTGTTCCCCGGGGGCGGGGCGGGGGGTACACAGTCCTTAGTCACATGGCTCACGTGTTGTTTTAGGTGGTTGCTCAGTCTCTGCTCCCCCTCTTGTCTTCCAGGTCAGGAGGGATGGGTCAAGCAGCTGAAGTGGAAAAAGATGGACCAGTTCAAGAGCCTGCGCTGGAAGCCGCTGCACCTGCAGTCCAGAGAGACGGCGGCTTTCTACAAATCCTGGGAGAATTTCGGCTTCTACTGGATCTTAAAAGCGGGGCACATGGTAAGAGGGACGTGTCTACACACAATCCGTCTCCCCTGTACCGAGTGAGCGACCTCCTGTGTTCACAGTGCAGCATGGCAGGAGAGCCGGGAAGTTCATAAAGATGGTAGACACCACTACTACAATGGTTTCCAGCTTCTAGACCAGGGGGAGGCAACCTGGGGGCCCGCCAGCTGTTGTGGAACTACATTTCCCATGAGGCATTGCAAGGCCGGCAGTTACAATGACTCCCAGAGGCATGATGGGACTTGTAGTTCTGCAACAGCTGGAGGGCCCCTAGGTTGCCTCCCCCTGTTCTAGAGGGACCCTAGAAGTATGGCTCATATGAGTGGATGATGAGGCTCTTTAGCCATGTGATCGGCTGTGTCCAATCACAACTCATCACTTGTAAACAAGGAAATGGTGGTTATCGGCATTCCTCTCCCCACACTGACAGCGTGTGAGGAGAACCAATCGGTGGGGAGGGGGAGACCAGTATGGATTATCGGGGGAGCTCATCATGTGCAGCCTGGCAGTGCCCATCAGTGCCACCTAATCAGCGAAGGAGAAAAATGACTTATTTAACCGCTTGTCTACCAGGCCAATTCTGACATTTCCTCCCACAGACACCAACAAAGGGGCACTATAAAGATGGGGCACTCTGCTTGCCAGACACCACAAAGGGGACAATCTTCCTCCCACTGACACCAACAAAGGGGCACTTTAACCCTTTCATGACTAAGCCTATTTTTGACATTTGGTGTTTACAAGTTAAAATCCGTATTTTTTGCTAGAAAATTACTTAGAGCCCCCAAACATTATATATATATATATTAGCAGAGAATCTAGAGAATAAAATGGCGATTGTTGCAATATTTTATATCACACGGTATTTGTGCAACAGTGTTTTAAACGCAACTTTTTGAGAAAACGGACACTTTCATGAATCTTAAAAAAAAATCAAACAGTAAAATTACCCCAATTTTTTTGTATAATGTGAAAGATGATGTTACGCCGAGTAAATAGATACCAAACATGTCACGCTTTATAATTGCACGCACTCGTGGAATGGTGACAAACTACGGTACCTAAAAATCTCCATAGGCAACGCTTCAAATTTATTTTACGGTTACCAGGTTAGAGTTACAGAGGAGGTCTAGGGCTAGAATTATTGCTCTCACTCTGACGATCGTGGCGATACCGCACATGTGTGATTTGAACACTGTTTACATATGCGGGCGCGACTTCCGTATGCGTTTTCTTTGCTGCGCGAGCTCGCGGGGACACTTTAAAAATGTTTTTTTTTTTTTTTTCTTATTTATTTTATTTATTTTTATATTAATAATTTGTGTTTAAAAAAAAAAAATTCACTTTTATTGCTGTCACAAGAAATGTAAATATCCCTTGTGACAGTAATAGGAGGTGACAGGTACTCTTTATGGAGGGATCGGGGGTCTTTTAGACCCCCGATCCCTCCATTTTTGGCGATTCTGAATACTGTATATTTTATATATTTTTTTTTTAAAACCGGCGCCATTGGCAGCCGAATAAACGGGAAGTGTTTACGATTAGGAGTCTGGAACGAAGCCGCTCACGGAGGCGGCGGATTGGATGGAACGGGAGGCCCGGTAAGAGCGGCAGGAGGGGGGGCGTCCCCTCCCGCTCCCCCGGTATAACAGCCGAGCGGCTTTTAGCCGCATCAGTTTTTATACCTGGAAAGCTGATCGCCGGCTCTTAAAAAACAGTACCTTAGCTGCGGGCATCATCCCTGTGTAACCCCCGAAAGCCGAGTGCGCACATCTGCGTACGCTTGGCGGGAAGGGGTTAAAGATGGGGCACTCTGCTCGCCAGACACCACAAATGGGACAATCTTCCTTCCACTGACACCAACACAGAACCCCCAAACATCATATATGTTTTTTTTAGCAGAGACCCTAGAGAATAAAATGTCAGTCGTTGCAACTATTTATCTTGCACAGTATTTGTGCAGCAATTTTTCAAACGCGTTTTTTTTTGGGGGGGGGGGGGGGGGGACACTTTCATACAATAAAATTTTTTTAAAAAAAACGGTAAAGTTAGCCCAATATTTTTGCATAATGTGAAAGATGATGTTTTGTCGTGTAAATGGATACCTAACCCGTCACGCTTCAAAAATATCGCACGCTGGTGGAATGGCGCCAAACTTTGGTACTTAAAAATCCCCATAGGCGACGCTTTAAAATGTTTTACTGGTTACCAGTTTAGAGTTGCAGAGGAGGTCTAGTGCTAGAATTATCGCTCTCGCTCCGACGATCTCGGCGATACCTCACATGTGTGGTTTGAACGCCGTTGACATATATGGACGCGACGCGTGCGTTCCAGGGTTGCCAACCTCCCGCAGCATTTTTTACTGACAAAACATGGACAATTTACTGGCGGGGCACTTTTTTTTTTTTTTTTTTACTGGCAACCTGAGAAATGACAGAACTCCTATTGAAAAGTACCACAGTGAATATTTGAACAGTATAAACATGAGTCAACAGAGAATGAAATGATCCGCCCCCGATATTTACTGGAAGGTGGTAAAAAAAATCACTGATTTTTACAAACTGTCAGTAAATTTACTTGCGGTTGGCAACCCTGATACGTCCGCTTCTGTGAGCGAGCACGCGGGGACACTATATTTTTTTTTATTGTTCATTTTACTTTTATTTTTCTAGTTTTGATGCTCTCTTTTTACATTTTTTTTTTTTTATTACTTTTCTTCCTATTACAAGTAATGTAAGCATCCCCTGTAGTATGAATAGGGTGTGACAGGTCCTCTTTACAGTGGGATCTGGGGGGGTCTGTAATTCCTCACATCTCTCCTCCTGGGCTGGGGAATTGTGGGGTCACCCTCGTATCTATGGGGTATTGTGGGGTCACCCTCGTATCTATGGGGTATTGTGGGGTCACCCTCGTATCTATGGGGTATTGTGAGGTCACCCTCGTATCTATGGGGTATTGTGGGGTCACCCTCGTATCTATGGGGTATTGTGGGGTCACCCTCGTATCTATGGGGTATTGTGGGGTCACCCTTGTATCTATGGGGTATTGTGGGGGTCACCCTCGTATCTATGGGGTATTGTGGGGGTCACCCTCGTATCTATGGGGTATTGTGGGGGTCACCCTCGTATCTATGGGGTATTGTGGGGGTCACCCTCGTATCTATGGGGTATTGTGGGGGTCACCCTCGTATCTATGGGGTATTGTGGGGGTCACCCTCGTATCTATGGGGTATTGTGGGGGTCACCCTCGTATCTATGGGGTATTGTGGGGGTCACCCTCGTATCTATGGGGTATTGTGGGGGTCACCCTCGTATCTATGGGGTATTGTGGGGGTCACCCTCGTATCTATGGGGTATTGTGGGGGTCACCCTCGTATCTATGGGGTATTGTGGGGGTCACCCTCGTATCTATGGGGTATTGTGGGGGTCACCCTCGTATCTATGGGGTATTGTGGGGGTCACCCTCGTATCTATGGGGTATTGTGGGGGTCACCCTCCCATCTATGGGGTATTGTGGGGGTCACCCTCCCATCTATGGGGTATTGTGGGGGTCACCCTCCCATCTATGGGGTATTGTGGGGGTCACCTGATCCTGATGTCTGCCTCTTGTCTCCCTGGGGTAGGTACCGTCTGACCAGCCGGTGACATCCTTGAAAATGCTGCGGATGATCACCAACCAGCAGGAGTGACCGGAGCCGGCGGGATCCTGGCTACCGAGGACCAAGCGGCTGCACTGCCTTCATACGGGTTCCAGAATGCTTTGCTGTGGATCGGCACCAAATAAACCTGTGATTTCCCCTCCCCTGCTACGGCTCTAATACCCCATTCCACCTCCAGATCCCTACTGACCTGTGACTGCCGAATACTCTGAGGACGATCAAACAAATCTGTACTGTGTGCTTATTTTTATATTAAATGGACATTAAAATCTGTGTGTGTGTGTTCTGATCTCATCAATCATCACATCGAAGAATTTCATGTCACTTCTATGTGTCTGGAGGAGCAACTCTCCTCTCCTGAAATACTCTGCACTGCTCCTTCCTATATCTCCAAATGTGGCCCTTTGCTTGCATTCATCCGGCCTTTGCAGCACTACTCTGACAGCAAGGATGGGGCACCATTTCTCCCACTGACAGCAAGGATGGGGCACCATTTCTCCCACTGACACCGATGATGGGGCACCATTTCTCTCACTGACACCGATGATGGGGCACCATTTCTCCCACTGACACCAATGATGGGGCACCATTTCTCCCACTGACACCAATGATGGGGCACCATTTCTCCCACTGACACCAATGATGGGGCACTATTCCTCCCACTGACACCAATGATGGGGCACTATTGATCTTTTATTGAAAAGAATCAAGCAACCAATTTTATACAAAAGTAAAAAACAAAACCATAGTACAAAACTTCAACAGAAATCCAAGGAATACACATCCATGTTCAGAATATATACAATATATACATAATCCGTTACCAAAACTATTTACATAAAGCAGCAGAGAGGGCCTAAGAGGCACAACCCATCACCTATGTACGCAGCCATTTATCAAAAATGAATCCAAATAATAATAATCTAGGGTGATAAGAGACAGACAGCCACACCCGGGAAAGAGACTCCTGGCAGTCAGGGAGGCTTGAAACCCCTCCACGCCTTCAACCAAGCCCCCTGACTCCGCTTGTCTCTCTCAAGTACCCGAATCTTCTCCACCTCATGCAGAATGTCATACACCACCACCTGAACAGGAAGGATTTTACGCCGAATGCTGACCTGACACCGTGCGTTCCAAGTGAAATAACGGACTACTAGGCTAACTAGAAAAAGTGTATCTAAACAAAAAACCCTACCAGTATTGAATGCTCCATACACCCACTCAGCATAACCCAGCCTGGAGAAGAAAGGGACACCGAGGGCCCGCCCCACCTGTTTGTACACCTCTATGTTAAAAGGGCAATGAAGCAGAAAATGGTCCATAGTCTCCTCCTCACCTGCACACTCCTCCCGAGGACAGCTACGATCCACCCCACTGCGGAATTTCAAATTGCCCCGAACATAGAGCCTCCCATGGAAGCACAACCAGGCCAGATCCCTGAATTTAGGGGGTACTCTGTCCAAATTAATAAGTCTTAACCCTGCCCTCAAAACTGGGCCTGGGCAATCCCTTAAGGCCAGTGGGTCATAAAAGACTTCGCTCAAGACTCGACTCATAAGGACTTTCCTCGAAACCGATCTGAGATCTTCAGCCGACAATCGCCACTGCCGTAGTAACTTCAGGCACGGAGCGACATAGGCTGGTAGCTGACCACGATGACCCCTGAGATTCTTCACTTGGCCACCTTCTTCCCAAAGTCGTAGAAAAGGCCTAAACCAAGATCTAAATATGCCTGCCCATCCAGGAGGTTCCACTGCAAGCATATTACCAATATTAAACTTGAGAAAAAGCAGTGAAAAGAAAAGAACTGGGTTGACCATACCTAAGCCACCCTCCCTCCTGGATAGATAGGTGACATTCCTCTTGATGGGGTTCAGTCTGTTCCCCCACAACATCTGGAAGAACACACTACTGACCCTAGCATAGAGAGACACTGGCGAGATGCAGACAAAGCTGACATACAAGAAGATCGGAATCAGGTAAGTCCTAATCAGATCAACCCTTTCCCTCATAGATAACTTCCATCTCTTCCACCTGAACACCTTAGTATTGGCAATTTCCAGTCTGCCTTCCCAGTTTTCGAGGCCATAATCGCCGGGTCCAAATTCAATGCCTAGAATCTTAATTCTTTCCTGGGGCACTGGAAAGGTGTCCGGGAGATCAAACCCCTCACCTTCCTTTCCCATCCAGAAAACTTCACTCTTTTCCTGATTGATCTTGGAGCCTGATGCTTTAGAATACCGTGCTGTCAGAGAGACCACCTACTCTGCTTCATCCGCCCCAGTGACAATCACCAACACATCGTCCGCATAGGCAACAACCCTCAAAGGCGGCTCACCCGGGAGCCCCACTGGCACCCCACAAAACATGCCACTCTCTAGCCTCCTGATGAAGGGGTCGATTGCAAACACATAGAGCAGGGGACTCAGGGGACAACCCTGGCGCACCCCGGAGCCAACCTCAAAGGACTGCCCAACCCAACCATTAACAAGAGGAAAGCTCTCTGCCCCCTTATACAAGACTTTTAACCAATCGACAAAACCACCCGGCAGACCGTACTTACTAAGGAGCAACCACAGGTACTCATGGTTAACACGATCAAAAGCCTTTGCCTGATCCAATGTAAGCAAATACTTTCCCCAGCCTGCAGCCCTGCACCGCTCCAAGGCCTCCCGGACAGCTAAAACCGCTGTGAAGGTGCTTCTAACCTGGACTGAACAGTGCTGATGGCGAGAAAGCAAAGACTCTGCTACTGACGATAGGCGCCAGAAAAATATCTTTGCCAGTATCTTTCTATCGACATTAAGAAGGCTGATGGGGCGCCAATTCTCAATCATCGAAGGATCTTTACGCTTTGAAAGAAGAATCACAGCTGAGTGCCTCATGGAAGGGGGAAGTACCCCCTCAGCAAGGCAACTGTTAAAAACCTCTACCAAATGTGGGGCCAGAATAGGCTTAAAAGCTTTGTAAAACTCAGCCATCAAGCCATCCGGTCCAGGTGACTTTTTGATGGCAAGCTGTTCAATTGCCCTCATCACCTCTTCAACTGTGATCTCCTCTGTCAAATTCATCAATGGGACATCTTCATCATTTAGACCTGGAGTAGAGTCCAAAAAGCTTTCCATCTTGTCACGGTCAAGCTCTTTCCTCCCAAGAAGGTCAGCATAAAAGGACCTCACGACCTCCAGAATCCCTGACCTGGACTTTGTCAAGGAACCTGTACTGTCTTTAAGGCCAACGACCGTTTTAACAGCTACACCTTGTTTGCAGTTCTGGTAAGGGTCAGGCGAGTGGTACTTCCCATAGTCCCTCTCCAGAACCAAAGAGGCATACCGGTCGTATTGACACTTCCTGAGAAGGAGTTTCACTTCGGAGATTGCCCCAGGATCTCCTTCTCTCGAGACAAGAATATCCAGCTTCCTCCGTAAACGTTGGTAGGTCATGTATTTATTAAACTGCTTCCTATTGGCTAGGCCCCTGAAGAATCCAGCAATCCTCTTTTTGGTCAGCTCCCACCACTCAGCCTTGCTGCTACAAAAGTCCAGGATGGTCACCTGTGCCTGAAAGAATTCCTCAAAGGATTGTCTAACATGTTCTTCCTTGAGTAGAGTCGAATTCAATCTCCAGATGCCCTTACCCCTCTGAGGGGCGTCTGAAGCATTCAGGACCACAGATAGCATACAGTGATCAGAGAACTCTACTGCCTGCACCACTGGGGGTGAGAAAGCAGAGGTCTCCTTCAAAAAAAACCTATCTATTCTACTCTGACTATTACCTCGATGAAAAGTGAACCCGGTGTCATCCGGGAGGTGCTTAATGTGCACATCCACAAGACCAGCATCCCTAACCATACTATTTAAAAAAACGCTATCATATCCCAGCCTGTCCTTGAAGTCCTTCCTGTCCTTGGGCCTAGTTACTGTATTAAAGTCACCTCCAAAGACCACTTGCCGGGATGTAAAAAGAAATGGCTTGATCCTTGTAAAAAGGCATTTCCTGTCCCACTTTGTGTGCGGCCCATAAACATTAATTAGGTGCAGGTCCTGCCCTCCCACAAGGACGTCTAAGACCATACATCTCCCAATCTCCACCTCAATAACCCGCCGGACAGTTACCATGCCGTTTTTAAACAACACCGCCACACCGCCGTAAGGCTCGGCCGCAAGAGACCAGTAAGATGGACCATACCTCCACTCTCTCTTGGCCATATGAATATCTGCCAAGGAGGTGAGCCTAGTCTCTTGCAAAAATAAAATTTCAGCATCTAATTGGCTGAACAAAAAGAAGGCCATAGAACGAGCTCTTACTGACTTAATGCTGGCGACATTTATTGTCACCACTTTTAATGGAGGGGGAACCGCCATTTGGGTTATTGGGTGGTTTGCTTCTTAGCTCCCCTCTGCTGCTCATCACCAGAAGCCTCTCTCTTTCTTGAGGCCGCCTCAAACTCCATTTCGGAATCAGAACTTCGCTCCGAAGAAGCTCCAGATGAAGAAATATCCCACTTAGAGGACCTATAACGGTTGGAGACAGGCACTGGAGCCTGTTCTGTCCTCACCACCTGCTTCTTCCGCTTCCCAACCTTCCTTCTCTCCTCCAGGTACTGCAGGTCAGCTTCAGAGATGCCGTCATCTCTTACTTTTTCCTGTGAAGTCTTTACAGAAGACTCCTTTAGAGAGGAAGAAGCGACCTTTTTAGTACCCACTACCACTCCTGGTGGGGGGATGCTCCCTTTGAATCAGACTTAGGAGGGGTAGACTCCTGGGGGGGAACTGACTCGGGGGGCACAGACTTGGAAGGTTCTGACACAAGAGGAGAGGGTACAGTAGGCTGGGGGGGACACAGAGACAGATACAGAAGGAATACTTACAGACACAGGAGGGGTGGCCACAGGAACTGGGGAGGGACCCTGAGCAGGACCAGGGGAGTCAGTCACCGCAGAGGAGGATGGTACACCAGGGGCCTCACCCTCCATCCTGTCCAGCCCTGACATGTCATCAATTACCTCCTTCTCCATATTGTGCCAGGCTTCAGGACATCTGCTGTAGGGGTGGCCAAGGCGCAGGCACAGGTTGCACCTGATCATCTCGGTGCAGTCCTTAGCCATATGACCCCGACACACTGAACATATCAAGGCTGAACAGGAGGAGCTTAAATGCCCCTTTTCTCCACAGCGGTGACACAGCTTCGGCTGACCAGGGTAGAAAATAGTCATCCTATCCCTCCCTATAAAAGCTGAGGAGGGCAGGTGACGCACAACATTCCCATCCCTGACCAACCTGACTGTTACTGACCAACCCCCAGTCCAGATGTTACGCTCATCAAGGATTTTGCTGGGCTTAGTCAAAACCTCACCATAGTTCCTTAACCAGACCTCTAGGTCCCGAGCAGGAACACTCTCATTGGTGAGTATGATGGTTATCTTTTTCACCGTTGACCTTTGCGAAACCGCAACTGGGGCCAGACCTTCCCATTCAGGTCTTGACCTGCACCGAGCCTCATATCGCTCCCAGAACAGGTCAAGACCCTCTGGCCTGGTGAAGCTAATGGTATAATCCCGTGTCCCAGCAACATGTATTAGAGCATACAGGTCATTTGCCCCAAAACCCATCTCCAAAATCAAATCTACCACTGCACGCCGTGCTGGAGGGATTGCACCACCTTCCCATTTCAGAATTACCACATTTCTTCTTGGACCCCCAGCAGACGCCAGAGACCCAAGACCAGATCCCGGGGTGCCCAAAGTGGTAGGCTGCAGGGGGAAAACCCGCTTGGGAGCGGAGCTACCAGGAGCAGAGCGTACCACCTGAGCAAACGTGGGTTTATCAGGGCCAAGGCCCCACACTGAAGTCACAGTAGTCTGTTCATCATTACTATTATTTGCTTGGACTGAGCTGGGACGATTGTCCATCACACTTGTACAATTGCTATCAGTCACACACACGTTCAATTTCCCATCAGGAATAGTCACAGTTGCTGCAATACCAGCTGTCTCCTGATGCTGCACTGTAGAGTCTCCAGCAGCTGTGGGGCAAACAGCTTTAGACTCAGCCAAAGGAGAGTTAATTGGCTCTGCTGACACCTGTAGTTCCTTTTCAGAAATGTCATTTTTTAAATGCAGCTCTTGCTGCGCTGCATCATCAGCAGGTACAACATTGCTACACATAGCATTAGAAACTTGATTGTCACTGGGCACACTTTCTACATTGCTCATGGTGTTAGATGGTACAAAAACAGATTCATCCCCTGCTTGGGGCTTGATATTATCAGGCACATTGTCTGTTATGTCCTCATCACCAAACGCCAGCTGATCCCCCCGCATAGGAGACTCCATTACCTGGATGGCCCTGAGCATGCCTCCTGAGTCCTGGGAAGACATGGGGCTGCTTACCTCTCCCTGAGGGGGCAGGGGGTCAGAACTGGGGGTCTCCTCCTCCACCTCCATCTTTGTCATCCTTGCAAACCTTTTATCATTGCAAAATTTTTCTTTAAATGGCCCATCTCTGCCTTCCATCATGGCCACAATGGTTTCCTGATGTTCCACCCGGACCTTGGCCAGTTGGATCTCCGGATCCATGGACCCACGTTTCTGGCTGTGTAAGCCCTCACGCTGCCTTCTCAAGCGCTTCAGCTCCGCTCTGAGCTTGTAGAGCTTGTCTCTCTCCTTATTCAGGACCTTAATCCCGGCCACCACTCGCTCCCGGATGGCCCCAGAACCTTCATCCTCACCAGGGGTAGAGAGATCCCCAGCCATGGCTTGCACAGGGGCAGGCATGTTACCTGATGGCCCAGGAGATGGCTGAGAGCTTCCAGCAGGAGAGGCCCTGCTGGCCTCCATGGCTTCCCCAGAAAGGAGCCAGGAGAGCTGGGAGAGATTTCACCACCACTCCCCTCTCACACCGATCACCTGGAGCAGCTCCAGAGAGACAGCCTCCTCCTGACACACCTGTGCTCCAATGATGGATGGGGCACTATTCTTCCCACTGACACCATGAATAGGGCACTATTCCTCCCACTGACACCAATAATGGGGCACTATTCCTCCCACTGACACCAATGATGGGGCACTACTCTAACTGACACCGATGATGGAGCACCATTTCTCCCACTGACACCAATGATGGGGCACTATTCCTTCCACTGACACCAATGATGGGGCACCATTTCTTCCACTGACACCAATGATGGGGCACTATTCCTTCCACTGACACCAATGATGGAGCACTATTCCTCCCACTGACACCAATGATGGGACACTATTCCTCCCACTGACACCAATGATGGGGCACTATTCCTCCTATTAAAACCAATGATGGGGCACTATTCCTCCCACTGACACCAATGATGGGGCACTATTCCTCCCATTAAAACCAATGGTATTCCTCCAACTTATAGCAATGGAGGGACACTATTCTACCACTAACACCAGTGATGGGACACTATTCCTCCCACTGACACCAATGATGGCGTACTATTCCTCCAATTAACACCAATGATGGGGCACTATTGCTCCACTGACACCAATTATGGGGCACTATTGCTCCTACTGACACCAATGATGGGGCATTGCTTGCTTCCACTGGCCACAGTCTGGCCCAACCAAAACCCGAAGGACAGTAAACGAATCCTTTGCTTAGAAAGTTTGGAGACCCCTTCTTTATCTAACTCTCCTCTCCTGAAATACTCTGCTCTGCTGGAGGACTATGTGGACTGCAGTAAGATAGTTCGATTTTAGCTTATGGGAGCTAAATGGAAAAATTCTTTGTGCTCCCAATTAGCTTGAGTTGGTAAGAATGGACCTCTACAGGTATTTGTCATTCTGCCATTGTTTAGAGAGGTCAGACAATCTATTATCCTATCAGATGTGACATTGTACAGTGTATATCTGCTGGGGTCCTTGTTCCTCCTGTAATAGTCTTCTGCTCACAGTCTGAGATGAGAATTTGGAGTTTTGTTTCTTAGCAACTGAGATGAGGAATCCAGAAGCTGAGGGACCAGTTCTGACGTGTGAGGAGCGTTCTCCTGCCTTCCATAATATATTCCTATCGCAATCTGTTCTACGCCATCCGCTGACCCTCCATGTCCCGGCTTGTTGTCTCATTTATCATTGTGATTGTCTCGAGTGATCGGAGGAACATCATTCTGGAGCAGAATTGTCCACCTGGCCAGCTCTGACCCTAGGTGGCAGTTACAATGCAAGCAAACCATTCCAGAAATGTATTATCCCCACTCGGAATAATTCAATTCTGCCGAGTTTAAGGTGTTGTAAACAACTTTTGACATTTTCACAAGTTTTATATGGGTACATTTATCACAAAATAAGAAGTTGCCTGGATTCATCCCTATAAGAAGGCAGAAGTGTCAGAGACCTCATCTCTCCCTCAGATAGTTGTGTGTCTCTCCAGAATTCTCCCCCCATATCTCTCTCACTAATTCTGTCTCCTGGTATCTCTCTCGCTAATTCTGTCTCCTGGTATCTCTCTCGCTAATTCTGTCTCCTGGTATCTCTCTCGCTAATTCTGTCTCCCTGTATCTCTCTTTTCTCCTTGTATCTCAGATTCTGGTGCATCTATTTTTCCAATTCTCTCTCCCCGTATCTCTCGCTTCTTCTTCCTAATTCTCTCTCTGTGTCACTCTCTCCCCTTCTTCCTAATGCTGTCTCCTCAAATCTCTCTATTCTCCTTCTTCCTAATTCTGTCTCCTCGTATCTCTCTCTTCTCCTTCCTAATTCTGTCTCCTTGTATCTCTCTATTCTCCTTCTTCCTAATTCTGTCTCCTCGTATCTCTCTATTCTCCTTCTTCCTAATTCTGTCTCCTCGTATCTCTCTCTTCTCCTTCCTAATTCAGTCTCCTCGTATCTCTCTATTCTCCTTCCTAATTCTCTCTCCCCGTATCTCTCGCTTCTTCTTCCTAATTCTCTCTCAGTGTCACTCTCTCCCCTTCTTCCTAATTCTGTCTCCTCGTATCTCTCTATTCTCCTTCTTCCTAATTCTGTCTCCTTGTATCTCTCTATTCTCCTTCCTAATTCTGTCTACTCGTATCTCTCTATTCTCCTTCTTCCTAATTCTGTCTCCTCGTATCTGTCTCTTCTCCTTCCTAATTCTGTCTCCTCGTATCTCTCTATTCTCCTTCTTCCTAATTCTGTCTCCTCTTATCTCTCTCTTCTCCTTCCTAATTCTGTCTCCTCGTATCTCTCTATTCTCCTTCTTCCTAAATCTGTCTCCTCGTATCTCTCTCTTCTCCTTCCTAATTCTGTCTCCTCGTATCTCTCTATTCTCCTTCTTCCTAAATCTGTCTCCTCGTATCTCTCTCTTCTCCTTCCTAATTCTGTCTTCTTGTATCTCTCTATTCTCCTTCTTCCTAATCCTGTCTCCTCGTATCTCTCTCTTCTCCTTCCTAATTCTGTCTCCTCGTATCTCTCTATTCTCCTTCTTCCTAATTCTGTCTCCTTGTATCTCTCTCTTCTCCTTCCTAATTCTGTCTTCTTGTATCTCTCTATTCTCCATGTTCCTAATTCTGTCTCCTCGTATCTCTCTCTTCTTCTTCCTAATTCTCTCTCTGTGTCACTCTCTCCCCTCCTTCCTAATTCTGTCTCCTCACATCTCTCTCTTCTCCTTCCATCTCCTTGTATCTCTCTCTCTCCTTCTTCCCGATTCTCTCTCCCCATATCTCTCTCTCTCCTTCTTCCCGATTCTCTCTCCCCGTATCTCTCTCTCCCCTTCTTCCTAATTCTTCCTAATTCTGTCTCCACGTCAACTTCTTCTTAATCATCTTTGTATCTCTCCTCTCTTCTTGCAAATTTCATCTCCTTGTGTCTCTCTGCCCTTCTTCACAATTTTGTCTCCCTGTATCTCTTTCCAATTCTCTCTTCCCTTCTCAATTCTGTCTCCTCGTATCTCTCTCTCCTTTTTTTCTAATTTTGTCTCCCCTTATTTCTCTCTTCTCCCTCTCCCCTTATCCTTTCTCCTTTTTCCTAACTCTTTCCCTGTATTTCTCTCTTCTTTCTAATTCTCTCTCCTCGTATCTCTCTCTTCTTCCTAAGTTTGTCTCCCCATATTTCTCTGTTCTCCTTTTTCCTAAATCTCTTTCCCTGTATCTCTCTCTTCTCCTCCTTCCTAATTCTGTCTCTCCGTATATCTCTCTTCCCCCCTTCGTCCTAATTCTCTCTCTCTCTCTCAGGTTGGGTTGTATCTCTTTCTCTTCTCCTTCTTCCTAATTCTCTCCCTGTATCACTCTCTCCCCTTCTTCCTAATTTCCCCCCGTATCTCTCGCTTCTTCTTAATTCCATCTCCCCATATCTCTCTCTTCTCCTTCTGTCCCCTTGTATCTCTCTCTCTCCCCTTCTCAATTTTGTCTCCTTTTCCTGATTCTCTCTTGTTCCTTCTTACCAAATCTTTCTCCCTTTATCTCTCTCTTCGCCCTCTCCCCAATTCTGTCTCCTCGTATCTCTTCTCCCTCTTCCTAATCCTCTCTCTGTATCTCTGTCTTCTCCTTCCTAATTCTGTCTCCCCATATCACTCTCTCACCTTCTTCCTAATTCAATCCCCTCGTATCCCCCTCTCCACTTTTTTTCAATTCGCTCTCCTCCTATCTCCCCCTCTTCCTCATTCCATCTCTCTCTCCCCTTCTTTTTAATTCTGTCTTCCTGTATCTCTTCTCGTTCCTCCCAATTCTGTATCTCTGTATCACTCTCTGCCCTTCTTCCTAATTCAGTTTACTCGTATCACTCTTCTTCCTAATTCTGGCACCCTGTATCTCTCTGTTCTCCTTTTTCCTAAATCTCTTTCCCTGTATTTCTCTCTTCTTCCAAATTCCATCTCCCTGTAACTCTCTCTCTTCGCCCTCCTAATTCTCTCTCTGTATCATTCTCTCCCCTTTTTCTTAATTTCTCTTTATATCTCTCACTTCTCCTTCTTAATTCCATCTCCCCGTATCTCTCTCTTCTACTCTCTAATTCCATCTCCCCATATCTCTCTCCTCTCCTTCCGTCTCCTTGTATCTCTCTCTCCCCGTCTTTCCAATGTTGTCTCCCTGTATTCTCCTCATATCTCTCACTACTTCTTCCTAATCCTTTCTCCTGGTATCTCTCTCCTCTCTTCTTCCAAATTCCGTCTGCTTGTATCTCTCTCCTCTCTTCTTCCAAATTCCGTCTTCTTGTATCTCTCTCCTCTCTCCTTCCAAATTACGTCTGCTTGTATCTCTCTCCTCTCTTCTTCCAAATTCCGTCTTCTTGTATCTCTCTCCTCTCTTCTTCCAAATTCCGTCTGCTTGTATCTCTCCCCCCTTCTTCACAATTTTGTCTCTCTGTAGTTCTATCTTGACTTTCCTATTCTATCTCCCCTTCTCATTTCTGTCTCCTCGTATCTCTCTTCCCCTTCTCCCCAATTCTGTCTCCTCATATCTTTCTTCCCCTTCTCCCCAATTCTGTCTCCTCGTATCTTTCTTCCCCTTCTCCCCAATTCTGTCTCCTCGTATCTCTCTTCCCCTTCTCCCCAATTCTGTCTCCTCGTATCTTTCTTCCCCTTCTCCCCAATTCTGTCTCCTCGTATCTTTCTTCCCCTTCTCCCCAATTCTGTCTCCTCGTATCTTTCTTCCCCTTCTCCCCAATTCTGTCTCTTCGTATCTCTCTTCCCCTTCTCCCCAATTCTGTCTCCTCGTATCTCTCTTCCCCATCTCCCCAATTCTGTCTCCTCGTATCTTTCTTCCCCTTCTCCCCAATTCTGTCTCCTCGTATCTTTCTTCCCCTTCTCCCCAATTCTGTCTCCTCGTATCTTTCTTCCCCTTCTCCCCAATTCTATCTCCTCGTATCTTTCTTCCCCTTCTCCCCAATTCTGTCTCCTCGTATCTCTCTTCCCCTTCTCCCCAATTCTGTCTCCTCGTATCTCTCTTCCCCATCTCCCCAATTCTGTCTCCTCGTATCTTTCTTCCCCTTCTCCCCAATTCTGTCTCCTCGTATCTCTCTTCCCCTTCTCCCCAATTCTGTCTCCTCGTATCTCTCTTCCCCATCTCCCCAATTCTGTCTCCTCGTATCTCTCTCTCCCCTTTTCTAATTCTGTCTCCTCGTATCTCTCTCCCCTTTTCTAATTCTGTCTCCTCGTATCTCTCTCCCCTTTTCTAATTCTGTCTCCTCGTATCTCTTCTCCCTCTTCCTAATCCTCTCTCTGTATCTCTGTCTTCTCCTTTTTAATTCTGTCTACCCATATCACTCTCCCACCTTCTTCCTCAATTACATCTCCTTGTATCTCTCTCACCCCTTCTTTTTAATTCTGTCTTCCTTTATCTCTCTCTCCTTCTTCCTGATTCACTCTCCTCGTATCTCTCTCTTCTTGTTCTTCCCAATTTTGTATCTCTGTATCACTCTCTCCCCTTCTTCCTAATTCTGTCTCCCTGTATCCCTCTGTTCTAATTTTTCCTAAAACTCTTTTCCTGTATTTCTCTCTTCTCCTTCCTAATTCTCTCTCCTCGTATCTCTCTCTCTCGGGTTGTGGTGCATCTCTTCCTTTCTTTCCAGTTCAGTCTTGGTATTTTAATCCCTATTTCTCTCCTCACTCCCACTCTTCTATCCCTCTGCTTTGTCCTCTCCAGTCTCCAGCCTCCATCCCACTCCTCCCCCCTCCTCCAGCTGATGTCAGATGTGGTCCTGTGGAGGGATGCAGCAGTGATGATGAGGAGGGTGAAGATGGCGCTGGCAGTATTCGGGTTTAGTCCTCTGTAGTCTCCCCAATGGAGGGAGGAGGGGGTGCAGTGGAGGATCCTGGAGGTCATCACGTCCTGCACTTCGTCCAGCGACTCCGCCACGTCTTTGATGTTTGTGATGAGGATGCTGATGGGTTCATCAAGGTGGACGATTTCATAGACCTGGGCCAGCAATTCATCCAGGGGGAGGAGGTGAGGTTCTCCTACATCTCTCTCTCTCTCTCTCTATATATATATATATATATATTCTATGTAAAAACTGTTTATGAGGTATGTTCACATTTTCTGCACACCCTCACAATGGATTATAACCTTGGGTTGACCACCTGTGGTGTACATAGAAAATTGTTCCTCCAATAGGTGGTGCAACAGAAGCCTTTTGATGACGTTGGTAGAATCACATAATTCAGTGGAGACGTCTGTAATCCTCATTAATATAAATGTTTTTGTATATGATATAAGGAGATTGTATGCTCTGTCTCCATTGGTAGGATCACTTGTAGCTTTGGAAGTCTCCACTTCTCCTCACATTATCTTTTCTTCTACATCCCTCCTGTGATGCCAGTCTGTGTGCGTTTTATACTTAGAATACCATTCTGTATGCCAACAATCTATAGCTGCCTTTCCCAACCTTTTTTCCTTAGAAAAAACCTTGAAATATTGTTTAGGTCTCCGTAACACCCCCTGGAAACCCCAGCTAAAACCAATTCATTAGTGGTCCATGGCTAGAATGTCCCTTACATTGGTGATCAGTGGGAAGAATGTTCCTTACATTGGTGATCAGTGAGAAGAATGTTCCTTACATTGGTGATCAGTGAGAAGAATGTCCCTTACATTGGTGATCAGTGGGAAGAATGTTCCTTACATTGGTGATCAGTGGGAAGAATGTTCCTTACATTGGTGATCAGTGAGAAGAATGTTCCTTACATTGGTGGTCAGTGGGAAGAATGTTCCTTACATTGGTGATCAGTGAGAAGAATGTTCCTTACATTGGTGGTCAGTGGGAAGAATGTTCCTTACATTGGTGATCAGTGGGAAGAATGTTCCTTACATTTGTGATCAGTGAGAAGAATGTTCCTTACATTGGTGATCAGTGAGAAGAATGATCCTTACATTGGTGATCAGTGAGAAGAATGTTCCTTACATTGGTGATCAGTGAGAAGAATGTTCCTTACATTGGTGATCAGTGGGAAGAATGTTCCTTACATTGGTGATCAGTGAGAAGAATGATCCTTACATTGGTGATCAGTGAGAAGAATGTTCCTTACATTGGTGATCAGTGAGAAGAATGTTCCTTACATTGGTGATCAGTGAGAAGAATATTCCTTACATTGGTGATCAGTGAGAAGAATGTTCCTTACATTGGTGATCAGTGAGAAGAATGTTCCTTACATTGGTGATCAGTGAGAAGAATGTTCCTTACATTGGTGATCAGTGAGAAGAATGTTCCTTACATTGGTGATCAGTGAGAAGAATGTTCCTTACATTGGTGATCAGTGAGAAGAATGATCCTTACATTGGTGATCAGTGAGAAGAATGTTCCTTACATTGGTGATCAGTGAGAAGAATGTTCCTTACATTGGTGATCAGTGAGAAGAATGTTCCTTACATTGGTGATCAGTGAGAAGAATGTTCCTTACATTGGTGATCAGTGAGAAGAATGTTCCTTACATTGGTGATCAGTGAGAAGAATGTTCCTTACATTGGTGATCAGTGAGAAGAATGTTCCTTACATTGGTGATCAGTGAGAAGAATGTTCCTTACATTGGTGGTCAGTGAGAAGAATGTTCCTTACATTGGTGATCAGTGAGAAGAATGTTCCTTACATTGGTGATCAGTGGGAAGAATGTTCCTTACATTGGTGATCAGTGGGAAGAATGTTCCTTACATTGGTGATCAGTGAGAAGAATGTTCCTTACATTGGTGGTCAGTGAGAAGAATGTTCCTTACATTGGTGATCAGTGAGAAGAATGTTCCTTACATTGGTGATCAGAGGGAAGAATGTTCCTTACATTGGTGATCAGTGGGAAGAATGTTCCTTACATTGGTGATCAGTGAGAAGAATGTCCCTTACATTGGTGATCAGTGGGAAGAATGTTCCTTACATTGGTGATCAGTGGGAAGAATGTTCCTTACATTGGTGGCAAGTGGGAAGAATGTTCCTTACATTGGTGATCAGTAGGAAGAATGTTCCTTACATTGGTGATCAGTGGGAAGAATGTTCCTTACATTGGTGATCAGTGAGAAGAATGTTCCTTACATTGGTGATCAGTGGGAAGAATGTTCCTTACATTGGTGATCAGTGAGAAGAATGTTCCTTACATTGGTGATCAGTGGGAAGAATGTTCCTTACATTGGTGATCAGTGGGAAGAATGTTCCTTACATTGGTGATCAGTGGGAAGAATGCTCCTTACATTGGTGATCAGTGAGAAGAATGTTCCTTACATTGGTGATCAGTGAGAAGAATGTTCCTTACATTGGTGATCAGTGAGAAGAATGTTCCTTACATTGGTGATCAGTGAGAAGAATGTCCCTTACATTGGTGGTCCCAGTCTCCTCCATGGGCCATAATCAGTGGGTAGGAGGCCCTGGCAACAACCAATCAAGCGGCTTACGTTTTGTAACCTCCTTCAAAAGTAGGGATGAGCCGAACACCCCCCGGTTCGGTTCGCACCAGAACCCGCGAACGGACCGCAAGTTCGCACGAACGTTAGAACCCCATTGACGTCTATGGGACTCGAACGTTCGAAATCAAAAGTGCTCATTTTAAAGGCTAATTTGCATGGTATTGTCCTAAAAAGGGTGTGGGGACCCGGGTCCTACCCCAGGGGACATGTATCAATGCAAAAAAAACTTTTAAAAACGGCCGTTTTTCGGGAGCAGTGATTTTAATGATGCTTAAAGTAAAAAAAAAAAAAGTGAAATATTCCTTTAAATATCGTACCTGGGGGGTGTCTATAGTATGCCTGTAAAGTGACGCGTGTTTCCCATGTTTAGAACAGTCCCTGCACCAAATGTCATTTTTAAAGGAAAAAATCTCATTTAAAACTGCTTGCGGGTTTAATGTCATGTCGGGTCCTGGCAATATGGATGAAAATCAGTGAGACAAACGGCATGGGTACCCCCCAGTCCATTACCAGGCCCTTTGGGTCTTGTATGGATATTAAGGGGAACCCCGCACCCAAATTAAAATAAGGAAAGGCCCTATATACTCTGAACAGCAGTATACAGGCGGTGCAAACAAGACAGGGACTGTAGGTTTGTTGTTAAGTAGAATCTGTTTGTAATTTTGAACATTTTTAACGTGTTTAGCTCCAGCCAAAAAATCTTTTCTAAGCTTTTTGGAAAACATAGGGAAGGGTTATCACCCCTGTGACATTTGTTTTGCGTCTTTCCTCCTCTTCAGAAGATTTCACCTCACTTTTTTGTCCCAATGAAAAATGTTTTTTGAAAATTTGGGTTTTTTTGTGGAACAAGGATTGGAAAGCATCAGTGGAAAGGAGAAATTGTTTTCCCATATTAACTCTTACATGAGAGAATTTCCCTTCCTAGGGGTAGATTTCATCTCACTTCCTGTTGTCTCCTTCCGTTTGCAAGTAGGAGTCGTTTGTAAGTTAGATGTTTGAAAGTAGGGTCCTGCCCTATATACTCAGCAGAAATTTGGGCCTTAGGTGTTGCTGTGGCCAAAACACTGTAAGCCCTCACAGGGCCCTGCTGTGAAATATTAGATCAAGAATTGTAATTACATGCCCCTGTTGAACAGGAGCTGAAAAATTAGGCCTTAGGCACTGGTGCTGGTGCCACAACACTGCAACCCCTCACAGACACTCTAGTTGGAACGCAGGAACGAGCCCTGCTGCAAAGTATTGCATCAAAAATTGTAATTACACGCCCCTGTTAGACAGGGGCAGAAAAATTGGGCCTTAGGCACTGGTGCTGGTGCCACAACACTGCAACCCCTCACAGACACTCTAGTTGGAACGCAGGAACGAGCCCTGCTGCAAAGTATTGCATCAAAAATTGTAATTACACGCCCCTGTTAGACAGGGGCAGAAAAATTGGGCCTTAGGCACTGGTGCTGGTGCCACAACACTGCAACCCCTCACAGACACTCTAGTTGGAATGCAGGAACGAGCCCTGCTGCAAAGTATTACATCAAAAATTGTAATTACACGCCCCTGTTAGACAGGGGCAGAAAAATTGGGCCTTAGGCACTGGTGCTGGTGCCACAACACTGCAACCCCTCACAGACACTCTAGTTGGAACGCAGGAACGAGCCCTGCTGCAAAGTATTGCATCAAAAATTGTAATTACACGCCCCTGTTAGACAGGGGCAGAAAAATTGGGCCTTAGGCACTGGTGCTGGTGCCACAACACTGCAACCCCTCACAGACACTCTAGTTGGAATGCAGGAACGAGCCCTGCTGCAAAGTATTACATCAAAAATTGTAATTACACGCCCCTGTTATACAGGGGCTGAAAAATTGTGCCTTAGGCACTGGTGGTGGCGCCCAGAACCAAAAATGTTCTTACAAGCTATCAGCGTGATGATTGAGGAGGAAGAGGATAATTACTCAGGGATAGTCACTCAGCATCAGCATAGGCAGTCTTTGAAGGGATCTGAAAAAAATTATTCAGTTACATCAGCATCAGGTGCTTGGTAGCTGGTGGTGATCCAAGACTGATTCATTTTTATGAAGGTCAGCCGATCGACCGAGTCAGTGGACAGACGCACCCTGTGATCGGTTACCACGCCTCCAGCAGCACTGAATGTGCGTTCCGAAAGAACGCTGGATGCAGGACAGGCCAGTAGCTCAATTGCATACTGTGCAAGCTCTGGCCAGTGATCCATCCTCAAGACCCAGTAACCCAGAGGATTTTCGGTGGGAAAGGTGTCCAAGTCTGATCTTGCCCCTAGGTATTCCTGCACCATGTAAAACAGACGCTGGCGATGGTTGCTGGAACCGATCATACCTTGGGGCTGCGGACCAAAAAATTGTCTGAACGCATCGGTCAGACGGCCACCTTCTCCACCGCTCCTTCTTTGACTGACCGAAGCCTCAGCAACACGTTGTCCAGAAACAGGAGTTTGTAACCTCCCAGTCTCTGGGAACGCGTTGCACAGACCTTTCTGCAAGGCCTCCCGAAGATGTTTCATCCTCTGCTCCCTCTGCGATGGCAAGATAAGGTCCGCAACCTTACCCTTGTAACGTGGATCAAGGAGGGTTGCCAGCCAGTATTGGTCCTTCTCCTTGATACCACGAATACGAGGATCCTTACGCAGGCTTTGCAGGATCAGGGAGGCCATGCAGCGTAGGTTTGCTGAGGCATTCGGTCCGGAGTCCTCTGGGTCACTAAGGACAACAACGTCCGCAGCCACCTCCTCCCAGCCACGTACAAGTCCATGTGTTCCTTGGGACTGATCCCTTAAAGACTGCTGATGCTGAGTGCCAGGCTCCACCTCCATACTGACACAATCTTCCTCCTCCTCCTCCTCCTCCTCCTCGTCCTCTTCCTGTGTGATCGGCGGGCACGCAGGAACACTGTCTGGATAAAGGGGGCCTTGAGAGCTAAGGAAGTCCTCCTCTTCCTGCCTCTGTTCTGCCTCAAGTGCCCTGTCCATTATTCCACGCAGCGTGTGCTCCAACAGGTGGACAAGGGGGACAGTGTCACTGATGCATGCACTGTCAGTGCTCACCATCCTTGTGGCCTCCTCGAATGGTGACAGGACAGTGCATGCATCCCTGATCATGGCCCACTGGCGTGGGGAAAAAAAACCAAGGTCCCCTGACCCTGTCCTGGTGCCATAGTCGCACAGGTACTCATTGATGGCCCTCTGCTGCGTGTGCAGCCGCTGCAGCATGGCCAATGTCGAGTTCCACCTGGTGGGCATGTCACAGATTAGGCGGTTCTTGGGCAGGTTAAACTCCTTTTGGAGGTCCGTCAGCCGAGCACTGGCATTATATGACCGGCGGAAATGCACACAGACTTTCCTGGCCTGCCTCAGGACATCCTGTAAGCCCGGGTACCTGCTCAAGAACCGCTGCACCACCAAGTTAAGGACGTGAGCCAAACAGGGCACATGGGTCAGTTGTCCCTGTCGGAGGGCAGAGAGGAGGTTGGTGCCATTGTCGCAAACCACCATTCCTGCCTTAAGTTGGCGTGGCGTCAACCACCTCTGAACCTGCCCCTGCAGAGCTGACAGAACCTCTGCCCCAGTGTGGCTCCTGTCCCCCAAGCACACCAGCTCAAGCACCGCATGGCATCTTTTGGCCTGCGTACTTGCGTAGCCCCTTGAACGCCTACGGAGCACCGCTGGTTCCGAGGAAGAGGCCATGGAGGAAGAAGAAGAGGAGGGGGTGGAGGAGAGAGGTGTGTCACAATCAGCATTTTGGAGGCGTGGTGGCGGAACAACCTCCAACACTACTGCACCTTGTCCTGCATCCTTCCCAGCTGCCAGCAGAGTCATCCAATGCGCCGTGAAACTTAAGTAACGTCCCTGTCCATGCCTGCTGGACCATGAGTCAGCGGTAATATGCACCTTACCGCTGACCGCCCTGTCCAGCGAGGCATGGACATTGCCTTCCACATGCCGGTAGAGAGCTGGAATCGCCTTCCGTGAGAAAAAGTGGCGTTTGGGTACCTGCCACTGAGGAACCGCACATTCCACAAACTCACGGAAGGGGGCAGAGTCTACCAACTGAAAAGGCAGCAGTTGAAGTGCTAGCAATTTTGCCAAGCTAGCATTCAACCGCTGGGCATGTGGATGGCTGGGAGCAAACTTCTTTCGGCGGTGCAGCAGCTGGGGCAGGGAAATTTGCCTGGTACAATCTGGCGTCGGTGTACCAAAAGCAGATTGCCCACAAGTACTTGGCTGTGACACACCTAATTCTACACCTTCATTCCTCTCACTGCAGGTCTCAGAGAGGACTGAAGGTCTAGTGGGGTTGGAAATCTCAGCTGATGAGGAGCAAGGAGAGATCCTCTTTGTTCTTTGGTGTGGGTCTTTTAGATATGCTTGCCAACGAACTGCATGGCAGGTCAACATATGTCTGGTCAAGCATGTGGTACCCAAGCGGGAGATGTTTTGGCCACGCGAGATACGCTTGAGACATATGTTGCAAATAGCAGCGGTGCGATCTGATGCACTCGTCTCAAAAAAGGCCCACACCAAAGAACTTTTTGAATAACGTGCAGAGACTGCAGCGCCCTGCACATGTGGAGCTTTGGGGTGTGATGCAGTCAATGTGCTGCCCTTAGGCTGGCCCCTGGAGGGCATCCTGCCTCGTTGGTGATGTGCCACCTCCTCCTCCTCCTCCTCTCTCCTATCAGGCACCCACGTTGAGTCAGTGACCTCATCATCCCCTCCCTCCTCATCACTGGAGCAAACCTGGCAGTATGCTGCAGCAGGGGGAGCATGACTGCCAGATTGCTGTCCTTCTTGGGCACCCCCTCTGTCCGTGCTCATGTTACTGCCTTCATCGAGCTCAGTATCATCATCAGAGCCTTCCAAACGCTGGGCATCCTCCTGGAGCATGTTCCCAACACTGTGGTCAAACAGTTTGAGGGAATCCTCATGAGGACATGGTGGAGCTAGGGAAGGAGTCACTGATGACATTGAGCTGAGGGAAGAGGCCGCTGCTTTGCCAGACAAAGCACCCTGGGCATGGGTGAGAGAGGATGAGGAGGATGAGGACGGCTTGGTCATCCACTCGACCAAGTCTTCTGCATGTTGCGGCTCAACACGGCCAGCTGCCGAAAAAAAGGCCAAGCGTGTCCCATGGCCACGGGCTGATGAGGATGCACCGTCTCCACGACCAGCACTAGACACAGAGCCTGCTTGCCCTCTCTTATTGGCTTGTGACTGTCTGCCTCTCCTTCTTGGCCTTCCAGACATACTAATGGCCTGTAGCTGCACTAAGCTGGGATAGAACACCTGTAATTTTCTTCAGGTAGCTTTATATACTGTAACCAGACAAGCCTGCCTGTCAGTAGGAAGATAACAGGAACGGATCTAGCTGAACACTGTGAGCAGGACGCACTGTACTAAATGTAAATAGCAGGAACGGATCTAGCTGAACACTGTGAGCAGGACGCACTGCACTAAATGTAAATAGCAGGAACGGATCTAGCTGAACACTGTGAGCAGGACGCACTGACTGCACTAAATGTAAATAGCAGGAACAGATCTAGCTGAACACTGTGAGCAGGACGCACTGACTGCACTAAATGTAAATAGCAGGAACAGATCTAGCTGAACACTGTGAGCAGGACGCACTGCACTAAATGTAAATAGCAGGAACGGATCTAGCTGAACACTGTGAGCAGGACGCACTGCACTAAATGTAAATAGCAGGAACGGATCTAGCTGAACACTGTGAGCAGGACGCACTGACTGCACTAAATGTAAATAGCAGGAACAGATCTAGCTGAACACTGTGAGCAGGACGCACTGCACTAAATGTAAATAGCAGGAACAGATCTAGCTGAACACTGTGAGCAGGACGCACTGACTGCACTAAATGTAAATAGCAGGAACGGATCTAGCTGAACACTGTGAGCAGGACGCACTGCACTAAATGTAAATAGCAGGAACGGATCTAGCTGAACACTGTGAGCAGGACGCACTGACTGCACTAAATGTAAATAGCAGGAACAGATCTAGCTGAACACTGTGAGCAGGACACACTGCACTAAATGTAAATAGCAGGAACAGATCTAGCTGAACACTGTGAGCAGGACGCACTGCACTAAATGTAAATAGCAGGAACGGATCTAGCTGAACACTGTGAGCAGGACGCACTGCACTAAATGTAAATAGCAGGAACAGATCTAGCTGAACACTGTGAGCAGGACGCACTGCACTAAATGTAAATAGCAGGAACGGATCTAGCTGAACACTGTGAGCAGGACGCACTGCACTAAATGTAAATAGCAGGAACAGATCTAGCTGAACACTGTGAGCAGGACGCACTGACTGCACTAAATGTAAATAGCAGGAACGGATCTAGCTGAACACTGTGAGCAGGACGCACTGACTGCACTAAATGTAAATAGCAGGAACAGATCTAGCTGAACACTGTGAGCAGGACGCACTGCACTAAATGTAAATAGCAGGAACGGATCTAGCTGAACACTGTGAGCAGGACGCACTGCACTAAATGTAAATAGCAGGAACGGATCTAGCTGAACACTGTGAGCAGGACGCACTGCACTAAATGTAAAGAGCAGGAACAGATCTAGCCTAATCTAACTCTCAAATCAAATGACACTGTCTGTCTCTCTCTCTCTCTATCAGCACACCGGAACACACACTACACAGGGCCGCCGTGCAGGCGGCCTTATATAGTGTGGGGCGTGTACTAAATCCCCTGAGCCATAATTGGCCAAAGCCACCCTGGCTTTGGCCAATTACAGCTCTCTCTACTGACGGCGCTGTGATTGGCCAAGCATGCGGGTCATAGTGCATGCTTGGCCAATCATCAGCCAGCAATGCACTGCGATGCCGCAGTGAATTATGGGCCGTGACGCGACACACGAATTTGGCGCGAACGGCCCATAACGTTCGCAATTCGACGGACGGTCGAACAGCCGATGTTCGAGTCGAACATGGGTTCGACTCGAACACGAAGCTCATCCCTATTCAAAAGTACAGCTGGTGGAATCTGAATGGAGATTGGGGACATCTTTCATACATGACCTTGGCTGGTCTATATGTAGAAGATCACATGTTGGCCTAGGTTTGGAGAGGTGTCAGGCAGTAGATATATAAAATGAAGGTGATGGGGAGATGCAGACAGATGATTCCTGTCCAGGAACACTATAGAAGAACACAGCTGACTGTCAGCCTACCATGATGGACAGTGTAGGAGGAGCCTCATATAGATGTAGAATGTCTCTGGAAGGAAACTTTTCTATGTTGATGATTTTAGATAATGTTTCCTTTCCTATGGTGGAGATGGCAATAACAAAACTGCTATAAAATTATGATGTAAAAACAACAACAAAGGAAAATTCCCAGCTCAATTTACCAGCCAGCCTGCAAACAACCACATTTTCCTGTCTAACAGTTCCTGTTAAATACCCAGGGTTTAGTTTGCACACATTTGCAAACACATGCGTAAGCTGCAGAGGTCACGGCACTCCAGTATTCTCTGCAGTCCTAGCTCTATACATTTTGGGAGCCTCCTTTATTATATATGTGCTCATACTATGGAGGCTCTCAAAATGTATAGAGCTAGGACTGCAGAGATTACTGGAGTGCCGTGACGTGGCCTATGCAGCTTACGCATAGATGTGCAAATGTGTGCAAACTAAACCCTGGGTATTTAACATGAACCATTAGACGGGTCAGTTTGGTTGGTTGCAGGCTGGCTGGTAAGTGAGCTGGAAATTCTTTGTTGTTGTTTGACATGCGTCACCCTTCCATGCTCTCCTTGCTGTTAAGGCCAGTTATAGGTTGGGGCAGTTGCTGTTTGTTTGTATTATAGAATATTCTAATACAGTGGCCATGTGCAGGACGTGTGCGGTGAGGAAGGGTTGGAAACGGTGTCAGCCGGGGCAGATGGAGGCACAATATGGTCAGTGGTGGGATTGTACCATAAACACCAGACTGTTGTTGTGACAGCGCTGCTGCTGCGCATTTCCTTCTCTAATCTGTGTGAATGTGAGATGATAGACGAGTGTTAGTGGTACTTTACTGGGCGTCACATCCCATCGTCTGATGGAGGGAAAGATACATGGAGGAAAGTACATAAAAGGCTCTGTACACCCGCTGTGCCCATTATGAGGGGTTCCTACCATCCCTGTGCTGAGTTCCCGGGTCTGTACACCCGCTGTGCCCATTATGAAGGGTTCCCACCATCCCTGTGCTGAGTTCCCGGGTCTGTACACCCGCTGTGCCCATTATGAGGGGTTCCCTCCATCCCTGTGCTGAGTTCCCGGGTCTGTACACCCGCTGTGCCCATTATGAGGGGTTCCCACCATCCCTGTGCTGGGTTCCCGGGTCTGTATACCCGCTGTGCCCATTATGAGGGGTCCCCACCATCCCTGTGCTGAGTTCCCGGGTCTGTACACCCGCTGTGCCCATTATGAGGAGTTCTCACCATCCCTGTGCTGAGTTCCCGGGTCTGTACACCCGCTGTGCCCATTATGAGGGGTTCCCACCATCCCTGTGCTGAGTTCCCAGGTCTGTACACCCGCTGTGCTCATTATGAGGGGTTCCCACCATCTCTGTGCTGAGTTCCCGGGTCTGTACACCCGCTGTGCCCATTATGAGGGGTTCCCACCATCCCTGTGCTGAGTTCCCGGATCTGTACACCCGCTGTGCCCATTATGAGGGGTTCCCACCATCCCTGTGCTGAGTTCCCGGGTCTGTACACCCGCTGTGCCCATTATGAGGGGTTCCCACCATCCCTGTGCTGAGTTCCCGGATCTGTACACCCGCTGTGCCCATTATGAGGGGTTCCCACCATCTCTGTGCTGAGTTCCCAGGTCTGTACACCCGCTGTGCCCATTATGAGGGGTTCTCATCATCCCTGTGCTGAGTTCCCGGGTCTGTACACCCGCTGTGCCCATTATGAGAGGTTCCCACCATTCCTGTGCTGAGTTCCCAGATCTGTACACCCGCTGTGCCCATTATGAGGGGTTCCCACCATCCCTGTGCTGAGTTCCCGGGTCTGTACACCCGCTGTGCCCATTATGAGGGGTTCCCACCATCCCTGTGCTGAGTTCCCGGGTCTGTACACCCGCTGTGCCCATTATGAGGGGTTCCCACCATCCCTGTGCTGAGTTCCCAGATCTGTACACCCGCTGTGCCCATTATGAGGGGTTCTCATCATCCCTGTGCTGAGTTCCCAGGTCTGTACACCCGCTGTGCCCATTATGAGGGGTTCCCACCATCCCTGTGCTGAGTTCCCGGATCTGTACACCCGCTGTGCCCATTATGAGGGGTTCCCACCATCTCTGTGCTGAGTTCCCAGGTCTGTACACCCGCTGTGCCCATTATGAGGGGTTCTCATCATCCCTGTGCTGAGTTCCCGGGTCTGTACACCCGCTGTGCCCATTATGAGGGGTTAATTTTGTTTATTGAAAAATCTTACAAACAACAACTTATATACAATAAAACCATAATAAATAAATAAAACATATTTACAAAATAATTGAATATGATAATACAAAACAAAAACATTATAAATGGTACAAACCAAATTGCGCACTACATAATCCCTATGGGAGAGCCAGACTAAGGAACATCACCGTCACCATGCATGGAGCCTTTTATCAAAAATATATTTCATCTTGAAAATCTAGGGGAGTGAATCAAGAATACAAAGAAAAGCCGCACACCCCGAGATCAACAGGCAGCAGCTACAGAGTCCTGATATTCCTCCACGCCCTTATCCAGGCCTCCTGCTGCCACCTGCCTTTCTCAAGACCCCGAATCTTCCCAACCTCACCCAGAATGTCCTGCACCACTACTTCGACAGGGAGGATTTTACTCCATAAGGATACCTGACACCGTGCACTCCACGTGAAATAACGGACTACCAGACTAACTAAAAAAAGTGTTTCCAAATCATAATCCCGACGAGTCTGGAATGCCCCATACACCCACTCTGCATAACTCATATGGGGGAGGAAGGGTATACTCAGAGCCCTCCCAACCCTCTTGTACACCTCTATATTAAAAGGGCATTGAAGTAGAAAGTGATCCATGGACTCCACCACTCCTCCACACTCCACTCTCGGGCAGCCCCGATCACTCATGGAAAGAAACTTCAAGTTGCCCTTCACATATAGTTTCCCATGAAAGGCAAGCCAAGCCTGATCCCTAAACTTCATTGGGATTCTCTCCAAATTAATCAATCGCAAACCCACCCCCAAAACCAGGCTTGGGCAATCCCTCAAGGCCAGTGGCTCGCAAAAAGCAGAGCTCATGATCCGCTTCTCAAGAAGTTTCCTTGGAAGAGATCTGACTTCTCCTGCTGTTACTTGCCACTGCCGAAGCATTTTCAAACACGGGGCAACATAAGCCGGGAGCTGTTCATGCCTGACCCTCAGGCTTTTCACTGGCCCACCATTTTCCCAGTCTCGCAGAAAGGGCCTAAACCAGGATTGGAAAATACCAACCCACCCAGGCGGTCTCTCTGCCAACATGTTACCAAGATTGTACTTCAGAAACATCAGAGAGAAAAAGACTACAGGGTTGACCATCCCTAGACCACCCTCCCGCCTAGGAAGGTAAGTCACATTCCTTTTGACAAGGTTTATTCTGTTCCCCCATAACAGCTGGAAGAAACAACTATAGATCCTGGTATAGAGAGAAACTGGCAAAATGCAAATAAAACTGACATACAGAAAAATCGGAATCAGGTAAGTCTTGATCAGATCAACCTTTTCCCTCAAGGAAAGCTGCCAACCTTTCCAGCTTGCCACCTTGGCATCGGCATTCTCCAGCCTGTTCACCCAATTTGCATGACCATAGTCACCTGGGCCGAATTCAATGCCTAGAACTCGAATTTTTTGTTTGGGCTCCGGGAAGTCATCCGGGAGAACAAAGCTCTCCCCTTCCACACCCATCCAGAAAGCTTCACACTTGTCCTGGTTGACCTTTGAACCAGATGCCTCTGCATACTGCCCTATCACTGAGACCACCTCCTGCGCCTCCGCAGTCCCAGAGATAAAAACAGAAACATCATCAGCATAGGCCACAACCTTCAAAGGAGGCTCACCAGCGATGCCCAAAGGTACCCCACACAATGGTCCACTCTCTAGCCTTCTAATGAAGGGGTCGATTGCAAACACATATAGCAGAGGACTCAATGGACACCCCTGACGCACACCCAAGCTGACCGCAAAGGGCTGCCCGACCCAACCATTAACCAGAGGAAAGCTTTCAGCCCCTTTGTACAAAATCTTGAGCCAATCAATGAAACCCCCCTCCAGGCCATATTTGTCAAGAAGGAGCCACAAGTACTCATGATTAACCCGATCAAAGGCCTTAGCCTGATCCAATGTCAGCAAAAATTTACCCCAACCAGCAGCCCTACAACGCTCCAAGGCCTCCCGGACAGCTAACACTGCTGAGAAAGTGCTTCTACCTTGGACCGAACAGTGCTGGTGGCGGGATAACAAACTGCCTGCAACTGGTGATAATCGCCAGAAGAAAATCTTTGCCAGTATCTTTCTATCGACATTAAGAAGGCTAATGGGGCACCAATTCCCAATCATGGAAGGATCTTTACCCTTTGACAGAAGGATCACTGCAGATTGCCTCATGGAGGGAGGGAGAGAACCCTCATTCAAACAGCCATTAAAAACCTCCGCAAGGTAGGGAGCCAGGATCGTTTTAAAACATTTATAGAACTCGGCTGTCAAACCATCTGGCCCTGGAGTTTTCTTGATGGCTAGTTTATCAATAGCCTGAATTACCTCATCTGCAGTGATTTCATCTGTCAAATTCATCAAAGGAACATTACTTTCCAGTCCTGGTGTAGAGTCCAAAAAACCCAACATCCTTGTCCGATCAAGGTTCCTTCCTCCCAGGAGATCGGCATAGTATGACCTGACAACCTCCAGGATCCCTGACCTAGACTTCGTCAGAGAGCCCGTACTGTCCCTCAGGCCATTGACCGTCTTAACTGCTACGCTCTGTTTACAGTTCTGGTAAGGGTCAGGCGAATGGTATTTCCCGTAATCCCTCTCCTGAACCTGGCGTGCCGGTCATATTGATGTCTCCTAAGGAGGAGCTTCACCTCAGAGATCGCCCCAGAATCTCCTCCATTCGAAACAAGGCGGTCAAGTTTCCTCCGCAAACGCTGGTAGGTGATATACTTATCTTGCTGCTTCTTTCTTCCTATGGCCTTGAAAAGCCCAACAGTCCGCTGTTTAACAAGCTCCCACCATTCTGACTTGCTGTTGCAAAAGTCTAGGATCGTTACCTGTGCTTGAAAAAAATCCTCAAAGGATTGTCTTACTCTTTCGTCTTCCAGGAGGGCCGAATTCAATCTCCAGATACCCCTCCCCCTAGGTGGCATGTCTGGGGCATTCAGAGTCACAGATAGAATACAGTGATCAGAAAACTCCACTGCCCGACACACAGGTGCCGAAAAAGCGGAGTCTCCCTTTAAAAAAAACCTATCTATCCTACTCTGACTATTACCTCACTGAAAAGTGAACCCCGTGCTGTCTGGGCAGCGCTTAATGTGCGCATCTACCAGACCTGCTTCCCTAACTATCGCATTAAGAAAAAGGCTGTCATAGCCCAGCTTATCTCTGAAACCTCTCCTGTCTTTAGACCTAGTAATGGTGTTGAAATCACCTCCAAAGATAACCTGCTGGGCCGTAAAAAGAAAAGGCTTAATCTTTGTAAAGAGGCATTTCCTGTCCCACTTCGTCTGGGGACCATAAATGTTAATCAGGCGCAAGTCCTGCCCCTTCACAGAGACGTCTAAGACCATGCATCTCCCTATCTCTACCTCAACTACCCGCCGGCACGTTACCATACCAGAAAAAAGGACTGCAACTCCGCTGTAAGACTCGGCAACAAGAGACCAAAATGAGGGACCACGTCTCCACTCCTTCTTTGCCAGATGTATATCGGCCAGACTACTCAGATGGGTCTCTTGCAAAAACAAAATGTCAGCATCAAACTCGCTGAGAAAAAATAAAGCCATATGACGAGCACTTACTGATCTTAAGCTGGCAACATTAATGGTTGCCACTTTTAACGGAGTGGGAACTGCCATTAGGGTAGTTGAGGCAGCCGTTTCTTAGCCTGACTACTCCCTCTTCCTGGAGAACCAGCGTGCTTTGTTGCACCCTGGCACTCATCATCCATAGAGGATGCAGAACTGAATGAGTCCCATTCATCCTCATCATCATCATCAGACAGGACCTTAAACTTATTTTCTAAAGGCAAAAATTTAGGATTTAAGGTAACTGAACCCCCTTTTTTCCTTCTTTTGCCCCTCCTCCTCCTATCCTCCAACCACTCCATATCATCCTTAGACAAACCAGACTCAACAGCCTCCCCACCCCTATCCTCCCCTTCAACCCCCTCCCCCCCCCACTCCCCCTTCCCTTATCTACCACCAGGCCAGCCTCCCCACCATCCACCCCACTCCTCTGCACCCCACGATCCTCATTAGAAACCCTGCAGCATCGGGGGAGGGGGGTTGGCACCACACCTGACGCACCTGCCTCAGCACCTCTTGCTGCCTCTGCAATTTTAGAAGACACAGACACAGAAGGATTGGACACATTTTTGGCAACCGATACCTTACCTACAGAAGACATGGGCACACTAGGTAAACGCACAGACTGGGGAGACACAGACACATTAGGTATTGGCACAGACTGGGGAGACACATAAGGTATTGGCACAGACTGGGGCACAAAAGATTGGGGAGACACATTAGGTATTGGCACAGACTCAGATGGACTCACAGGCACCCCAGCTGCTGAGCTCCGAGCATCCTCCATGTCCATGCGGAAGAACTCTCTCATGAGCTCAGGATTGTTGTGCATTGCCTCAGGACACTGACTGTAAGGATGTCCCACCGCATTGCACAGATTGCACCTGATGATATTACAGTCCTTCGCCAAATGTCCTATACCCTGACACAGAGAGCACTTCATCACTGGACAGGAGGATGCAAGATGTCCTTTATCTCCACACTTATTGCAGAGCTTTGGCTGGCCTGGATAGAAGATGGTCAGCCTGTCCCTTCCCAGGAAAGCTGAGGATGGCAGATGCTGGACAACATTGTCAACAACCTTTAATTTTAGCTGCACAGACCATCCCCCCGTCCATATTCCCCGATCATCTACAATCTTTTTTAGGGGGCTCAGGACATCTCCATACCTCCTCAACCATACAGATAAATCACCCTGCGGTATGGATTCATTGCGGACCAAAATTGTGACCATTTTAATGAGGGGCTGGCGTGAAACAAGCTTTGGGATGAGCCCTTTCCAGTCCGGCAGGCCCCTACACACGTGCTCATACTTCTCCCAAAATATGTCCAAAGACTCCGGACGGATAAAGGACAAATCATATTCATAGGAACCTGCCGGACTGATCAGGGCGAAGATATCTGTGGGTGTAAACCCCATCTGCAGGATTTTATCCACCACTGCCCTCCTATGTGGGGGGATTCCACTGCCTTCCCATTTTAATTGCACAACATTCCTCCTTTTAAATATGGAGGAAGATAAAACATTTTCATGCTCCCTCCCTGCTTGCTGCCCCTTCCCAGATCTTGTAGCAGCAACACCAGCATAAGTTTTTCTTACAACACCAGCAGCATTTGCAGTCTTGTCCTTAGACACAATCAAACCTGCTGGCAGAGAGTCTGAATCAGCTGGGATAGCAGTCTTCTGATTAGAGGCAGGACCCTCCCCCGAGCACATGGTTTCTTTTCTGGGATCAATCACAGTCATGGCTGCTGCAGGCTCCTGGAAAGTTGTAGCACTACTGCACCCAGCATCTCCTCCACCATTCACAGGAACAGCCGCTGTGCCTGGTCCAGGCAAAGTCTCTGTATTGTCCATGGACCTCTCTGCAGACTGAAGCTGACAGTTATTAGCAGATGTTATTGCATGCTGTGTATTGTCTATGGGTCTGGGCTGACTGCCTGCAGCACTACAACCCTCAGCAAGCACATTGTCATTAAAGTTCACACCATCATCCTGCACACACACTGTACCTGCACCTTGTCTCTCCACAGGTCTTTCTTCCACAGGGCTAGGAACGGCGTCCATCTTTTCCTCATCATCCTGGGAAACCACACCTGGAGGTGATTCAAGTTTATTGATGAAATCCAGCATGCCAGAACCTTCAATCTCCTGCTCAGATGTTCCACATTGCTGGGGAGTGAAGGGGACAGAGGCCTCCACCATTGAGGGCTCAGCAGATGTCTGAGGTGTTGAAGAGCTGGGCTCATCCTCCGGGCCCACTTTCTCACTCTCTGCTGTCTGTAGCTGCATCTCCTCACTGGTCTCCTCACCCTCCATGCAGGAAGCGGCTCCTCTTCTCATTTGGCTGAATCTTTCTTCATTTTTATATTTCTCTTTAAATGCTCCACTATTCTCCTTCAGAGAACTCACCAGTTCTTTCTGCTTCCGCAGAGCTTGTTCCAAGTCTTTCAGCTCAGGCCTCAGAGCCGGTCTTTTCTTGCTGAACACTTTGGCACAAATCTGCTTTTTCTTTTTAAATTCATTTTTCAAAGCTACCAACTTCTCCTCTTCCTTCTCAATCCGCTTCAACGTTTCAATAACCCTCCGTCTAAAGGCAGACAGGGACTCATCTTTCCTTGGGCCAGGCCCAGTGTTGTCCACAGGCTGAGGCCTATCCAGGGGGCCTCCACCAGGGTCCTCCCCAGGATCCTGCATCACTCCTAGGAGGAGCAACTCTAGTCCCTGGTCTCTGGAAGCACAGGAGCAAAGGAACTAGCAACCTCACACCTCGCTGTCAGGGAGTGGAATGGCAGTTTCCCACCATCCCTGTGCTGAGTTCCTGGGTCTGTACACCCGCTGTGCCCATTATGAGGGGTTCCCACCATCCCTGTGCTGAGTTCCCGGGTCTGTACACCCACTGTGCCCATTATGAGGGGTTCCCACCATCCCTGTGCTGAGTTCCCGGGTCTGTACACCCGCTGTGCCCATTATGAGGAGTTAGGTCTGGCAATGTTGTGGTGGGATTGTCACCTGGTTGTGGTGACCAGGTGATGAAATTTTGGGTAAACCGGCATTGGGGGGCCTCAGGAAATGTCAGTGCTCAGTCGCTCTTCTCTATGTATGGACTCTGCACAGTAGCACTTACCTCGGTGAGGTGGGTGGGACGGTGGAGATGGGATATTTATAGAGGTGACAATGGAAAAAGCTGAAGAACCCAAACACTGAACTCATCATCTGCTGAGAATTAAGGAGAATGGTTGCTAGGCAGCAAGGCAGCATGTCTTTAACTCTCAGTTTCCTAGACGGGTTTTTGCGGCATGAGATCTGGAGACGTGTCCACTAACAGTATATATATATCTGTGTGGGGGGGGTCACCCTTCCCCCCAGTGATACGGCTCTCGGGGTAACAAATCAAGAAAATGTCACACTCTTGTTGGCAGGATGGATAAAAGTATTCAAATTCAAAAATATCCAACACATTCCTGAGGTCACCCTTCAAATATTCCGGAGGTCACCCTTCATCAAATATTCCGGAGGTAAACCTTCATCAAATATTCCCGAGGTCACCCTTCATCAAATATTCAGGAGGTCACCCTTCATCAAATATTCCGAAGGTCACCCTTCATCAAATATTCCGGAGGTCACCCTTCATCAAATATTCCGGAGGTCACCCTTCATCAAATATTCCGGAGGTCACCCTTCATCAAATATTCAGGAGGTCACCCTTCATCAAATATTCCGAAGGTCACCCTTCATCAAATATTCCGGAGGTCACCCTTCATCAAATATTCCGGAGGTCACCCTTCATCAGATATTCCGGAGGTCACCCTTCATCAAATATTCGGGAGGTCACCCTTCATCAAATATTCCGGAGGTAAACCTTCATCAAATATTCCCGAGGTCACCCTTCATCAAATATTCAGGAGGTCACCCTTCATCAAATATTCAGGAGGTCACCCTTCATCAAATATTCCCGAGGTCACACTTCATCAAATATTCAGGAGGTCACCCTTCATCAAATATTCAAAAGGTCACCCTTCATCAAATATTCCGGAGGTCACCCTTCATCAAATATTCAGGAGGTCACCCTTCATCAAATATTCCGGAGGTCAGCCTTCATCAAATATTCCGGAGGTCACCCTTCATCAAATATTCCGGAGGTCACTCTTCATCAAATATTCCGGAGGTCAACCTTCATCAGATATTCCGGAGATCACCCTTCATCAAATATTCCGGAGGTCACTCTTCATCAAATATTCCGGAGGTCACCGTTCATCAAATATTCCGGAGGTCAGCCTTCATCAAATATTCCGGAGGTCAGCCTTCATCAAATATTCCCGAGGTCACCCTTCATCAAATATTCCGGAGGTCACCCTTCATCAAATATTCCGGAGGTCAACCTTCATCAGATATTCCGGAGGTCACCCTTCATCAAATATTCCGGAGGTCACCCTTCATCAAATATTCCGGAGGTCACCCTTCATCAAATATTCAGGAGGTCACCCTTCATCAAATATTCCGGAGGTCAACCTTCATCAGATATTCCGGAGGTCACCCTTCATCAAATATTCAGGAGGTCACCCTTCATCAAATATTCCGGAGGTCACCCTTCATCAAATATTCCGGAGGTCAACCTTCATCAAATATTCCGGAGGTCACCCTTCATCAAATATTCCGGAGGTCAACCTTCATCAAATATTCCAGAGGTCACCCTTCATCAAATATTCCTGAGGTCACCCTTCATCAAATATTCCGGAGGTCACCCTTCATCAAATATTCCGGAGGTCAACCTTCATCAGATATTCCGGAGGTCACCCTTCATCAAATATTCCGGAGGTCACCCTTCATCAAATATTCCGGAGGTCACCCTTCATCAAATATTCCGGTGGTCAACCTTCGTCAAATATTCCGGAGGTCACCCTTCATCAAATATTCCGGAGGTCACCCTTCATCAAATATTCCGGAGGTCAGCCTTCATCAAATATTCCGGAGGTCACCCTTCATCAAATATTCCGGAGGTCACTCTTCATCAAATATTCCGGAGGTCACCGTTCATCAAATATTCCGGAGGTCACCCTTCATCAAATATTCCGGAGGTCACCCTTCATCAAATATTCAGGAGGTCACCCTTCATCAAATATTCAGGAGGTCACCCTTGATCAAATATTCCGGAGGTCACCCTTCATCAAATATTCCGGAGGTCACCCTTCATCAAATATTCCGGAGGTCACCCTTCATCAAATATTCCGGAGGTCACCCTTCATCAAATATTCTGGAGGTCACCCATCATCAAATATTCCGGAGGTCACCCTTCATCAAATATTCCGGAGGTCACCCTTCATCAAATATTCAGGAGGTCACCCATCATCAAATATTCCGGAGGTCACCCTTCATCAAATATTCCGGAGGTCACCCTTCATCAAATATTCCGGAGGTCACCCTTCATCAAATATTCAGGAGGTCACCCTTCATCAAATATTCCGGAGGTCACCCTTCATCAAATATTCCGGAGGTCACCCTTCATCAAATATTCCGGAGGTCACCCTTCATCAAATATTCAGGAGGTCACCCTTCATCAAATATTCAGGAGGTCACCCTTCATCAAATATTCAGGAGGTCACCCTTCATCAAATATTCCGGAGGTCACCCTTCATCAAATATTCAGGAGGTCACCCTTCATCAAATATTCAGGAGGTCACCCTTCATCAAATATTCCAGAGGTCACCCTTCATCAAATATTCCGGAGGTCACCCTTCATCAAATATTCCGGAGGTCACCCTTCATCAAATATTCCGGAGGTCACCCTTCATCAAATATTCAGGAGGTCACCCTTCATCAAATATTCTGGAGGTCACCCTTCATCAAATATTCAGGAGGTCACCCTTCATCAAATATTCAGGAGGTCACCCTTCATCAAATATTCAGGAGGTCACCCTTCATCAAATATTCAGGAGGTCACCCTTCATCAAATATTCCGGAGGTCACCCTTCATCAAATATTCCGGAGGTCACCCTTCATCAAATATTCAGGAGGTCACCCTTCATCAAATATTCTGGAGGTCACCCTTCATCAAATATTCAGGAGGTCACCCTTCATCAAATATTCAGGAGGTCACCCTTCATCAAATATTCAGGAGGTCACCCTTCATCAAATATTCCGGAGGTCACCCTTCATACGGTCAGGCTTCGATGAAGCTCAGAAATCCCCGACACGTATCGGAGTTTTTGTTTCTTTGGTTGGGATGAAGACATTTTATCTGGACTGACCACAACAGAGAGGGGGCGGGGAATAAAGAAGAGGAGATGGTGATGGAGAGGGGGCGGGGAATACAGGAGAGGAGATGGTGATGGAGAGGGGGCGGGGAATACAGGAGAGGAGATGGTGATGGAGAGGGGGCGGGGAATAAAGAAGAGGAGATGGTGATGGAGAGGGGGCGGGGAATAAAGAAGAGGAGATGGTGATGGAGAGGGGGCGAGGAATAAAGAAGAAGAGATGGTGATGGAGAGGGGGCGGGGAATACAGGAGAGGAGATGGTGATGGAGAGGGGGCGGGGAATACAGGAGAGGAGATGGTGAATGAAGGAGGGAAGACAGCTAAAGAGAGGGGGCGGGGAATAAAGGAGAGTAGACAGTGATGGAGAGGGGGCGGGGAATACAGGAGAGGAGATGGTGAATAAAGGAGAGGAGACTGTGATGGAGAGGGGGTGGGGAATACAGGAGAGGAGATGGTGAATAAAGGAGAGGAGATGGTGACGGAGAGGAGGCAGGGAAAAAAGGAGAGGAGCTGGTGAATGAAGGAGAGAAGACGGCGATGGAGAGGGGGCGGGGAATAAAGGAGAGGAGACGGTGATGGAGAGGGGGGCGGGAATACAGGAGAGGAGATGGTGAATAAAGGAGAGGAGACGGTGATGGGGAGGGGGTGGGGAATAAAGAAAAGGAGATGGTGATTATTGGAGAGGAGACAGTAAATATTGGAGAGGAGACGGGGAATATTGGAGAGGAGACGGTGAATGATGGAGAGAAGATGGTGAATATTAGAGAGGTGATGGTGAATATTGGAGAGGGGATGGTGAATAATGGAGAGGAGACAGTAAATATTGGAGAGGACATGGTGAATAATGGAGAGGAGACAGTAAATATTGGAGAGGAGACAGTAAATATTGGAGAAGATATGGTGAATGATGGCGACTAGATGGTAAATGTTGGAGAGGTGATGGTGAATATTGGAGAGGAGATGGTGAATAATGGAGAGGAGACAATGAATATTGGAGAGGACACAGTAAATATTGGAGAGGACACGGTGAATGATGGAGAGGAGATGGTAAATGTTGGAGAGGTGACAGGGAATATTGGAGAGGGGACAGTGAATAATGGAGAGGAGATTGGAGGACATAGAAAAATTGTGGGCGCAAGACTTTAAAGGCACAGTAATTACTAAATATATGATTAAAATTCTAGTTTATTTAGAAAATATTAAAAAGCAATATAAAACAAAGAGACAAAATAGAGTTCAATTCAGCGTTAAACAGTTTTACAAATTATGCACTCCATACATAGCTATATGGTTAAGTTAGTGGTTAAAGCAGTGTTCGAAGTCAAAGGATCTTGATCAATATAGTTACATTGCGTTGAACCAGAAGCTATGCAGTGGTGATAATCAGATTCTGTATAGGCTCGACATGTTGCGCGCCACATGCGCTTCTTCAGGAGCACAGAATTGAGTACCTGGTAGGTTTAATAGCTATGTATAGTGGAAGTAACCTCATTAGCAAGTATTAGTAGCTCACAGTAGACATCAATTTTAATTTGATAGACGGGGATCTGGTGTCAAGGATACGTGATGGCTTACATCGAGATTCATATGAGGTTTAATGTTTAAGAGGTTAGTAATCCCAATCCCTAGGTGTACTGAGGCTGGGTTAGCAGCTGAAAAGGATAGATGAAGGGGGGGGGGGGGGTATTACCTCGTCGAGCCACACAGCCGTCTCGTGGAGAGCGGCTGGCTGTGTGGCTCGACGAGGTAATACCCCCCCCCCCCTTCATCTATCCTTTTCAGCTGCTAACCCAGCCTCAGTACACCTAGGGATTGGGATTACTAACCTCTTAAACATTAAACCTCATATGAATCTCGATGTAAGCCATCACGTATCCTTGACACCAGATCCCCGTCTATCAAATTAAAATTGATGTCTACTGTGAGCTACTAATACTTGCTAATGAGGTTACTTCCACTATACATAGCTATTAAACCTACCAGGTACTCAATTCTGTGCTCCTGAAGAAGCGCATGTGGCGCGTAACATGTCGAGCCTATACAGAATCTGATTATCACCACTGCATAGCTTCTGGTTCAACGCAATGTAACTATATTGATCAAGATCCTTTGACTTCGAACACTGCTTTAACCACTAACTTAACCATATAGCTATGTATGGAGTGCATAATTTGTAAAACTGTTTAACGCTGAATTGAACTCTATTTTGTCTCTTTGTTTTATATTGCTTTTTAATATTTTCTAAATAAACTAGAATTTTAATCATATATTTAGTAATTACTGTGCCTTTAAAGTCTTGCGCCCACAATTTTTCTATGTCCTCCAATCTACTTTGATAAGACGTGGCACCTGTAACTAAACCCGTATCCACATGACCACTATGCGCTGATACGTTCTTTCCAATATTTAATAATAGAGAGGAGATGGTGAATATTGGGGAGGAGACGGTAAATAATGGAGAGGAGATGGTGAATATTGGGGAGGAGACGGTAAATAATGGAGAGGAGATGGTGAATATTGGGGAGGAGATGGTAAATATTGGGGAGAAGATGGTGAATATTGGGGAGGAGACGGTAAATAATGGAGAGGAGATGGTGAATATTGGGGAGGAGATGGTAAATATTGGGGAGAAGATGGTGAATATTGGGGAGGAGACGGTAAATAATGGAGAGGAGATGGTGAATATTGGGGAGGAGATGGTAAATATTGGGGAGAAGTTGGTGAATATTGGGGAGGAGACGGTGAATGATAGAGAGAAGACGGTGAATATTGGGGAGGAGACATTGAATGATGGAGAGGAGACTGTGAATATTGGGGAGGAGATGGTGAATTATGGAGAGGAGACGGTGAATATTGGGGAGGAGATGGTGAATGATGGAGAGGAGACGTGAATATTGGGGAGGAGACGTTGAATGATGGACTAGGAGGTGGTGAATGATGGAGAGGAGACGGTGAATATTGGGGAGGAGACAGTGAATGATGGAGAGGAGATGGTGAATATGGGGGAGGAGACGGTGAATGATGGAGAGGAGACATGAATATTGGGGAGGAGACAGTGAATGATGGAGAGGAGATGTGAATATTGGGGAGGAGACATTGAATGATGGACTAGGAGGTGGTGAATGATGGAGAGGAGATGGTGAATATTGGGGAGGAGACAGTGAATGATGGAGAGGAGATGATGAATATTGGGGAGGAGACGGTGAATGATGGAGAGGAAATGTGAATATTGTGGAGGAGACGTTGAATGATGGACTAGGAGGTGGTGAATATTGGGGAGGAGACAGTGAATGATGGAGAGGAGATGATGAATATTGGGGAGGAGACGGTGAATGATGGAGAGGAAATGTGAATATTGTGGAGGAGACGTTGAATGATGGACTAGGAGGTGGTGAATATTGGGGAGGAGACAGTGAATGATGGAGAGGAGATGATGAATATTGGGGAGGAGACGGTGAATGATGGAGAGGAGACGTGAATATTGGGGAGGAGACGTTGAATGATGGACTAGGAGGTGGTGAATGATGGAGAGGAGATGGTGAATATTGGGGAGGAGACAGTGAATGATGGAGAGGAGATGATGAATATTGGGAAGGAGACGGTGAATGATGGAGAGGAGACGTGAATATTGGGGAGGAGACATTGAATGATGGACTAGGAGGTGGTGAATGATGGAGAGGAGATGGTGAATATTGGGGAGGAGACAGTGAATGATGGAGAGGAGACGTGAATATTGGGGAGGAGACGTTGAATGATGGACTAGGAGGTGGTGAATGATGGAGAGGAGATGGTGAATATTGGGGAGGAGACAGTGAATGATGGAGAGGAGACGTGAATATTGGGGAGGAGACGTTGAATGATGGACTAGGAGGTGGTGAATGATGGAGAGGAGATGGTGAATATTGGGGAGGAGACAGTGAATGATGGAGAGGAGATGATGAATATTGGGAAGGAGACGGTGAATGATGGAGAGGAGACGTGAATATTGGGGAGGAGACATTGAATGATGGACTAGGAGGTGGTGAATGATGGAGAGGAGATGGTGAATATTGGGGAGGAGACAGTGAATGATGGAGAGGAGACGTGAATATTGGGGAGGAGACGTTGAATGATGGACTAGGAGGTGGTGAATGATGGAGAGGAGATGGTGAATATTGGGGAGGAGACAGTGAATGATGGAGAGGAGATGATGAATATTGGGGAGGAGATGGTGAATGATGGAGAGGAGACGTGAATATTGGGGAGGAGACGTTGAATGATGGACTAGGAGGTGGTGAATGATGGAGAGGAGATGGTGAATATTGGGGAGGAGACAGTGAATGATGGAGAGGAGACGTGAATATTGGGGAGGAGACGTTGAATGATGGACTAGGAGGTGGTGAATGATGGAGAGGAGATGGTGAATATTGGGGAGGAGACAGTGAATGATGGAGAGGAGATGATGAATATTGGGAAGGAGACGGTGAATGATGGAGAGGAGACGTGAATATTGGGGAGGAGACATTGAATGATGGACTAGGAGGTGGTGAATGATGGAGAGGAGATGGTGAATATTGGGGAGGAGACAGTGAATGATGGAGAGGAGACGTGAATATTGGGGAGGAGACGTTGAATGATGGACTAGGAGGTGGTGAATGATGGAGAGGAGATGGTGAATATTGGGGAGGAGACAGTGAATGATGGAGAGGAGATGATGAATATTGGGGAGGAGATGGTGAATGATGGAGAGGAGACGTGAATATTGGGGAGGAGACGTTGAATGATGGACTAGGAGGTGGTGAATGATGGAGAGGAGATGGTGAATATTGGGGAGGAGACAGTGAATGATGGAGAGGAGACGTGAATATTGGGGAGGAGACGTTGAATGATGGACTAGGAGGTGGTGAATGATGGAGAGGAGATGGTGAATATTGGGGAGGAGACAGTGAATGATGGAGAGGAGATGATGAATATTGGGGAGGAGACGGTGAATGATGCTGTAAACTGATGAAAGAAGAAATCCAATTGGGCTCCACATGCTACAGCAGCCAATCAGATTCCAGGAATTATTCTCTAGAGGTCATCTCCTGTCCAGGCTTGGATCTGATGGTGGAGGACAAACAGCTGCATTGGTGCTTCTGTGTGCGTCCCTGCAATGAACAGCACTGAGCTCCTGCTTATAAATGATATAATGGGATTAGACTCTCAGATCTTCCTCAGTGTTGGGGGAGGTGACAGAATCGGGACGAGTTCTACTTCAAAGAGGAATGTTCTGATCATTGTCATGGAGGTGGAAATGAAGATCAAATCTGAGGGAGTGTCAGAAAATGTGACTCCTGTGTGATGTACCGACCATAGACATCAACACTGCGTCCATACCTGTATATGGGGGGGGGTCACTGTGCTCATACCTGTAAATGGGGGGGGGGTCACTGCGCTCATACCTGTATATGGGGGGGGGGGGTCACTGCGCTCATACCTGTAAATGGGGGGGGTCACTGTGCTCATACCTGTATATGGGGGGTCACCGTGCTCATACCTATATATCGGGGGGTCACTGCTCTCATACCTGTATAAGGGGGGTCACTGCGCTCATACCTGTATATGGGGAGTCACTGCGCTCATACCTGTATATGGGGAGTCACTGCGCTCATACCTGTATATGGGGAGTCACTGCGCTCATACCTGTATATGAGGGGGTCACTGTGCTCATACCTGTTTATGGGGAGTCACTGTGCTCATACCTGTAAATGGGGGGGGGTCACTGTGCTCATACCTGTATATGGGGAGTCACTGTGCTCATACCTGTATATGGGGAGTCACTGCGCTCATACCTGTATATGGGGAGTCACTGTGCTCATACCTGTATATGGGGAGTCACTGCGCTCATACCTGTATATGGGGAGTCACTGCGCTCATACCTATATATCGGGGGGTCACTGTGCTCATACCTGTATATGGGGAGTCACTGCGCTCATACCTGTATATGGGGAGTCACTGTGCTCATACCTATATATCGGGGGGTCACTGTGCTCATACCTGTATATGGGGAGTCACTGCGCTCATACCTGTATATGGGGAGTCACTGCGCTCATACCTGTATATGAGGGGGTCACTGTGCTCATACCTGTTTATGGGGAGTCACTGTGCTCATACCTGTAAATGGGGGGGGGTCACTGTGCTCATACCTGTATATGGGGGGTCACTGTGCTCATACCTATATATCGGGGGGTCACTGTGCTCATACCTGTATATGGGGAGTCACTGCGCTCATACCTGTATATGAGGGGGTCACTGTGCTCATACCTGTTTATGGAGAGTCACTGTGCTCATACCTGTATATGAGGGGGTCACTGCGCTCATACCTGTATATGAGGGGGTCACTGTGCTCATACCTGTATATGGGGGGTCACTGTGCTCATACCTATATATCGGGGGGTCACTGTGCTCATACCTGTATATGAGGGGGTCACTGCGCTCATACCTGTATATGGGGAGTCACTGTGCTCATACCTGTATATGAGGGGGTCACTGCGCTCATACCTGTATATGGGGAGTCACTGTGCTCATACCTGTTTATGGGGAGTCACTGTGCTCATACCTGTATATGGGGGGTCACTGCGCTCATACCTGTATATGGGGGGGGGGTCACTGTGCTCATACCTGTATATGAGGGGGTCACTGTGCTCATACCTGTTTATGGGGAGTCACTGCGCTCATACCTGTAAATGGGGGGGGGGTCACTGTGCTCATACCTGTATATGGGGGGTCACTGTGCTCATACCTATATATCGGGGGGTCACTGCTCTCATACCTGTATAAGGGGGGTCACTGCGCTCATACCTGTATATCGGGGGGTCACTGCTCTCATACCTGTATATGGGGGGGTCACTGCGCTCATACCTGTATATGGGGGGTCACTGCGCTCATACCTGTATATCGGGGGGTCACTGCTCTCATACCTGTATATGGGGGGGTCACTGCGCTCATACCTGTATATGGGGGGTCACTGCGCTCATACCTGTATATGGGGGGGTCACTGTGCTCGTACCTGCCTATAGGGGGTCACTGCACTCATACCTGTCTGTGGGGGGGGGGGGGGGGTCATTGGGCTCATACTGCAGAATATAGGAAAATATAGATTCCTCCCTCTGCTGCTCTGTAGTCCTGGCACATAATACCACCTGACCCTGACCACTACCGTCACCCAGATAAATGAGGGGTAGCCCGATTCCCATCCAATTGTCTAATGCCCCCCCCTCATGGTGTCTCTGCCTCATCTCCACATCTAATACGGCTCTAATGTGAATCTCCTATGAATCTAATGTGAATCTCCCTTCTTCTTGTTACAGGTGGAGAAAGTGGTGCGATATTTGGACCCCAATGAGCTGGGCCGCATCAACTTCAAAGACTTCTGCCAGGGCGTTCTGGCCATTAAAGGTGAGCGTTATTCATGTAATAAAGTGATATCCACCCCCCCATAATGATTAGTGAGATCACCCATCCCCCATACAGTGTACACACCCTCCTCCACTACAGTCACCTCATACCGCGCATGCTCCTATAGAAGCTTCATTGCTGCTCATATCCATCCACAGTGTAGCGGCATGGCTGGGGGATGGGTGGGGGGGATAGGTAGACGAGGCACCTTGGGGGGCTCTTAGAAGCCAAGACCTGAAACCTATCCTCCTGAAGTAGTTTACAGCTCGTGTGGGAGGGGGCGCTATAGAGCCTTGTCCTGGCCCCCCTAACCCTGAGGACAGTATTGTCTCTTCCAGCCCCTCCTCTGGATAGGTGACCACACTCTGACCTGGCCAATGAAAAGCACCCGTGTTGTCACCTGTCTAGGAGTGCACTACACTGCATAGGAGTGTGCAGCCTATTACATTAGGGTGTACACCCCAAACACACGCCCCTTTCTCTGCAGCCTCAGCTGCACTGCACAGGGAATGAATGGGAGTCGCTTCCTGTTCATTCACAAACTGAAGCATAGTAATCACAGTTTACTATTCTTCAGCTATGAATGGACACAGTGAGTGAGTGTGATCACTGTGTTCATTTAGAAAAGGAAGGGGCTGGCAAATGTCATAATTATTAGCCCCTTCCCCCCGCTCTCCATCTTGAAACATCCTGCCACCCCGACATGAACGCCGAGCTCCACCCCCCACCCCCATAGCTCCCAGCGGTCCCTGATTTTGGGGGGGACTGTCCCTCTTTTGAGACCAGATCCCCGGTGCAGCCTCAGTCACCCCTCTTATATGGTCTGCTCCATGTCACTCCAATCAGTGCGCTGCACTGCACCCTCCACCCCTCCTCTATATTACTGCATTACTCTAGCAAAACAATATATAGGAAAATAGAAGCCAAAAAAAGCCCTTTGTGTGGTTCATCCAATCATATTCTTCATATGGGATCTTCATGGTGGGTGTGGGCGGGGCCATGGCAGGGGCGGGTCCTTTACCTTCATCACTTCAGAAAGATGCAAGATGTGCGCAACCTACCATCTACACCCCGGGGGGGGGGGGGGGCAACTGCGGCCCTCCAGCTGTTGCAGAACTACAAATCCCATCATGCCTCTGGGAGTAACTGTCAGTCTTCCCATCATGTTTCTGGAAGTCTTCCTTGTAACTGTCAGTCCTGCAATGCATTATGGGACTTGTAGTTCTACAACAGCTGTATGGCTGTAGTTGCCCGCCCCTCATCTGCACTGTCATTGGTTGGAAAGCCTCCGCACCAAGCTGGCTGCTGAAAATCATTACAGGAGCAAAAAAAAATCCTAATAAAGGTGCAGACAGGATAGTGATGTCTCTATGAGGACACGGAACGGGACACAGGACAGGACACGGGACGGGACACGGGATGGGACAGGACACGAGACAAGACACGGTACATGGGACGGGACATGGGACAGGACACGGGACGGGACAGGACACGAGACAAGACACGGTACACGGGACGGGACATGGGACAGGACACGAGACAAGACACGGTACACGGGACGGGACATGGGACAGGACACGAGACAAGACACGGTACACGGGACGGGACATGGGACAGGACACGGGACGGGACAGGACACGAGACAAGACACGGTACACGGGACGGGACATGGGACAGGACACGGGACGGGACACGGGATGGGACAGGACACGAGACAAGACACGGTACACGGGACGGGGCACGGGACGGGACAGGACACGAGACAAGACACGGTACACGGGACAGGACACAGAACAGAACACGGGATGGTGCAGGACATGGGGCGGGAAACGGGACAGAACACGGGACAGGACACAGAACAGAACACGGGATGGGGCAGGACACGGGGCGGGAAACGGGACATGGGACAGAACACGGGATGGGACAGAACACGGGACGGGAAACGGGACATGGGACAGAACACGGGACGGGAAACGGGACAGAACACGGGACAGGAAACGGGACAGAACACGGGACGGGAAACGGGACAGAACACGGGACGGGAAACGGGACAGAACACGGGACGGGAAACGGGACACAGGACTTGACAGGACACGGGACAGAATACGGGACGGGACAGGACATGGGACGGGAAACGGGACACGGGACAGAACACGGGACGGGAAACGGGACACGGGACAGAACACGGGACGGGAAACGGGACACGGGACAGAACACGGGATGGGAAATGGGACACGGGACAGGAAGCGGGATGGGAAACGGGACATGGGACAGGACAGGACACGGGACGGGAAATGGGACACGGGACGGAAAATGGGACACGGGACGGGACAGAACACGGGACTGGACAGGACATGGGACGGGAAATGGGACAGAACACGGGACAGGACACAGAACAGAACACGGGATGGGGCAGGACACGGGGCGGGAAACGGGACATGGGACAGAACACGGGATGGGACAGAACACGGGACGGGAAACGGGACATGGGACAGAACACGGGACGGGAAACGGGACAGAACACGGGACGGGAAACGGGACAGAACACGGGACGGGAAACGGGACAGAACACGGGACGGGAAACGGGACAGAACATGGGACGGGAAACGGGACACAGGACTTGACAGGACACGGGACAGAATACGGGACGGGACAGGACATGGGACGGGAAACGGGACACGGGACAGAACACGGGATGGGAAACGGGACACGGGACAGAACACGGGACGGGAAACGGGACACGGGACAGAACACGGGATGGGAAATGGGACACGGGACAGGAAGCGGGATGGGAAACGGGACATGGGACAGGACAGGACACAGAACAGAACACGGGATGGGGCAGGACACGGGGCGGGAAACGGGACATGGGACAGAACACGGGATGGGACAGAACACGGGATGGGAAATGGGACATGGGACAGAACACGGGACGGGAAACGGGACAGAACACGGGACGGGAAACGGGACAGAACACGGGACGGGAAACGGGACAGAACACGGGACGGGAAACGGGACAGAACATGGGACGGGAAACGGGACACAGGACTTGACAGGACACGGGACAGAATACGGGACGGGACAGGACATGGGACGGGAAACGGGACACGGGACAGAACACGGGATGGGAAACGGGACACGGGACAGAACACGGGACGGGAAACGGGACACGGGACAGAACACGGGATGGGAAATGGGACAGAACATGGGACGGGAAACGGGACACAGGACTTGACAGGACACGGGACAGAATACGGGACGGGACAGGACATGGGACGGGAAACGGGACACGGGACAGAACACGGGACGGGAAACGGGACACGGGACAGAACACGGGACGGGAAACGGGACACGGGACAGAACACGGGATGGGAAATGGGACACGGGACAGGAAGCGGGATGGGAAACGGGACATGGGACAGGACAGGACACGGGACGGGAAATGGGACACGGGACGGGACAGAACACGGGACTGGACAGGACATGGGACGGGAAATGGGACACAGGACAGGACACGGGACTGGACAGGACATGGGACGAGAAATGGGACACAGGACAGGACACGGGATGGGACGGGACAGGAGACGGGACACGGGACCGCACATCTCCGAGAGCAACAACACGAGCTTCATCTGACCTTCCAGTGCCGATTCCTAGAGCTGGACTCCGGGAACATATAAAGGACACAAAGGAGAGCAGCTCCGTGTTTATAAATGTAAGTAGATTGGTATCAGCATGTGGTAATCTTCTGTACAGCAGAGCTCAGACTGGGAGAAGGAGGGGCAGCACTAGTAGCCAATTAGATGTGCTGCCCTGGCCCTGTCATTGTACAGTCAGCAGGTTGGGGGAGGGGAGAGGACACACCTGTGTGGTCGGCCTGTATTACACTTTCATATATATATATTTCCTCTCAGTATACGGCTGTTTGCCTGGAGTTCAGCTCTAAGCTGACATGTCTGCAGTACACGCCCATCAAGTTCTGGGCCACCACCAGCAGGAGGATTTTGATTGGTTGAATTAGAATTCTTTTCACCACTTGTGTAGCGCCCCATACACATACTGTATACTGCACTGGGTACACCATCTGACATGTCTGGATAAAGGGGCGCACACCACCCCGTCTCTGCTCACATTCAGTACAGCACAGGTTGGTTAGCAGGTCCCAGCCAATAAATTAATGGTCGGGACCTGCTGATCAGCTCAGCGAATCACAATGGAGAATCCTGTGCTTATTAACAACACAGAGCTCTGTAGACGGAGAAGAGATGTGACTGTTACTTGCAGGAGAAAAAATCAGCCACATCCCCAGTGAAAGCAGCACACATATTACATATTACATATTACATAATGTTAGGCACACAGTTAACCCTTTCATGGCCCCTACATGTTACCCCCTTCCCAGCCAGTGTCATTAGTACAGTGACAGTGTATAATATTATCACTGATAACTCTATTAGTGTCACTGGAGACGTCAGTGACAGTCCCCTCCCCCCAGCATCCGTTAGATGTCAGATTGTCCGCCGCACAAAAAAAGAAAATTCCAGTTTATATCTAGTCTCTGACAAAAGTAAGTACACCCCTCAGTGACATTTGTGTAAATATTTTCTTCTATCTTTTCATGTGACAACACTGAAGAAATGACACTTGTCTACAATGTAAAGTAGTGAGTGTACAGCTTGTATAACAGTGTAAATTTGCTGTCCCCTCAAAATAACTCAGCACACAGCCATTAATGTCTAAACCGTTGGCAACAAAAGTCAGTACACCCCTAAGTGAAAATCTCCAAATTGGGCCCAAAGTGACAATATTTTGTGTGGCCTCCATTATTTTCCAGCACTGCCTTAACCCTCTTGGGCATGGAGGTCACCCGAGCTTCACAGGTTGTCACTGGAGTCCTCTTCCCCTCCTGCATGATGACATCACAGAGCTGGTGGATGTTAGAGACCTTGCGCTCCTCCATGACCACATCTAATCAATATTCATCATCAGCTCATCCAATCACTGCTTTATACCATCTCTCCCAACATATGAAATTCAAATAATGGATCTTTTTATTCAACCCCCCCCCCCAATCATCACCCTCCCCCCATCATCACCCCCCCCATCATCACCCCCCCCCCCATCATCACATGGCAATGAATGTAAGAGGCGGAACATTGATACTGTAATGTTTTATATTCATAAACCCCATTGGGGGAGATTTACTAAAACTGGAGCACTCAGAATGTGGTGAAGCTCTGCATGGCAGCCAATCAGCTTCTACCTTCAGCTTGTTCAGTTAAGCTTTGACAATAAATCCTGGATGCGGATTGGCTCCCGTGCAGAGCTGCACCAGATTTTGCACTCTGGCATTTTAGTAACCCCCCCCCCCCCCAAGTGTATGTCGGGGGGGGGGGGGTCATATTATTGTCTCCTGGATGGGTGATGAGATGCTCTGTTCTCTCTCAGGGTGTAACCAGCTGCTGAGAGGAGTTCTGGGGGTGAACGGGGTGACTGGGGTGAAGCCCCCCCCATACCAGGCACCATATACTGAATACTACTACCAGGTGCGTCTACCAATAACACTCTCCAATCCTCTATATATATATATATATATATATATATATATATATATATATATATATATATATGTATTTTCTACAATATTTCTTGTAAATTGTGATGTCAGAAATTGCACCCTGCCCATCCCCCTCCAGTACAGGCTTTATGGAAAATATCAATTTTGTATCATTTGTTTGTAAGCTCCTGGGATCAGCGCCCTCTGATCCCTCGTGTATTGTATTGAAAGTGTAATGTCTGCCCTCATGCTGTAAAGTGCTGAGCAAACTGTTGGTGCCATATAAATTCTGTATAATAATAATATATAAATCCTGTATAATAATAATATATAAATACTGTATAATAATAATAATATATAAATCCTGTATAATAATAATAATATGTCTCATTTCTGATGCTGTGTTGGACCTCTATGACTGCCATAGATGATCCTGACACTGGGAGTGCAATACCACAAGGCACCACTAGATGTCACTATTATCCTGTGAAATATCTTTTGTTGTATAGAATAAGTGCAGGATTTAGGAATGACCACTAGATGTCGCCAGTATTTATGGGGGGGGGGGGGGGGGGTTCAGTGGAGTATTTATGGGGGGGTTCAGTGGAGTATTTATGGGGGGGGTGCCGTGGAGTATTTATGGGGGGGTTCAGTGGAGTATTTATGGGGGGGTGGGTTCAGTGGAGTATTTATGGGGGGCTGATGGGACACGCCATGCTCAGAGATTCAGTAGGAGACTTTTTGGGGCTGAACACTAGAGGGAAACAAGCTCACGTGTCCCATGATGACACAGGGAAGTTAGCCAGCACCTGGCTACATCCTCCCCCCACTTGAAATCTGTGGTCCTCCAAAGAGGTAGGAACTTCACAAAGTACTATTTAACTAACAATTAGTGATAAAGCTGACACACAAATTATAACATCAACCATAATTTAAATTCAGCCGCAATTTGCCTACTTCAGAATTTTGTTGGAACCATTTATATACACCTTCAGTTATCTCATAGTCAGTCTGTTGACAGGCCAGGGTTATTGCCATGGCCCACCCAGTAGTGTCAGAGGGCAAGTCAAGGTCACCTCCCCCCAATGGACGGTAGTGGGGTCTGTCTTGGATGGTAGGCATCCTTTCATCTGAATTTTCTCCTAAGACAACATAGGTTAGTCTCTTGGGAGGATTTATGCCGCGCCTTGGACAGACGAGGAGCCTTCAAGCACAGCCTTAGAGTCTATATCTGGATTTTTGGTACTGGTGGAACTAAGGGGTTCCAAAAATAGCTTAACAGAATCCAATTCAGGGAAGGAAAGCTCAGTGGTTTCATTAACAGGGTTTGTACAAGTTCTCCTTCCATAGAACTCCATTCTCTCATCTGACTCCACATCTGCAGTTGGGATTTCAGCTTCATGAGGACTGCCTATTCTGTAGATCTCGATCATTGAAGCTGATCAGATCTTCAACACCCTCTTCATGAAGCCTCTCAAAAACTCTCGAGCCGTGCTTTGTGCTCCTCTAAGGTCCTTCTGTTCCAAGGTTCTGTAATCGATACACATCCGCAGTGTCCCATTCTTCTTCCTCACCACCACAATAGGGGAAGCATAAGGGCTCCAGGACTCCCACATGACTCCTGACTTCTTCAGCTCAGCAAGCTGCTGCCTGAGATCTTCCGGCTCACTGAGCGGTACCTGCCTTGCTCTTACCCGGAATAGTTTATCCTCCTGCAACCGAAATCGATACTAAGCACTCTTGGCACGACTCCCATCAAAGTCATTCCTAGAAGAGTCTCCCACCTGGACAACTGATATCAGACCCGCCATTCGGGATGCAACAACTCAAAGAAAGAAAAAAAAAAACCTCTTCTTCTAGCTTCTCTGTGACTCCTCTCTTCATTCCTGCCAGGGCCTCCAGGGTAGCAGAAATGACTTGCCCAATCAGCATTCTTTTCTTGCCAGCCGCTGAAAGAACCTAACAGTGACCTTGGGATATGGTGAAGCACCGACTCTCTGGGCCCTTTGTCCCAACTTAGATGGCCCACTATCTGCTTTGCGTGGAAGTTTAGTTACACGCCCCGAGTTCTTTTTCTTGCGCTTTGATCTGGTCTTCCCATTCTTTCCACTTTTGGAGCTTTGGGCTTCGTCTCGGTTCTTGGCTGGTTCCTTCACTGAGACCGCCTTGAACTTTCAAACCTTCTGAGCAAAGAGAAGTTTCTGTAAGACTTTCAGTACCTCGGCTGTAAGATCTGGTTCAGTCTCATTCCGATGGCACTGGGCTCGAAAATGCCTTGAGCTCCACAACAAAAGCACTTTCTCAGATTGAGCTTGGTCATTTGCATGCTTGCCTGTGCCTCCAATACTCGCAGTTGGGTCTGCTTCATCTTGTCCTGAACCTGAAAGGCTTGAGTTAGCAACTTAACTGGGGCTGCCTCACTGATGGCCTTAATAATCGGAGGGTTTGAGTATTCGTCCACCTCAGTCTCCTCGTCGTTATCCTCCTCGAGAACACGCTTTTCCCCCTGAATCGTCCCAGCTGACACCTTCTCTCTCTCTTGGAGATTAAGCTTTGGCAGCTCTTTGGATCCCTATGGATTCTATCCATCTAGCAAGGTTTCTTCCTCCCTTACTTCTTTCATCAGCTCAGGGTAGGTAGTGACCACTTGTGTTCCCCCAAGTGACCGTCTCAGTACAATTGGTTGATTAGGTCTAGCACCCTGCAGAATTAGTTCCAAACAAACTTTGTCAGCATCACGGGGATCAATCCCATTCTTTAGGATGATCTGATGTAGAATATGATCCACTCTGATAATATAGTCAAGGAGTCTCTCACCTTTACATTGATGGGTGTGTTCGAACTTGTACATCAGATCTGGGAGCTTTTCCACTCTGCCAAACACAACATACAGAGTATTTATTGAGTCCATAGCCAAGCAGTCTTGTTTCCGCATCAGCAGGCTACAAATCACTCCAGCTGCTGGACCCCTAAGACTCTGACTTAGTCTCTTTCTTTTCACCGCTTCTGGAACATTCTACTCTTCCACCACCTGTTAGTATGGCCTGATCCATCCAACTTTCAAACCCTTCCTCTCTAGCAGGTGTTTAAATCTGCCCTGAGAAGAACTGAAGCTTCCGGTATCCCTGGTTGACTGAAACTCTACTATTCTTCTCCAAGCTCTCAGCCAGCTTGCTCATGTGAGTATAAAAGGAAGCAGGTGGCAAACTGGCTGCAGGTAAATCCGCTTCCATTGGGCTTATTGACCTGACCTGTAAACGATACTCCTCCAGATCCCCAACCATCAGCGATGGTATTACTTGAGCCTTGACCCCTTCTGAAAGCAGGCTGATGAGACCACCTTCCATTTCAGAAAGGCATGGATGCATTCTAGGCTGAACTCGGTTTTTATATCAAAGAGATAGGCCCCTTGCTCTGGCACTGCCTTCCCCACCAGCTGCCCCACTTCCTTTTCAGTCCATTCGGTTCCAGGTATCTCCACCACTGTAAATAACTCCAGTCAGCTGCCTAGTTCATGACTCCATGCGGCTGCTACGGCGGAGTCTATCCTCTTAATCCCTTAGCTCATCATACTGCTTGCTAGGGCCAAACATAAGGGGTATCCCGGAGGAGCCCCCAAATATTGAGCCACCTCTGTAAGGGCCACTGAAAGATGACTGTCCCCAATGGTTGCCCTGACCTTGCAAGCCTCCCCACACCTCTGACACCCTGCGTTCAGACAAATTTCAAAATGATAATGTAGTTACACAGACACAGGGAAAAAAGCTCAATGCAGCTGTAACAGAATGTCCCACGATGACACTGGCAAGGTATCCAGCACCTACAGCTCCATACCTTCCCAGCGATCGGTCACAAGAGATTCCGGACCTCCCCAGCGATTGGTCACAAGAGATTCCACACCTCCCCATCGATCGGTCACAAGAGATTCCATACCTTCCCAGCGATCGGTCACAAGAGATTCCATACCTTCCCATTGATCGGTCACAAGAGATTCCGGACCTCCCCAGCGATCAGTCACAAGAGATTCCATACCTCCCCAGCGATCGGTCACAAGAGATTCTATACCTTCCCAGCGATCGGTCACAAGAGATTCCGGACCTCCCCAGCGATTGGTCACAAGAGATTCCACACCTCCCCATCGATCGGTCACAAGAGATTCCATACCTTCCCAGCGATCGGTCACAAGAGATTCCATACCTTCCCATTGATCGGTCACAAGAGATTCCGGACCTCCCCAGCGATCAGTCACAAGAGATTCCATACCTCCCCAGCGATCGGTCACAAGAGATTCTATACCTTCCCAGCGATCGGTCACAAGAGATTCCATACCTTCCCAGCGATCAGTCACAAGAGATTCCATACCTTCCCATCGATCGGTCACAAGAGATTCCAGACCTCCCCAGCGATCGGTCACAAGAGAGTCCACACCTCCCCAGCGATCAGTCACAAGAGTTTTCATACCTTCCCACCGATCGGTCACAAGAGATTCCATACCTTCCCATCGATCGGTCACAAGAGATTCCAGACCTCCCCAGCGATCGGTCACAAGAGAGTCCACACCTCCCCAGCGATCAGTCACAAGAGATTCCATACCTTCCCAGCGATCAGTCACAAGAGATTCCATACCTTCCCATCGATCGGTCACAAGAGATTCCAGACCTCCCCAGCGATCGGTCACAAGAGATTCCATACCTTCCCAGCGATCGGTCACAAGAGATTCCATACCTTCCCATCGATCGGTCACAAGAGATTCCACACCTCCCCAGCGATCAGTCACAAGAGTTTTCATACCTTCCCACCGATCGGTCACAAGAGATTCCATACCTTCCCAGCGATCGGTCACAAGAGATTCCATACCTTCCCATCGATCGGTCACAAGAGATTCCACACCTCCCCAGCGATCAGTCACAAGAGATTCCATACCTTCCCAGCGATCAGTCACAGGAGATTCCATACCTTCCCAGCGATCGGTCACAAGAGATTCCATACCTTCCCAGCGATCGGTCACAAGAGAGTCCACACCTCCCCAGCGATCAGTCACAAGAGATTCCATACCTTCCCAGCGATCAGTCACAAGAGATTCCATACCTTCCCACCGATCGGTCACAAGAGATTCCATACCTTCCCACCGATCGGTCACAAGAGATTCCATACCTTCCCACCGATCGGTCACAAGAGATTCCATACCTTCCCACCGATCGGTCACAAGAGATTCCATACCTTCCCAGCGATCGGTCACAAGAGTTTCCATACCTTCCCAGCGATCGGTCACAAGAGTTTCCAAACCTTCCCACCGATCGGTCACAAGAGATTCCATACCTTCCCACCGATCGGTCACAAGAGATTCCAGACCTCCCCAGCGATCGGTCACAAGAGATTCCACACCTCCCCAGCGATCGGTCACAAGAGATTCCATACCTTCCCTCTGATCAGTCACAAGAGATTCCATACCTTCCCACCGATCAGTCACAAGAGTTTCCATACCTTCCCACCGATCAGTCACAAGAGATTCTATACCTCCCCAGCGATCGGTCACAAGAGTTTTCATACCTTCCCACCGATCAGTCACAAGAGATTCCAAACCTCCCCAGTGATCAGTCACAAGAGATTCCATACCTTCCCTCTGATCGGTCACAAGAGATTCCATACCTTCCCAGCGATCAGTCACAAGAGATTCCATACCTTCCCAGCGATCGGTCACAAGAGATTCCACACCTTCCCACCGATCAGTCACAAGAGATTCCATACCTTCCCAGCGATCAGTCACAAGAGATTCCATACCTTCCCAGCGATCAGTCACAAGAGATTCCATACCTTCCCACCGATCGGTCACAAGAGATTCCATACCTTCCCACCGATCGGTCACAAGAGATTCCATACCTTCCCAGCGATCAGTCACAAGAGATTCCATACCTTCCCACCGATCGGTCACAAGAGATTCCATACCTTCCCTCTGATCAGTCACAAGAGATTCCATACCTTCCCAGCGATCGGTCACAAGAGATTCCATACCTTCTCTCCAATGGCAGCCCCTCCTTTCTACATAGCCGACCTTCTGTTAAGGAAGAGGTGATAATACAACTTCACTGATAATGACATCATTCAATTCTCTACTAATTCCACATCAACTGCACTTCATTATCCGACAGTAACTGGATTTCTGTGTCCATCTGGTTTATATCTGTACAGAATCCCATACACCCAATGTAAGAACAGATACCGAGACTTACACCCAATGTAAGAACAGATACCGAGACTTACACCCAGTGTAAGAACAGATACCGAGACTTACACCCAGTGTAAGAACAGATACCGAGACTTACACCCAGTGTAAGAACAGATACCGAGACTTACACCCAGTGTAAGAACAGATACCGAGACTTACACCCAGTGTAAGAACAGATACCGAGACAAGAACAGATACCGAGACTTACACCCAGTGTAAGAACAGATACCGAGACTTACACCCAGTGTAAGAACAGATACCAAGACTTACACCCAGTGTAAGAACAGATACCGAGACTTACACTCAGTATAAGAACAGATACCGAGACTTACACCCAGTGTAAGAACATACCGAGACTTACACCCAGTATAAGAACAGATACCGAGACTTCCACCCAGTGTAAGAACATACTGAGACTTATACCCAGTGTAAGAACAGATACCGAGACTTACACCCAGTATAAGAACAGATACCGAGACTTACACCCAGTGTAAGAACATACCGAGACTTACACCCAGTGTAAGAACAGATACCGAGACTTACACCCAGTGTAAGAACATACCGAGACTTACACCCAGTGTAAGAACAGATACCGAGACTTACACCCAGTGTAAGAACAGATACCGAGACTTACACCCAGTATAAGAACAGATACTGAGACTTACACCCAGTGTAAGAACAGATACCGAGACTTACACTCAGTGTAAGAACAGATACCGAGACTTACACCCAGTGTAAGAACAGATACCGAGACTTACACCCAGTGTAAGAACAGATACCGAGACTTACACCCAGTGTAAGAACAGATACCGAGACTTACACCCAGTGTAAGAACAGATACCAAGACTTACACCCAGTGTAAGAACAGATACCGAGACTTACACCCAGTGTAAGAACAGATACCAAGACTTACACCCAGTCTAAGAACAGATACCGAGACTTACACCCAGTATAAGAACAGGTACCGAGACTTACACCCAGTGTATGAACAGATACCAAGACTTACACCCAGTGTAAGAACACATACTGAGACTTACACCCAGTGTAAGAACAGATACCGAGACTTACACCCAGTGTAAGAAGAGATACCCCGAGACTTACACCCAGTGTAAGAACAGATACCGAGACTTACACCCAGTGTATGAACAGATACCAAGACTTACACCCAGTGTAAGAACAGATACCGAGACTTACACCCAGTGTAAGAACAGATACCAAGACTTACACCCAGTGTAAGAACAGATACCGAGACTTACACCCAGTGTAAGAACAGATACCGAGACTTACACCCAGTGTAAGAACAGATACCGAGACTTACACTCAGTATAAGAACAGATACCGAGACTTACACCCAGTGTAAGAACATACCGAGACTTACACCCAGTATAAGAACAGATACCGAGACTTACACCCAGTGTAAGAACATACCGAGACTTACACCCAGTGTAAGAACAGATACCGAGACTTACACCCAGTGTAAGAACAGATACCGAGACTTACACCCAGTATAAGAACAGATACTGAGACTTACACCCAGTGTAAGAACAGATACCGAGACTTACACTCAGTGTAAGAACAGATACCGAGACTTACACCCAGTGTAAGAACAGATACCGAGACTTACACCCAGTGTAAGAACAGATACCGAGACTTACACCCAGTGTAAGAACAGATACCGAGACTTACACTCAGTGTAAGAACAGATACCGAGACTTACACCCAGTGTAAGAACAGATACCGAGACTTACACCCAGTGTAAGAACAGATACCGAGACTTACACCCAGTATAAGAACAGATACCGAGACTTACACCCAGTGTAAGAACAGATACCGAGACTTACACCCAGTGTAAGAACAGATACCGAGACTTACACCCAGTGTAAGAACAGATACCGAGACTTACACCCAGTGTAAGAACAGATACCGAGACTTACACCCAATGTAAGATTCAGATACCGAGACTTACACCCAGTGTAAGAACAGATACCGAGACTTACACCCAGTGTAAGATTCAGATACCGAGACTTACACCCAGTGTAAGAACAGATACCGAGACTTACACCCAGTGTAAGATTCAGATACCGAGACAAGAACAGATACCGAGACTTACACCCAGTGTAAGAACAGATACCGAGACTTACACCCAGTATAAGAACAGATACCGAGACTTACACCCAGTGTAAGAACAGATACCGAGACTTACACCCAGTGTAAGAACAGATACCGAGACTTACACCCAGTGTAAGATTCAGATACCGAGACTTACACCCAGTGTAAGAACAGATACCGAGACTTACACCCAGTGTAAGAACAGATACCGAGACTTACACCCAGTGTAAGAACAGATACCGAGACTTACACCCAGTGTAAGAACAGATACCGAGACTTACTCCCAGTGTAAGAACAGATACCGAGACTTACACCCAGTATAAGAACAGATACCGAGACTTACACCCAGTGTAAGAACAGATACCGAGACTTACACCCAGTGTAAGAACAGATACCCCGAGACTTACACCCAGTGTAAGAACAGATACCGAGACTTACACCCAGTATAAGAACAGATACCGAGACTTACACCCAGTGTAAGAACAGATACCGAGACTTACACCCAGTGTAAGAACAGATACCGAGACTTACACCCAGTGTAAGAACAGATACCGAGACTTACACCCAGTGTAAGAACAGATACCGAGACTTACACCCAATGTAAGATTCAGATACCGAGACTTACACCCAGTGTAAGAACAGATACCGAGACTTACACCCAGTGTAAGATTCAGATACCGAGACTTACACCCAGTGTAAGAACAGATACCGAGACTTACACCCAGTGTAAGATTCAGATACCGAGACAAGAACAGATACCGAGACTTACACCCAGTGTAAGAACAGATACCGAGACTTACACCCAGTATAAGAACAGATACCGAGACTTACACCCAGTGTAAGAACAGATACCGAGACTTACACCCAGTGTAAGAACAGATACCGAGACTTACACCCAGTGTAAGATTCAGATACCGAGACTTACACCCAGTGTAAGAACAGATACCGAGACTTACACCCAGTGTAAGAACAGATACCGAGACTTACACCCAGTGTAAGAACAGATACCGAGACTTACACCCAGTGTAAGAACAGATACCGAGACTTACTCCCAGTGTAAGAACAGATACCGAGACTTACACCCAGTATAAGAACAGATACCGAGACTTACACCCAGTGTAAGAACAGATACCGAGACTTACACCCAGTGTAAGAACAGATACCCCGAGACTTACTCCCAGTGTAAGAACAGATATCGAGACTTACACCCAGTGTAAGAACAGATACCGAGACTTACACCCAGTGTAAGAACAGATACCGAGACAAGAACAGATACCGAGACTTACACCCAGTGTAAGAACAGATACCGAGACTTACACCCAGTGTAAGAACAGATACCAAGACTTACACCCAGTGTAAGAACAGATACCGAGACTTACACCCAGTGTAAGAACAGATACCGAGACTTACACTCAGTATAAGAACAGATACCGAGACTTACACCCAGTGTAAGAACATACCGAGACTTACACCCAGTATAAGAACAGATACCGAGACTTCCACCCAGTGTAAGAACATACTGAGACTTATACCCAGTGTAAGAACAGATACCGAGACTTACACCCAGTATAAGAACAGATACCGAGACTTACACCCAGTGTAAGAACATACCGAGACTTACACCCAGTGTAAGAACAGATACCGAGACTTACACCCAGTGTAAGAACATACCGAGACTTACACCCAGTGTAAGAACAGATACCGAGACTTACACCCAGTGTAAGAACAGATACCGAGACTTACACCCAGTATAAGAACAGATACTGAGACTTACACCCAGTGTAAGAACAGATACCGAGACTTACACTCAGTGTAAGAACAGATACCGAGACTTACACCCAGTGTAAGAACAGATACCGAGACTTACACCCAGTGTAAGAACAGATACCGAGACTTACACCCAGTGTAAGAACAGATACCGAGACTTACACCCAGTGTAAGAACAGATACCAAGACTTACACCCAGTGTAAGAACAGATACCGAGACTTACACCCAGTGTAAGAACAGATACCAAGACTTACACCCAGTCTAAGAACAGATACCGAGACTTACACCCAGTATAAGAACAGGTACCGAGACTTACACCCAGTGTATGAACAGATACCAAGACTTACACCCAGTGTAAGAACACATACTGAGACTTACACCCAGTGTAAGAACAGATACCGAGACTTACACCCAGTGTAAGAAGAGATACCCCGAGACTTACACCCAGTGTAAGAACAGATACCGAGACTTACACCCAGTGTATGAACAGATACCAAGACTTACACCCAGTGTAAGAACAGATACCGAGACTTACACCCAGTGTAAGAACAGATACCAAGACTTACACCCAGTGTAAGAACAGATACCGAGACTTACACCCAGTGTAAGAACAGATACCAAGACTTACACCCAGTGTAAGAACAGATACCGAGACTTACACTCAGTATAAGAACAGATACCGAGACTTACACCCAGTGTAAGAACATACCGAGACTTACACCCAGTATAAGAACAGATACCGAGACTTACACCCAGTGTAAGAACATACCGAGACTTACACCCAGTGTAAGAACAGATACCGAGACTTACACCCAGTGTAAGAACAGATACCGAGACTTACACCCAGTATAAGAACAGATACTGAGACTTACACCCAGTGTAAGAACAGATACCGAGACTTACACTCAGTGTAAGAACAGATACCGAGACTTACACCCAGTGTAAGAACAGATACCGAGACTTACACCCAGTGTAAGAACAGATACCGAGACTTACACCCAGTGTAAGAACAGATACCGAGACTTACACTCAGTGTAAGAACAGATACCGAGACTTACACCCAGTGTAAGAACAGATACCGAGACTTACACCCAGTGTAAGAACAGATACCGAGACTTACACCCAGTATAAGAACAGATACCGAGACTTACACCCAGTGTAAGAACAGATACCGAGACTTACACCCAGTGTAAGAACAGATACCGAGACTTACACCCAGTGTAAGAACAGATACCGAGACTTACACCCAGTGTAAGAACAGATACCGAGACTTACACCCAATGTAAGATTCAGATACCGAGACTTACACCCAGTGTAAGAACAGATACCGAGACTTACACCCAGTGTAAGATTCAGATACCGAGACTTACACCCAGTGTAAGAACAGATACCGAGACTTACACCCAGTGTAAGATTCAGATACCGAGACAAGAACAGATACCGAGACTTACACCCAGTGTAAGAACAGATACCGAGACTTACACCCAGTATAAGAACAGATACCGAGACTTACACCCAGTGTAAGAACAGATACCGAGACTTACACCCAGTGTAAGAACAGATACCGAGACTTACACCCAGTGTAAGATTCAGATACCGAGACTTACACCCAGTGTAAGAACAGATACCGAGACTTACACCCAGTGTAAGAACAGATACCGAGACTTACACCCAGTGTAAGAACAGATACCGAGACTTACACCCAGTGTAAGAACAGATACCGAGACTTACTCCCAGTGTAAGAACAGATACCGAGACTTACACCCAGTATAAGAACAGATACCGAGACTTACACCCAGTGTAAGAACAGATACCGAGACTTACACCCAGTGTAAGAACAGATACCCCGAGACTTACTCCCAGTGTAAGAACAGATATCGAGACTTACACCCAGTGTAAGAACAGATACCGAGACTTACACCCAGTGTAAGAACAGATACCGAGACTTACACCCAGTATAAGAACAGATACCGAGACTTACACCCAGTATAAGAACAGATACCGAGACTTACACCCAGTGTAGGAACAGATACCGAGACTTACACCCAGTATAAGAACAGATACCGAGACTTACACCCAGTGTAAGAACAGATACCGAGACTTACACCCAGTGTAAGAACAGATACCAAGACTTACACCCAGTCTAAGAACAGATACCAAGACTTACACCCAGTATAAGAACAGGTACCGAGACTTACACCCAGTGTAAGAACAGATACCGAGACTTACACCCAGTGTAAGAACAGATGCCGAGACTTACACCCAGTGTAAGAACAGATACCGAGACTTACACCCAGTATAAGAACAGATACCGAGACTTACACCCAGTGTAAGAACAGATACCGAGACTTACACCCAGTATAAGAACAGATACCGAGACTTACACCCAGTGTAAGAACATACCGAGACTTACACCCAGTGTAAGAACAGATACCGAGACTTACACCCAGTCTAAGAACAGATACAGAGACTTACACTCAGTGTAAGAACAGATACCGAGACTTACACTCAGTTTAAGAACAGATACCGAGACTTACACCCAGTATAAGAACAGATACCGAGACTTACACCCAGTATAAGAACAGATACCGAGACTTACACCCAGTGTAAGAACAGATACCGAGACTTACACCCAGTATAAGAACAGATACCGAGACTTACACCCAGTGTAAGAACAGATACCGAGACTTACACTCAGTGTAAGAACAGATACCGAGACTTACACCCAGTGTAAGAACAGATACCGAGACTTACACCCAGTGTAAGAACAGATACCGAGACTTACACTCAGTATAAGAACAGATACCGAGACTTACACCCAGTGTAAGAACAGATACCGAGACTTACACCCAGTGTAAGAACAGATACCGAGACTTACACCCAGTATAAGAACAGATACCGAGACTTACACCCAGTGTAAGAACAGATACCGAGACTTACACCCAGTATAAGAACAGATACCGAGACTTACACCCAGTGTAAGAACAGATACCGAGACTTACACCCAGTATAAGAACAGATACCGAGACTTACACCCAGTGTAAGAACAGATACCGAGACTTACACCCAGTGTAAGAACAGATACCAAGACTTACACCCAGTGTAAGAACAGATACCGAGACTTACACCCAGTGTAAGAACAGATACCAAGACTTACACCCAGTCTAAGAACAGATACCGAGACTTACACCCAGTATAAGAACAGGTACCGAGACTTACACCCAGTGTATGAACAGATACCAAGACTTACACCCAGTGTAAGAACACATACTGAGACTTACACCCAGTGTAAGAACAGATACCGAGACTTACACCCAGTGTAAGAAGAGATACCCCGAGACTTACACCCAGTGTAAGAACAGATACCGAGACTTACACCCAGTGTATGAACAGATACCAAGACTTACACCCAGTGTAAGAACAGATACCGAGACTTACACCCAGTGTAAGAACAGATACCAAGACTTACACCCAGTGTAAGAACAGATACCGAGACTTACACCCAGTGTAAGAACAGATACCGAGACTTACACCCAGTGTAAGAACAGATACCGAGACTTACACTCAGTATAAGAACAGATACCGAGACTTACACCCAGTGTAAGAACATACCGAGACTTACACCCAGTATAAGAACAGATACCGAGACTTACACCCAGTGTAAGAACATACCGAGACTTACACCCAGTGTAAGAACAGATACCGAGACTTACACCCAGTGTAAGAACAGATACCGAGACTTACACCCAGTATAAGAACAGATACTGAGACTTACACCCAGTGTAAGAACAGATACCGAGACTTACACCCAGTGTAAGAACATACCGAGACTTACACCCAGTGTAAGAACAGATACCGAGACTTACACCCAGTGTAAGAACAGATACCGAGACTTACACCCAGTGTAAGAACAGATACCGAGACTTACACCCAGTGTAAGAACAGATACCGAGACTTACACCCAGTATAAGAACAGATACCGAGACTTACACCCAGTGTAAGAACAGATACCGAGACTTACACCCAGTGTAAGAACAGATACCGAGACTTACACCCAGTGTAAGAACAGATACCGAGACTTACACCCAATGTAAGATTCAGATACCGAGACTTACACCCAGTGTAAGAACAGATACCGAGACTTACACCCAGTGTAAGATTCAGATACCGAGACTTACACCCAGTGTAAGAACAGATACCGAGACTTACACCCAGTGTAAGATTCAGATACCGAGACAAGAACAGATACCGAGACTTACACCCAGTGTAAGAACAGATACCGAGACTTACACCCAGTATAAGAACAGATACCGAGACTTACACCCAGTGTAAGAACAGATACCGAGACTTACACCCAGTGTAAGAACAGATACCGAGACTTACACCCAGTGTAAGATTCAGATACCGAGACTTACACCCAGTGTAAGAACAGATACCGAGACTTACACCCAGTGTAAGAACAGATACCGAGACTTACTCCCAGTGTAAGAACAGATACCGAGACTTACACCCAGTATAAGAACAGATACCGAGACTTACACCCAGTGTAAGAACAGATACCGAGACTTACACCCAGTGTAAGAACAGATACCCCGAGACTTACTCCCAGTGTAAGAACAGATATCGAGACTTACACCCAGTGTAAGAACAGATACCGAGACTTACACCCAGTGTAAGAACAGATACCGAGACTTACACCCAGTATAAGAACAGATACCGAGACTTACACCCAGTATAAGAACAGATACCGAGACTTACACCCAGTGTAGGAACAGATACCGAGACTTACACCCAGTATAAGAACAGATACCGAGACTTAGACCCAGTGTAAGAACAGATACCGAGACTTACACCCAGTGTAAGAACAGATACCAAGACTTACACCCAGTCTAAGAACAGATACCAAGACTTACACCCAGTATAAGAACAGGTACCGAGACTTACACCCAGTGTAAGAACAGATACCGAGACTTACACCCAGTGTAAGAACAGATGCCGAGACTTACACCCAGTGTAAGAACAGATACCGAGACTTACACCCAGTATAAGAACAGATACCGAGACTTACACCCAGTGTAAGAACAGATACCGAGACTTACACCCAGTATAAGAACAGATACCGAGACTTACACCCAGTGTAAGAACATACCGAGACTTACACCCAGTGTAAGAACAGATACCGAGACTTACACCCAGTCTAAGAACAGATACAGAGACTTACACCCAGTGTAAGAACAGATACCGAGACTTACACTCAGTGTAAGAACAGATACCGAGACTTACACCCAGTATAAGAACAGATACCGAGACTTACACCCAGTATAAGAACAGATACCGAGACTTACACCCAGTGTAAGAACAGATACCGAGACTTACACCCAGTATAAGAACAGATACCGAGACTTACACCCAGTGTAAGAACAGATACCGAGACTTACACTCAGTGTAAGAACAGATACCGAGACTTACACCCAGTGTAAGAACAGATACCGAGACTTACACCCAGTGTAAGAACAGATACCGAGACTTACACTCAGTATAAGAACAGATACCGAGACTTACACCCAGTGTAAGAACAGATACCGAGACTTACACCCAGTGTAAGAACAGATACCGAGACTTACACCCAGTATAAGAACAGATACCGAGACTTACACCCAGTGTAAGAACAGATACCGAGACTTACACCCAGTATAAGAACAGATACCGAGACTTACACCCAGTGTAAGAACAGATACCGAGACTTACACCCAGTATAAGAACAGATACCGAGACTTACACCCAGTGTAAGAACATACCGAGACTTACACCATGTGTAAGAACAGATACCGAGACTTACACCCAGTCTAAGAACAGATACCGAGACTTACACCCAGTGTAAGAAGAGATACCGAGACTTACACCCAGTGTAAGAACAGATACCGAGACTTACACCCAGTGTAAGAACAGATACCCCGAGACTTACACCCAGTGTAAGAACAGATACCGAGACTTACACCCAGTATGAGAACAGATACCGAGACTTACACCCAGTGTAAGAACAGATACCGAGACTTACACCCAGTGTAAGAACAGATACCGAGACTTACACCCAGTGTAAGAACAGATACCGAGACTTACACCCAGTGTAAGAACACATACCGAGACTTACACCCAGTGTAAGAACAGATACCGAGACTTACACCCAGTGTATGAACAGATACCGAGACTTACACCCAGTGTAAGAACAGATACCGAGACTTACACCCAGTGTAAGAACAGATACCGAGACTTACACCCAGTATAAGAACAGATACCGAGACTTACACCCAGTGTAGGAACAGATACCGAGACTTACACCCAGTATAAGAACAGATACCGAGACTTACACCCAGTGTAAGAACAGATACCGAGACTTACACCCAGTGTAAGAACAGATACCAAGACTTACACCCAGTCTAAGAACAGATACCGAGACTTACACCCAGTATAAGAACAGGTACCGAGACTTACACCCAGTGTAAGAACAGATACCGAGACTTACACCCAGTGTAAGAACAGATGCCAAGACTTACACCCAGTGTAAGAACAGATACAGAGACTTACACCCAGTGTAAGAACAGATACCGAGACTTACACTCAGTGTAAGAACAGATACCGAGACTTACACCCAGTATAAGAACAGATACCGAGACTTACACCCAGTATAAGAACAGATACCGAGACTTACACCCAGTGTAAGAACAGATACCGAGACTTACACCCAGTATAAGAACAGATACCGAGACTTACACCCAGTGTAAGAACAGATACCGAGACTTACACTCAGTGTAAGAACAGATACCGAGACTTACACCCAGTATAAGAACAGATACCGAGACTTACACCCAGTGTAAGAACAGATACCGAGACTTACACTCAGTATAAGAACAGATACCGAGACTTACACCCAGTATAAGAACAGATACCGAGACTTACACCCAGTGTAAGAACAGATACCGAGACTTACACCCAGTGTAAGAACAGATACCGAGACTTACACCCAGTGTAAGAACAGATACCGAGACTTACACCCAGTGTAAGAACAGATACCGAGACTTACACCCAGTATAAGAACAGATACCGAGACTTACACCCAGTGTAAGAACAGATACCGAGACTTACACCCAGTGTAAGAACACATACCGAGACTTACACCCAGTGTAAGAACAGATACCGAGACTTACACCCAGTGTATGAACAGATACCGAGACTTACACCCAGTGTAAGAACAGATACCGAGACTTACACCCAGTGTAAGAACAGATACCGAGACTTACACCCAGTATAAGAACAGATACCGAGACTTACACCCAGTGTAGGAACAGATACCGAGACTTACACCCAGTATAAGAACAGATACCGAGACTTACACCCAGTGTAAGAACAGATACCGAGACTTACACCCAGTGTAAGAACAGATACCAAGACTTACACCCAGTCTAAGAACAGATACCGAGACTTACACCCAGTATAAGAACAGGTACCGAGACTTACACCCAGTGTAAGAACAGATACCGAGACTTACACCCAGTGTAAGAACAGATGCCAAGACTTACACCCAGTGTAAGAACAGATACAGAGACTTACACCCAGTGTAAGAACAGATACCGAGACTTACACTCAGTGTAAGAACAGATACCGAGACTTACACCCAGTATAAGAACAGATACCGAGACTTACACCCAGTATAAGAACAGATACCGAGACTTACACCCAGTGTAAGAACAGATACCGAGACTTACACCCAGTATAAGAACAGATACCGAGACTTACACTCAGTGTAAGAACAGATACCGAGACTTACACCCAGTATAAGAACAGATACCGAGACTTACACCCAGTGTAAGAACAGATACCGAGACTTACACCCAGTGTAAGAACAGATACCGAGACTTACACCCAGTATAAGAACAGATACCGAGACTTACACCCAGTGTAAGAACAGATACCGAGACTTACACCCAGTGTAAGAACAGATACCGAGACTTACACCCAGTATAAGAACAGATACCGAGACTTACACCCAGTGTAAGAACAGATACCGAGACTTACACCCAGTATAAGAACAGATACCGAGACTTACACCCAGTGTAAGAACAGATACCGAGACTTACACCCAGTATAAGAACAGATACCGAGACTTACACCCAGTGTAAGAACATACCGAGACTTACACCCAGTGTAAGAACAGATACCGAGACTTACACCCAGTCTAAGAACAGATACCGAGACTTACACCCAGTATAAGAACAGGTACCGAGACTTACACCCAGTGTAAGAAGAGATACCGAGACTTACACCCAGTGTAAGAACAGATACCGAGACTTACACCCAGTGTAAGAACAGATACCCCGAGACTTACACCCAGTGTAAGAACAGATACCGAGACTTACACCCAGTATAAGAACAGATACCGAGACTTATACCCAGTGTAAGAACAGATACCGAGACTTACACCCAGTGTAAGAACACATACCGAGACTTACACCCAGTGTAAGAACAGATACCGAGACTTACACCCAGTATAAGAACAGATACCGAGACTTACACCCAGTATAAGAACAGGTACCGAGACTTACACCCAGTGTAAGAACAGATACCGAGACTTACACCCAGTGTAAGAACAGATACCGAGACTTACACCCAGTGTAAGAACAGATACCGAGACTTACACCCAGTGTAAGAACACATACCGAGACTTACACCCAGTGTAAGAACAGATACCGAGACTTACACCCAGTGTATGAACAGATACCGAGACTTACACCCAGTGTAAGAACAGATACCGAGACTTACACCCAGTGTAAGAACAGATACCGAGACTTACACCCAGTGTATGAACAGATACCGAGACTTACACCCAGTGTAAGAACAGATACCGAGACTTACACCCAGTGTAAGAACAGATACCGAGACTTACACCCAGTGTAAGAACACATACCGAGACTTACACCCAGTGTAAGAACAGATACCGAGACTTACACCCAGTGTAAGAACAGATACCGAGACTTACACCCAGTATAAGAACAGATACCGAGACTTACACCCAGTGTAAGAACAGATACCGAGACTTACACCCAGTGTAAGAACAGATACCGAGACTTACACCCAGTGTAAGAACAGATACCGAGACTTACACCCAGTGTAAGAACAGATACCGAGACTTACACCCAATGTAAGATTCAGATACCGAGACTTACACCCAGTGTAAGAACAGATATCGAGACTTACACCCAGTGTAAGATTCAGATACCGAGACTTACACCCAGTGTAAGAACAGATACCGAGACTTACACCCAGTGTAAGATTCAGATACCGAGACAAGAACAGATACCGAGACTTACACCCAGTGTAAGAACAGATACCGAGACTTACACCCAGTGTAAGAACATACCGAGACTTACACCCAGTGTAAGAACAGATACCGAGACTTACACCCAGTCTAAGAACAGATACCGAGACTTACACCCAGTATAAGAACAGGTACCGAGACTTACACCCAGTGTAAGAAGAGATACCGAGACTTACACCCAGTGTAAGAACAGATACCGAGACTTACACCCAGTGTAAGAACAGATACCCCGAGACTTACACCCAGTGTAAGAACAGATACCGAGACTTACACCCAGTATAAGAACAGATACCGAGACTTATACCCAGTGTAAGAACAGATACCGAGACTTACACCCAGTGTAAGAACACATACCGAGACTTACACCCAGTGTAAGAACAGATACCGAGACTTACACCCAGTATAAGAACAGATACCGAGACTTACACCCAGTATAAGAACAGGTACCGAGACTTACACCCAGTGTAAGAACAGATACCGAGACTTACACCCAGTGTAAGAACAGATACCGAGACTTACACCCAGTGTAAGAACAGATACCGAGACTTACACCCAGTGTAAGAACACATACCGAGACTTACACCCAGTGTAAGAACAGATACCGAGACTTACACCCAGTGTATGAACAGATACCGAGACTTACACCCAGTGTAAGAACAGATACCGAGACTTACACCCAGTGTAAGAACAGATACCGAGACTTACACCCAGTGTATGAACAGATACCGAGACTTACACCCAGTGTAAGAACAGATACCGAGACTTACACCCAGTGTAAGAACAGATACCGAGACTTACACCCAGTGTAAGAACACATACCGAGACTTACACCCAGTGTAAGAACAGATACCGAGACTTACACCCAGTGTAAGAACAGATACCGAGACTTACACCCAGTATAAGAACAGATACCGAGACTTACACCCAGTGTAAGAACAGATACCGAGACTTACACCCAGTGTAAGAACAGATACCGAGACTTACACCCAGTGTAAGAACAGATACCGAGACTTACACCCAGTGTAAGAACAGATACCGAGACTTACACCCAATGTAAGATTCAGATACCGAGACTTACACCCAGTGTAAGAACAGATATCGAGACTTACACCCAGTGTAAGATTCAGATACCGAGACTTACACCCAGTGTAAGAACAGATACCGAGACTTACACCCAGTGTAAGATTCAGATACCGAGACAAGAACAGATACCGAGACTTACACCCAGTGTAAGAACAGATACCGAGACTTACACCCAGTATAAGAACAGATACCGAGACTTACACCCAGTGTAAGAACAGATACCGAGACTTACACCCAGTGTAAGAAGAGATACCGAGACTTACACCCAGTGTAAGATTCAGATACCGAGACTTACACCCAGTGTAAGAACAGATACCGAGACTTACACCCAGTGTAAGAACAGATACCGAGACTTACACCCAGTGTAAGAACAGATACCGAGACTTACACCCAGTGTAAGAACAGATACCGAGACTTACTCCCAGTGTAAGAACAGATACCGAGACTTACACCCAGTATAAGAACAGATACCGAGACTTACACCCAGTGTAAGAACAGATACCGAGACTTACACCCAGTGTAAGAACAGATACCCCGAGACTTACTCCCAGTGTAAGAACAGATATCGAGACTTACACCCAGTGTAAGAACAGATACTGAGACTTACACCCAGTGTAAGAACAGATACCGAGACTTACACCCAGTATAAGAACAGATACCGAGACTTACACCCAGTATAAGAACAGATACCGAGACTTACACCCAGTGTAGGAACAGATACCGAGACTTACACCCAGTATAAGAACAGATACCGAGACTTACACCCAGTGTAAGAACAGATACCGAGACTTACACCCAGTGTAAGAACAGATACCAAGACTTACACCCAGTCTAAGAACAGATACCAAGACTTACACCCAGTATAAGAACAGGTACCGAGACTTACACCCAGTGTAAGAACAGATACCGAGACTTACACCCAGTGTAAGAACAGATGCCGAGACTTACACCCAGTGTAAGAACAGATACAGAGACTTACACCCAGTGTAAGAACAGATACCGAGACTTACACTCAGTGTAAGAACAGATACCGAGACTTACACCCAGTATAAGAACAGATACCGAGACTTACACCCAGTATAAGAACAGATACCGAGACTTACACCCAGTGTAAGAACAGATACCGAGACTTACACCCAGTATAAGAACAGATACCGAGACTTACACCCAGTGTAAGAACAGATACCGAGACTTACACTCAGTGTAAGAACAGATACCGAGACTTACACCCAGTGTAAGAACAGATACCGAGACTTACACCCAGTGTAAGAACAGATACCGAGACTTACACTCAGTATAAGAACAGATACCGAGACTTACACCCAGTGTAAGAACAGATACCGAGACTTACACCCAGTGTAAGAACAGATACCGAGACTTACACCCAGTATAAGAACAGATACCGAGACTTACACCCAGTGTAAGAACAGATACCGAGACTTACACCCAGTATAAGAACAGATACCGAGACTTACACCCAGTGTAAGAACATACCGAGACTTACACCCAGTGTAAGAACAGATACCGAGACTTACACCCAGTCTAAGAACAGATACCGAGACTTACACCCAGTATAAGAACAGGTACCGAGACTTACACCCAGTGTAAGAAGAGATACCGAGACTTACACCCAGTGTAAGAACAGATACCGAGACTTACACCCAGTGTAAGAACAGATACCCCGAGACTTACACCCAGTGTAAGAACAGATACCGAGACTTACACCCAGTATAAGAACAGATACCGAGACTTACACCCAGTGTAAGAACAGATACCGAGACTTACACCCAGTGTAAGAACACATACCGAGACTTACACCCAGTGTAAGAACAGATACCGAGACTTACACCCAGTATAAGAACAGGTACCGAGACTTACACCCAGTGTAAGAACAGATACCGAGACTTACACCCAGTGTAAGAACAGATACCGAGACTTACACCCAGTGTAAGAACAGATACTGAGACTTACACCCAGTGTAAGAACGCATACCGAGACTTACACCCAGTGTAAGAACAGATACTGAGACTTACACCCAGTGTATGAACAGATACCGAGACTTACACCCAGTGTAAGAACAGATACCGAGACTTACACCCAGTGTAAGAACAGATACCGAGACTTACACCCAGTATAAGAACAGATACCGAGACTTACACCCAGTGTAGGAACAGATACCGAGATTTACACCCAGTATAAGAACAGATACCGAGACTTACACCCAGTGTAAGAACAGATACCGAGACTTACACCCAGTGTAAGAACAGATACCAAGACTTACACCCAGTCTAAGAACAGATACCGAGACTTACACCCAGTATAAGAACAGGTACCGAGACTTACACCCAGTGTAAGAACAGATACCGAGACTTACACCCAGTGTAAGAACAGATGCCGAGACTTACACCCAGTGTAAGAACAGATACAGAGACTTACACTCAGTGTAAGAACAGATACCGAGACTTACACCCAGTATAAGAACAGATACCGAGACTTACACCCAGTATAAGAACAGATACCGAGACTTACACCCAGTGTAAGAACAGATACCGAGACTTACACCCAGTATAAGAACAGATACCGAGACTTACACCCAGTGTAAGAACAGATACCGAGACTTACACCCAGTGTAAGAACAGATACCGAGACTTACACCCAGTGTAAGAACAGATACCGAGACTTACACCCAGTGTAAGAACAGATACCGAGACTTACACTCAGTATAAGAACAGATACCGAGACTTACACCCAGTGTAAGAACAGATACCGAGACTTACACCCAGTGTAAGAACAGATACCGAGACTTACACCCAGTATAAGAACAGATACCGAGACTTACACCCAGTGTAAGAACAGATACCGAGACTTACACCCAGTATAAGAACAGATACCGAGACTTACACCCAGTGTAAGAACAGATACCGAGACTTACACCCAGTATAAGAACAGATACCGAGACTTACACCCAGTGTAAGAACATACCGAGACTTACACCCAGTGTAAGAACAGATACCGAGACTTACACCCAGTCTAAGAACAGATACCGAGACTTACACCCAGTATAAGAACAGGTACCGAGACTTACACCCAGTGTAAGAAGAGATACCGAGACTTACACCCAGTGTAAGAACAGATACCGAGACTTACACCCAGTGTAAGAACAGATACCCCGAGACTTACACCCAGTGTAAGAACAGATACCCCGAGACTTACACCCAGTGTAAGAACAGATACCGAGACTTACACCCAGTATAAGAACAGATACCGAGACTTACACCCAGTGTAAGAACAGATACCGAGACTTACACCCAGTGTAAGAACACATACCGAGACTTACACCCAGTGTAAGAACAGATACCAAGACTTACACCCAGTGTAAGAACAGATACCGAGACTTACACCCAGTGTAAGAACAGATACCGAGACTTACACCCAGTGTAAGAACAGATACCGAGACTTACACCCAGTGTAAGAACAGATACCGAGACTTACACTCAGTATAAGAACAGATACCGAGACTTACACCCAGTGTAAGAACAGATACCGAGACTTACACCCAGTGTAAGAACAGATACCGAGACTTACACCCAGTATAAGAACAGATACCGAGACTTACACCCAGTGTAAGAACAGATACCGAGACTTACACCCAGTATAAGAACAGATACCGAGACTTACACCCAGTGTAAGAACAGATACCGAGACTTACACCCAGTATAAGAACAGATACCGAGACTTACACCCAGTGTAAGAACATACCGAGACTTACACCCAGTGTAAGAACAGATACCGAGACTTACACCCAGTCTAAGAACAGATACCGAGACTTACACCCAGTATAAGAACAGGTACCGAGACTTACACCCAGTGTAAGAAGAGATACCGAGACTTACACCCAGTGTAAGAAGAGATACCGAGACTTACACCCAGTGTAAGAACAGATACCCCGAGACTTACACCCAGTGTAAGAACAGATACCGAGACTTACACCCAGTATAAGAACAGATACCGAGACTTACACCCAGTGTAAGAACAGATACCGAGACTTACACCCAGTGTAAGAACAGATACCGAGACTTACACCCAGTGTAAGAACAGATACCCCGAGACTTACACCCAGTGTAAGAACAGATACCCCGAGACTTACACCCAGTGTAAGAACAGATACCGAGACTTACACCCAGCATACAGGACAAGAGAAGTAGTACTGTGCAGAGGGTGTGGCTGCTTGTGGAGCAGCTGAAGTCTGTGTGGTGCTGAGCTCCTCTGATGTCTGGTACAAGCCCAGGGTTGGGCTCCCCTGGGCGGGGATCTCTCTCAGGAGAGTCCCAGGCTTTCCGGCCTACACAAGGACTGTCAGGTGAAGCTGTGGTTGGTGGTGAAGCCGGAGGACGGAGCTCTGGGAATGGGAAGCAATCTGCAGAGACTGTAAGTAGACATGGAAATGTTTGTATGAAAAGTACAGATAATACTGATAAGAGGAAGTCTGGTGATGTTATTCAGCAAAAGAGTTCTCAATCCAGCCAGTCATTGCAGGCCCAGCAAGCCCAGCACAGTGCAGCTCAGTCTGTTCAGAGACATGTTATTATAGCTCAGCACAGTCCAAACACTGGAAGTACAACTCAAAGAACCCCTCAGAGTGGGGCTCATTCAGTCCAGGAATATACTAATACCACTCAGTACAGTCCAAGTTCTGGAAGTGTGATCCAATCCAGCCAGCCATTGCAAGCCCAGCACAGTGCAGCTCAGTCTGTTCAGAGACATGTTATTATCGCTCAGCACAATCCAAACTCTGGAAGTGCAACTCAATCCAGCCAGTCATTACAGTCAATGCAAACCCCTCAGAGTGGGGCTCATTCAGTCCAGCAACTTACTAATACCACCCAGTACAGTCCAGTTTCTGGAAGCGTGATCCAATCCAGCCAGCCATTACAACCACAGCAAGCTCAGCAGAGTGCAGCTCATAGAGCTCAGAGTGGAGCAGAGACATCGGTTTCTCCCAGTACTCCTCGCAAATACACCAGAACTTCCTTAGAACAGAAAACCATTAAAGAGAACTTACAACAGTGTGTAATGGTGGGCAGCAGCCAGGGACGTTCATCGCGCTCTAAGCTGCAGCAGAATAAAGAGGAGGGTGGTAATAATTTTCCACAATCTGCCCCAGTGAAACCATCTACACCCAGCAGAGACCCTCAGACCAGCACTGGTAATGGGAAGGTGGATCAGAATTTCAAGCGTCCTGCAGCCGCAAAGCAGAAAGTGTTAAAGTCTGAACCTGCGCTGCACCTGGCTGACAAGATTCCTTTCCTTGTAAAAAGAATGGCGTCCCTGAGAAAAACCAAGACTAGGATCCAGAAGCAGATTGAATGTGTTTATCGACTTAAAGCTGCCAACCCCAAGAAGGAATTTTTATATGACAGCAAACTGAACTCCCTGGGCATTGAACTGGCCGGTGTGTCAAAGGACATTGATGCTGTTCTGGAAGAACTGGGACCAGTGGCGGAGGTGTACTACAATCGTGATCGATTTGAGGCGGGATTGAGTGGAAGGATTGAGTCTTCTACAGAGTCAGACTCTGGGGATTCGGTCCAACGCACACAGCCACCACATGTGTCTCCTGAAGGGAAGACTGTGCAACCTCTGGAGGACAGTGAGGTTGGAGCAGATCCTCCTGCTGGACTTCCAGCTCTGGAGGGTGGTGGGAACATCAGTATAACCCAGCAGACATTCACAGTACAGGAGACTCAGAGGAGTGACATGGTGGACTCCCAGCACATGGATTGTGAGAACAATGCTGCTGCCACTAGTACTCCTGGTGGAAGCCATTGTGGGGGGACTGGTGTTCATGTGGGGAGCCATGCTGGGGGGACTGGTGTTCATGGGGGGAGCCATGCTGGGGGGACTGGTGTTCATGGTGGGAGCCATGCTGGGGTGACTGGTGTTCATGTGGGGAGCCATGCTGGGGTGACTGGTGTTCATAGTGGGAGTAACACTGGGGTAACTAGTAATGATGCTGCTAGTAATGATGATATGAGGTGCAGTGATGATGTCACTAATATTGATGTGGTGAATAATTCTGATGGTATCAATGCTGGTATATCTGAATGGGGTCATCAGCAGTCTGAGGGCTCTGAGAATGTAGCGATGGAGGAGTCAGTTCAGAATAACTCTCAGGATTTCCCCCCTTTGGTGGATTCACCACCTGCTCCGCAAGGGAATGCTGGTCCATCTGGTCATGTCCCTCCTCGGAATGCCTGGAGCCGTGGGGCCCCTTCTTTTTCCACCAGTAACAATTATACTGGTCAGGCCTTTAAGAGAAGGAATGTGGTGAGATTGAAGCATAGGGGTTCCAGAGAGGAGCTCCCTGATAGGAGGTTTGTAGTAAGGGAGTTGCTGTGTCATCAGATGGGGTTTGCTCCTGCAGACATACTGGCAGTCATCAATCTCCCTGACAGACAAGGTTATGATGTCAGCTTTAAGCTCATGTCTGACTTGGACAGGTTCTGGGCCAGTTTCAGTGGTTTGCGGGACAAAGAGGGTTGGAGGAATTTCATCTTTATTCCCATCTCCAAACCTGACACAGCAAATGTTACCCTCATGTTCTGGAATGAGTCTGTGCCCCCCCAGGACTGTGCCCCCCCAGGACTGTGCCCCCCCAGGACTGTGCCCCCCCAGGATGTTGTCATCTGGCTTAGAAGACATTGTGAAATGGTTTCTGAGTTGACAAAAACTAAAGACAGTGATGGGATCTGGACGGGTGGTTGGAGGGTTCTTGTTAAGTTGAGGCAAAGTAACAATGTTACCCATCACCTACCAAACTCTTTTTTCATTGGGCGGGAGAGAGGAGTTTGCTTCTATGCAGGTCAGCCCAGGTTATGTTATAAATGTGGTAAATCTGGCCATGTGGCGAATGTTTGTACGATCCTGAAGTGTAATCTTTGTGGGGAGGTTGGCCACATCAGTTCTACCTGTGAGAAGGTTAAGTGCAATCTATGTGGTGGGCTTGGCCATTTCCATAGGGATTGCCCGGAGGCCTTCCATAATAAGGACGGGGAATCTGCAGACAATGAATTGTTGGCTGCAGCAGAACAACTAGAGGAGGAAGCTTTAATGAATGGGGCTGTATTGACTAGGGAGGAGGTGGTCCCGGAGGTCCAGGAGACTACTCCCGGGCGGACGGACAGTGTTCAGCAGGCTGAGGAGCAGCCGGCCCCACACTCCTCTTCTGTTCCAGTTCCTGTCTCTGTGAAGATCACTGGTCAGAAGAGGAGGAATAGGAAAAAAGATAAATCTACCCGTAAACCCGAAAGTGACTGGACATTAGTGCAGAAGTCAGCTAAAAAAGTGAAAGGGGCACCAGAAGTGGGTACGGCACTTTCCACCAATAGGTATGAAGCGTTAGCAGATTCGGATGCTGACTCCTATTCTCTGGAGGACCAGGAACTGGAGCAGGAATTAAAAAGAGTGGGAAAGGAGTATGTGATTGGCTCAGAGGATGACCCGCCCATTAAAAGGCGTCCGCCCCCTGATCCTGGATCCGCAGAATCTGATATGGAAACTGGTAGTCAGCAGAGTGACTCCGATTCTGACTTATAATGGAATGTTGGAGAAGTATAGATTTATGGAAAGGAGTCTTATTGTCACATTTATTACTATTGATGCCCTTTAACTGCTAAGTTTTTGACCTAAACAACATGTCAGTAATTGTTGTATTTATGTTATTTCCAGTCAGTTAGTTTGTTATTATGTATCTTGTTTGTTTTTTACAAATAAAAATCTCCATACATACAGGTCTCTAGTATTGGTATAGTACACAGTATAACTGCATATTTAGGTAAAGTTACAGCAGATATAACTGAGAATCCATTGTCCTGTGTGTCCTGAGAAGCCACAGGAGCTGACACTCTATTACACGTAGACTTTCTCTTTCAGGAAGTATTGTGCGCTCCTCTGACTGATCGGACTTCCTGTCATTGTCGGTGAGATTTGTTATTCCTCGTGTTGTGCTGACTCTGCACATTCCCTATACAATGTACATACATGCAGACACACAGCCTGACCAATCAGCTCTCTGATCCTCATTCGTTGGAATCCGGTTGCTAGGGGTTACAGCACATTGTATGATGACATAAAGGGGGCGGGTCATTGGCAGAAAGCAGATCGTACTAAGAATTTTACACACCTTTCCCTTACCCCGCCCCCCAGTCCTGTAGTGATTTATATTCAGTGGCCCCCCAGTCCTGTAGTGATTTATATTCAGTGGCCCCCAGTCCTGTAGTGATTTATATTCAGTGGCCCCCCAGTCCTGTAGTGATTTATATTCAGTGGCCCCCCAGTCCTGTAGTGATTTATATTCAGTGGCCCCCAGTCCTGTAGTGATTTATATTCAGTGGCCCCCCAGTCCTGTAGTGATTTATATTCAGTGGCCCCCCAGTCCTGTAGTGATTTATATTCAGTGGCCCCCCAGCCCTGTAGTGATTTATATTCAGTGGCCCCCCAGTCCTGTAGTGATTTATATTCAGTGGCCCCCAGTCCTGTAGTGATTTATATTCAGTGGCCCCCCAGTCCTGTAGTGATTTATATTCAGTGGCCCCCAGTCCTGTAGTGATTTATATTCAGTGGCCCCCAGTCCTGTAGTGATTTATATTCAGTGCCCCCCAAGTCCTGTAGTGATTTATATTCAGTGGCCCCCAGTCCTGTAGTGATTTATATTCAGTGGCCCCCCAGTCCTGTAGTGATTTATATTCAGTGGCCCCCAGTCCTGTAGTGATTTATATTCAGTGCCCCCCAAGTCCTGTAGTGATTTATATTCAGTGGCCCCCAGTCCTGTAGTGATTTATATTCAGTGGCCCCCCAGTCCTGTAGTGATTTATATTCAGTGGCCCCCCAGTCCTGTAGTGATTTATATTCAGTGGCCCCCCAGTCCTGTAGTGATTTATATTCAGTGGCCCCCCAGTCCTGTAGTGATTTATATTCAGTGGCCCCCCAGCCCTGTAGTGATTTATATTCAGTGGCCCCCCAGTCCTGTAGTGATTTATATTCAGTGGCCCCCAGTCCTGTAGTGATTTATATTCAGTGGCCCCCCAGTCCTGTAGTGATTTATATTCAGTGGCCCCCAGTCCTGTAGTGATTTATATTCAGTGGCCCCCAGTCCTGTAGTGATTTATATTCAGTGCCCCCCAAGTCCTGTAGTGATTTATATTCAGTGGCCCCCAGTCCTGTAGTGATTTATATTCAGTGGCCCCCCAGTCCTGTAGTGATTTATATTCAGTGGCCCCCAGTCCTGTAGTGATTTATATTCAGTGGCCCCCAGTCCTGTAGTGATTTATATTCAGTGCCCCCCAAGTCCTGTAGTGATTTATATTCAGTGGCCCCCAGTCCTGTAGTGATTTATATTCAGTGGCCCCCCAGTCCTGTAGTGATTTATATTCAGTGGCCCCCCAGTCCTGTAGTGATTTATATTCAGTGGCCCCCCAGTCCTGTAGTGATTTATATTCAGTGGCCCCCCAGTCCTGTAGTGATTTATATTCAGTGGCCCCCCCAGCCCTGTAGTGATTTATATTCAGTGGCCCCCAGTCCTGTAGTGATTTATATTCAGTGGCCCCCAGTCCTGTAGTGATTTATATTCAGTGGCCCCCAGTCCTGTAGTGATTTATATTCAGTGGCCCCCAGTCCTGTAGTGATTTATATTCAGTGGCCTCCAGTCCTGTAGTGATTTATATTCAGTGGCCCCCAGTCCTGTAGTGATTTATATTCAGTGGCCCCCCAGTCCTGTAGTAATTTATATTCAGTGGCCCCCCAGTCCTGTAGTGATTTATATTCGGTGACCCCCCAGTCCTGTAGTGATTTATATTCAGTGGCCCCCCAGTCCTGTAGTGATTTATATTCAGTGGCCCCCAGTCCTGTAGTGATTTATATTCAGTGCCCCCCAAGTCCTGTAGTGATTTATATTCAGTGGCCCCCAGTCCTGTAGTGATTTATATTCAGTGGCCCCCCAGTCCTGTAGTGATTTATATTCAGTGGCCCCCCAGTCCTGTAGTGATTTATATTCAGTGGCCCCCCAGTCCTGTAGTGATTTATATTCAGTGGCCCCCCAGTCCTGTAGTGATTTATATTCAGTGGCCCCCCAGCCCTGTAGTGATTTATATTCAGTGGCCCCCAGTCCTGTAGTGATTTATATTCAGTGGCCCCCAGTCCTGTAGTGATTTATATTCAGTGGCCCCCAGTCCTGTAGTGATTTATATTCAGTGGCCCCCAGTCCTGTAGTGATTTATATTCAGTGGCCCCCAGTCCTGTAGTGATTTATATTCAGTGGCCCCCAGTCCTGTAGTGATTTATATTCAGTGGCCCCCCAGTCCTGTAGTAATTTATATTCAGTGGCCCCCCAGTCCTGTAGTGATTTATATTCGGTGACCCCCCAGTCCTGTAGTGATTTATATTCGGTGGCCCCCCAGTCCTGTAGTGATTTATATTCAGTGGCCCCCAGTCCTGTAGTGATTTATATTCAGTGGCCCCCCAGCCCTGTAGTGATTTATATTCAGTGGCCCCCCAGTCCTGTAGTGATTTATATTCAGTGGCCCCTCAGTCCTGTAGTGATTTATATTCAGTGGCCCCCCAGCCCTGTAGTGATTTATATTCAGTGGCCCCCCAGTCCTGTAGTGATTTATATTCAGTGGCCCCCAGTCCTGTAGTGATTTATATTCAGTGGCCCCCCAGTCCTGTAGTGATTTATATTCAGTGGCCCCCCAGTCCTGTAGTAATTTATATTCAGTGGCCCCCCAGTCCTGTAGTGATTTATATTCAGTGGCCCCCCAGTCCTGTAGTGATTTATATTCAGTGGCCCCCAGTCCTGTAGTGATTTATATTCAGTGGCCCCCCAGTCCTGTAGTGATTTATATTCAGTGGCCCCCCAGCCCTGTAGTGATTTATATTCAGTGGCCCCCAGTCCTGTAGTGATTTATATTCAGTGGCCCCCCAGTCCTGTAGTAATTTATATTCAGTGGCCCCCCAGTCCTGTAGTGATTTATATTCAGTGGCCCCCAGTCCTGTAGTGATTTATATTCAGTGGCCCCCCAGTCCTGTAGTGATTTATATTCAGTGGCCCCCCAGTCCTGTAGTGATTTATATTCAGTGGCCCCCCAGTCCTGTAGTGATTTATATTCAGTGGCCCCCCAGTCCTGTAGTGATTTATATCCCCCCAGTCCTGTAGTAATTTATATTCAGTGGCCCCCCAGTCCTGTAGTGATTTATATTCAGTGGCCCCCAGTCCTGTAGTGATTTATATTCAGTGGCCCCCAGTCCTGTAGTGATTTATATTCAGTGGCCCCCAGTCCTGTAGTGATTTATATTCAGTGGCCCCCAGTCCTGTAGTGATTTATATTCAGTGGCCCCCAGTCCTGTAGTGATTTATACTCTGCCCCCCCCCCCCCCCCCCCCCATCATATACATGCTGGGATCATCTTCTGCCACTTTCCTTCCTGTCCAGATCTCAGATCACAGTGACCTCACCATGAAAGTCAGTTCATACAAACCTTCCTTCCACTATTGGTGTGTATGCGAATGATTGTAACAGATCTCAGCCAATGAAACATGATTGGCAGATGATTTAATAACTCCAGTGATGTGAGTCCACCCCTGCATGTCTTGAAGGTGGAGCCATGCTGTTTTTTCCACCAATCCTCTGTCGGTAACATTGGTGTCTTAATTGTAACGATTAAGTCCCAGTAGGTGGGCTGCAACCTGGGAACGGTCCTGCAGCAAAGCCCATCACCTCTACTGGTGACATCAGGTGGCTCCTTAGGCTTTGCACCTCGGCTCCATCAAACGCGCAGTTGGCACAGTAGGTTCTCAATCTCTGGCCAGACCTTACAGTTTGCTCAGGCCATATATCCCACTGACATTCATCACCAGAGACCAAATCCCTAGAGGTATCCCCTGAGGTGGCAGGTGACGTGGATCCCAAAGACTGGACTGACTGTTCTGAGGATGGGGCAGCAGGAGAAGTGGATCCTGAACATTGGACTGACAGTTCTGAAGATGAGGCAGCGGGAATAGTGGATCCTGAAGACTGGACTGACTGTTCTGAGGATGAGGCAGCGGGAATAGAGAATCCTAAAGACTGGACTGACTTTTCTGATGATCCGGCAGTGAGAATAGTGGACCCTAAAGACTGGACTGACTTTTCTGAGGATGAGACAGCAGGAGAAGTGGATCCTGAAGTCTAGACTGACTGTTCTGAGGATGAGGCAGCGGGAATAGTGGATCCTGAAGACTGGACTGACTGTTCTGAGGATGAGGCAGCGGGAATAGAGAATCCTAAAGACTGGACTGACTTTTCTGATGATCCGGCAGTGAGAATAGTGGACCCTAAAGACTGGACTGACTTTTCTGAGGATGAGACAGCAGGAGAAGTGGATCCTGAAGTCTAGACTGACTGTTCTGAGGATGAGGCAGTGGGAATAGTGGATCCTGAAGACTGGACTGACTGTTCTGAGGATGAGGCAGCGGGAGAAGTGGATCCTGAAGACTGGACTGTCTGTTCTGAGGATGAGGCAGCAGGAAAAGTGGATCCTGAAGTCTAGACTGACTGTTCTGAGGATGAGGCAGTGGGAATAGTGGATCCTGAAGACTGGACTGACTGTTCTGAGGATGAGGCAGTGGGAATAGTGGATCCTGAAGACTGGACTGACTGTTCTGAGGATGAGGCAGCGGGAATAGTGGATCCTGAAGACTGGACTGACTGTTCTGAGGATGAGGCAGCAGGAGAAGTGGATCCTGAAGACTGGACTGACTGTTCTGAGGATGAGGCAGCGGGATAAGTGGATCCTGAAGTCTAGACTGACTGTTCTGAGGATGAGGCAGCAGGAGAAGTGGATCCTGAAGTCTAGACTGACTGTTCTGAGGATGAGGCAGTGGGAATAGTGGATCCTGAAGACTGGACTGACTGTTCTGAGGATGAGGCAGTGGGAATAGTGGATCCTGAAGACTGGACTGACTGTTCTGAGGATGAGGCAGCGGGAATAGTGGATCCTGAAGACTGGACTGACTGTTCTGAGGATGAGGCAGTGGGAATAGTGGATCCTGAAGACTGGACTGACTGTTCTGAGGATGAGGCAGCGGGAATAGTGGATCCTGAAGACTGGACTGACTGTTCTGAGGATGAGGCAGTGGGAATTGTGGATCCTGAAGACTGGACTGACTGTTCTGAGGATGAGGCAGCGGGAATAGTGGATCCTGAAGACTGGACTGACTGTTCTGAGGATGAGGCAGCAGGAGAAGTGGATCCTGAAGACTGGACTGACTGTTCTGAGGATGAGGCAGCGGGAATTGTGGATCCTGAAGACTGGACTGTCTGTTCTGAGGATGAGGCAGCGGGAATAGTGGATCCTGAAGACTGGACTGACTGTTCTGAGGATGAGGCAGCGGGAATAGTGGATCCTGAAGACTGGACTGACTGTTCTGAGGATGAGGCAGCGGGAATAGTGGATCCTGAAGACTGGACTGACTGTTCTGAGGATGAGGCAGCGGGAATAGTGGATCCTGAAGACTGGACTGACTGTTCTGAGGATGAGGCAGTGGGAATAGTGGATCCTGAAGACTGGACTGACTGTTCTGAGGATGAGGCAGCGGGAATAGTGGATCTCAAAGATTGGACTGACTGTTCTGAGGATGAGGCAGCGGGAATAGTGGATCCTGTAGACTGTACTGACTGTTCTGAGGATGAGGCAGTGGGAATAGTGGATCCTGAAGACTGGACTGACTGTTCTGAGGATGAGGCAGCGGGAATAGTGGATCCTGAAGACTGGACTGACTGTTCTGAGGATGAGGCAGTGGGAATAGTGGATCCTGAAGATTGGACTGACTGTTCTGAGGATGAGGCAGCGGGAATAGTGGATCTCAAAGATTGGACTGACTGTTCTGAGGATGAGGCAGCGGGAATAGTGGATCTCAAAGATTGGACTGACTGTTCTGAGGATGAGGCAGCGGGAATAGTGGATCCTGTAGACTGTACTGACTGTTCTGAGGATGAGGCAGCGGAAATAGTGGATCTCATGGATTGGACTGACTGTTCTGAGGATGAGGCAGCAGGAGAAGTGGATCCTGAAGACTGGACTGACTTTTCTGAGAATGAGGCAGCGGGAATTGTGGATCCTGAAGACTGGACTGACTGTTCTGAGGATGAGGCAGCGGGAATAGTGGATCCTGAAGATTGGACTGACTGTTCTGAGGATGAGGCAGCGGGAATAGTGGATCCTGAAGACTGGACTGACTGTTCTGAGGATGAGGCAGCGGGAATAGTGGATCTCAAAGATTGGACTGACTGTTCTGAGGATGAGGCAGCGGGAATAGTGGATCCTGTAGACTGTACTGACTGTTCTGAGGATGAGGCAGCAGGAATAGTGGATTCCGAAGACTGGACTGACTGTTCTGAGGATGAGGCAGCAGGAGAAGTGGATCCTGAAGACTGGACTGTCTGTTCTGAGGATGAGGCAGCGGGAATAGTGGATCCTGAAGACTGGACTGACTGTTCTGAGGATGAGGCAGCGGGAATAGTGGATCCTGAAGACTGGACTGACTGTTCTGAGGATGAGGCAGTGGGAATAGTGGATCCTGAAGACTGGACTGACTGTTCTGAGGATGAGGCAGCGGGAATAGTGGATCTCAAAGATTGGACTGACTGTTCTGAGGATGAGGCAGCGGGAATAGTGGATCCTGTAGACTGTACTGACTGTTCTGAGGATGAGGCAGTGGGAATAGTGGATCCTGAAGACTGGACTGACTGTTCTGAGGATGAGGCAGCGGGAATAGTGGATCCTGAAGACTGGACTGACTGTTCTGAGGATGAGGCAGTGGGAATAGTGGATCCTGAAGACTGGACTGACTGTTCTGAGGATGAGGCAGCGGGAATAGTGGATCCTGAAGACTGGACTGACTGTTCTGAGGATGAGGCAGTGGGAATAGTGGATCCTGAAGATTGGACTGACTGTTCTGAGGATGAGGCAGCGGGAATAGTGGATCTCAAAGATTGGACTGACTGTTCTGAGGATGAGGCAGCGGGAATAGTGGATCTCAAAGATTGGACTGACTGTTCTGAGGATGAGGCAGCGGGAATAGTGGATCCTGTAGACTGTACTGACTGTTCTGAGGATGAGGCAGCGGAAATAGTGGATCTCATGGATTGGACTGACTGTTCTGAGGATGAGGCAGCAGGAGAAGTGGATCCTGAAGACTGGACTGACTTTTCTGAGAATGAGGCAGCGGGAATTGTGGATCCTGAAGACTGGACTGACTGTTCTGAGGATGAGGCAGCGGGAATAGTGGATCCTGAAGATTGGACTGACTGTTCTGAGGATGAGGCAGCGGGAATAGTGGATCCTGAAGACTGGACTGACTGTTCTGAGGATGAGGCAGCGGGAATAGTGGATCTCAAAGATTGGACTGACTGTTCTGAGGATGAGGCAGCGGGAATAGTGGATCCTGTAGACTGTACTGACTGTTCTGAGGATGAGGCAGCGGAAATAGTGGATCTCATGGATTGGACTGACTGTTCTGAGGATGAGACAGCAGGAATAGTGGATTCCGAAGACTGGACTGACTGTTCTGAGGATGAGGCAGCAGGAGAAGTGGATCCTGAAGACTGGACTGACTTTTCTGAGAATGAGGCAGCGGGAATTGTGGATCCTGAAGACTGGACTGACTGTTCTGAGGATGAGGCAGCGGGAATTGTGGATCCTGAAGACTGGACTGACTGTTCTGAGGATGAGGCAGCGGGAATAGTGGATCCTGAAGACTGGACTGACTGTTCTGAGGATGAGGCAGCGGGAATAGTGGATCCTGAAGACTGGACTGACTGTTCTGAGGATGAGGCAGTGGGAATAGTGGATCCTGAAGATTGGACTGACTGTTCTGAGGATGAGGCAGCGGGATAAGTGGATCTCAAAGATTGGACTGACTGTTCTGAGGATGAGGCAGCGGGAATAGTGGATCTCAAAGATTGGACTGACTGTTCTGAGGATGAGGCAGCGGGAATAGTGGATCCTGTAGACTGTACTGACTGTTCTGAGGATGAGGCAGCGGAAATAGTGGATCTCATGGATTGGACTGACTGTTCTGAGGATGAGGCAGCAGGAGAAGTGGATCCTGAAGACTGGACTGACTTTTCTGAGAATGAGGCAGCGGGAATTGTGGATCCTGAAGACTGGACTGACTGTTCTGAGGATGAGGCAGCGGGAATAGTGGATCCTGAAGACTGGACTGACTGTTCTGAGGATGAGGCAGTGGGAATAGTGGATCCTGAAGACTGGACTGACTGTTCTGAGGATGAGGCAGTGGGAATAGTGGATCCTGAAGACTGGACTGACTGTTCTGGGGATGAGGCAGCGGGAATTGTGGATCTCAAAGACTGGACTGACTGTTCTGAGGATGAGGCAGCGGGAATAGTGGATCCCGAAGACTGGACTGATGGACCTGTACAGGTGGATGTGGACAGAGCTCAGCATGTCCTTCCTTAATGCAGATTACAGAGAAGGTGTACATTGTCATGGGGAACCAAGAGCTAACTGGAGAACAGTTGCAGTGTAAGTGTACATTTATCTTTTAGAGTAGAGGCCCACCTTAAGGTTGAGTATTTCCTCACAGCAGCCAAAGGGCATCGATGAAGATGGCACAAAGCAAAGGTATCCCATGTGTAGCAAAGTGACTCTGTACAAGGTACCTAGCGTAGCCCAGAAGAACCCACCCCGGGGTAGATCTCTCATGTGACCCTTGCTTGGCGCCCAATGAGGTGGGAAACATGAGGGACGTGAAGAACAACCACCTGCCTTCCCCCCTTACATGTGTGCCACTAAGATATATATTCTGACCCAGCATGCTTGGATGCCACTTTGACCCAGGTATGTCCAGAAACTGCCCATGACCAGATTTGCCTATACCCTGTCATGTCCTAATACTAGAGATTTCCTGTCCGCTGGGTCTTCGGGACGTCTTAGGGGTTACAGTGGGTTCCTATATGTTCCTCTGTGCACCTGGAGAAATTCCTCCTTTTGGTCTTGGCCATTTAGGTTTGGTTTCCAGCAGGCATTGAAAGTAAAAAAGTGTGGCGCTAGTGAAAAGTGAAACGTCCTGTCGTTAGACAGGTAAAAATGAGGGGAGTGAAGACACTATCAGTGTCAATTGGTGAAGTGGTAACTAATTATTGAGAAAAATATCAACAAAATAGGGAATACAGGCATATATAGATATGCTGGTGAAATGCAGTGATAATCAGTTGGTTTAAAATAGGAGAGAATCAAGCACCCGGCACCTTATTCAAAAGGAAAAACAGACACATGTAAACCCATATAAGAAATCTCAATAACCTAATTAAGTGATTTAACACAGCTAATAGGAGAGATTCAAGTACCTGGCACCTTATTCAAAAGGAAAAAAAACAGACACATATAGACCAATGCAAGAAATCTCAATAATCTAGGTAGGTGGTTTAACACAACTAGTATTCAATGGGAATGGGGGCCAGGATAGGGGGCATAAAAATCCTTATGGGAGGACAGGCGTAGCTGGAAAACAAAAGTCTCTCAAATGACAAAAGTAGACTGTCCCATTCAGTCCTACAAATAGCAAGGTCTCAACCGTCTTCTCCAGAGGTAATTAGAGGTTGTTTGGAAGGGGTCCTGATAGATACACTAACTCTTGACTCTTGTGGATGATTCCCACCAGGAGAGAGAGAAAGCAAAAGGATGCCCTTACCGGATCAGGTGGACTCACAGGCCGTGGCGGTGAGTCAAACGTGCATGTACCGTCAAACGGTGTGAGATGGAGGCTTGTGGGAAGACTCGTGGGCCGTCTTGTCAGCAGTCCTCAACTGAAGAGCCAGCTTGGGGATCGAGGTCCCCAGGATGCGGTTCCGGTCACCAAATGACCATTTGCTCAGAAGTCCATCATATATGCAATTGGTCAGAAAAAAGAGAAAAAACTCCACATAGTGTAAATCCTTAATGTGCAAAAACGCATAAGAGCACTTTATTGAGCAAAAAACTCCGAAAGACAATTTTTTACAAGCGGGGGGCAGTAAAAACTCGGCTCAATAAAATAAAAAACAGCATAAAAGAGTATAAAAACAGCGCAGTGGGTAATGGTGGGGTGTAATCATAGAGAGCCCCAGCAGAAGCCTTTGGAGGCGAAACGCGTCGGGTCTCTATGATTACACCCCACCATTACCCACTGCGCTGTTTTTATACTCTTTTATGCTGTTTTTTATTTTATTGAGCCGAGTTTTTACTGCCCCCCGCTTGTAAAAAATTGTCTTTCGGAGTTTTTTGCTCAATAAAGTGCTCTTATGCGTTTTTGCACATTAAGGATTTACACTATGTGGAGTTTTTTCTCTTTTTTCTGACCAATTGCATATATGATGGACTTCTGAGCAAATGGTCATTTGGTGACCGGAACCGCATCCTGGGGACCTCGATCCCCAAGCTGGCTCTTCAGTTGAGGACTGCTGACAAGACGGCCCACGAGTCTTCCCACAAGCCTCCATCTCACACCGTTTGACGGTACATGCACGTTTGACTCACCGCCACGGCCTGTGAGTCCACCTGATCCGGTAAGGGCATCCTTTTGCTTTCTCTCTCTCCTGGTGGGAATCATCCACAAGAGTCAAGAGTTAGTGTATCTATCAGGACCCCTTCCAAACAACCTCTAATTACCTCTGGAGAAGACGGTTGAGACCTTGCTATTTGTAGGACTGAATGGGACAGTCTACTTTTGTCATTTGAGAGACTTTTGTTTTCCAGCTACGCCTGTCCTCCCATAAGGATTTTTATGCCCCCTATCCTGGCCCCCATTCCCATTGAATACTAGTTGTGTTAAACCACCTACCTAGATTATTGAGATTTCTTGCATTGGTCTATATGTGTCTGTTTTTTTTCCTTTTGAATAAGGTGCCAGGTACTTGAATCTCTCCTATTAGCTGTGTTAAATCACTTAATTAGGTTATTGAGATTTCTTATATGGGTTTACATGTGTCTGTTTTTCCTTTTGAATAAGGTGCCGGGTGCTTGATTCTCTCCTATTTTAAACCAACTGATTATCACTGCATTTCACCAGCATATCTATATATGCCTGTATTCCCTATTTTGTTGATATTTTTCTCAATAATTAGTTACCACTTCACCAATTGACACTGATAGTGTCTTCACTCCCCTCATTTTTACCTGTCTAACGACAGGACGTTTCACTTTTCACTAGCGCCACACTTTTTTACTTTCAATTTTCATGTGCAACAGTCTTATTGCTGTGTCGGCTGCTGTATCCACAATTAGGAGTTGGCGCAATCTCTACACCTTTTTTTACATTCCAGCAGGCATTACTCCATTTCCAGTGACTGCAATATGACATCATCACTATCCCAGGAATGTAGATAGCGGTGCTCAGATATGACGTGGGTATTATCCCAGGGACAGAGATTGCCATGCACAGGTATGACGCAATCCATATCCCTAGGACACAGATAGAGGTGCACAGATATGATATAATCATTATCCCAGGGACAGAGACAGCATATGCAGCAAAAGGAGTGAGACTCCTGGCATGGGCAGAAATGTTAATGCTAGAATGTTGTAAGACGCCCGCAGTCCCCACTCATATCTGAAATGTAGTTTTGGGTGTAGTGACCCTTCAATCTTCCATAGATCTCAGTCATTTGATGAGTAGAAGGTAATACTTCCTGTGTGGTGGCAGAGGTCCCCCTCCCAGGAGTGCAGTGTTAGTAAACACACAATGGTGGCAAAGCTTGTCTGCTTACAGCCTTTCACAATAAAATATGTATGTGCTGAGTGCCAGAGACGCTGTGCCTTTGTTACTGGGCAACCAGTGCATGGGGGGGGGGGGCTGACGCCCCCCTGGGAGCCGCACAGGAATGTAAGCAGATGCAATGCATTGTGGGTCACACAAAGGGCCAGTCTGAGTAGGAAGTACACAGACGGGGACACAGCGCAGTGTAGAATGTACACAGCAGGTTGCATCATGTGTGGGTGGAGGAAGTAGAAGTCGGGGGTTTCGGTGACAGGAACATTCCGGAGAGTTGGGGAAGTTACACAATTATTTTCCTCCAGGACATTCTGTTATTTATATATATGGAATGTCAGCAGAACAAGACTGCATTGTGTGTGTCTGCATCGACGAAACCTGCAGAGAGAAGTGCCACCAATTACATTGGCACCATATAAAGAGTAATAATAGTATCGGTAATATTGGACATTTTTACCTGGGGTGCTAAAGGGACTTGTTCCAGCACTGAATGTGTAGGACAGCGGGGAAGCACTTGCTGGGTCTGTCCCATTGGATTCTTCTTCAGTTTCTGTCCCAGGAGGAAGTGGGATTGAAGTTGTCACCAGAAACTGTGTCCCCATCGGAAGATGTGCCCTCTGTCCCTAGACAGTCATTATCAGAACCTGTGTCCCCATCGGAAGATGTCCCCTCTGTCCCTAGACAGTCATTATCAGAACACGTGTCCCTATCGGAAGATGTCCCCTCTGTCCCTAGACAGTCCTTATCAGAACACGTGTCCCTATCGGAAGATGTCCCCTCTGTCCCTAGACAGTCCTTATCAGAACACGTGTCCCTATCGGAAGATGTCCCCTCTGTCCCTAGACAGTCATTATCAGAACACATGTCCCTATCGGAAGATGTCCCCTCTGTCCCTAGACAGTCATTATCAGAACACATGTCCCCATCGGAAGATGTCCCCTCTGTCCCTAGACAGTCATTATCAGAACATGTGTCCCCATCAGAAGAAGATGTCCCCTCTGTCCCTAGACAGTCATTATCAGAACACGTGTCCCTATCGGAAGATGTCCCCTCTGTCCCTAGACAGTCCTTATCAGAACACGTGTCCCTATCGGAAGATGTGCCCTCTGTCCCTAGACAGTCCTTATCAGAACACGTGTCCCTATCGGAAGATGTGCCCTCTGTCCCTAGACAGTCATTATCAGAACATGTGTCCCCATCAGAAGAAGATGTCCCCTCTGTCCCTAGACAGTCATTATCAGAACACGTGTCCCCCATCGGAAGATGTCCCCTCTGTCCTTAGACAGTCATTATCAGAACACATGTCCCCATCGGAAGATGTCCCCTCTGTCCCTAGACAGTCCTTAACAGAAAAAGTGTTCCCATCGGAAGATGTCCCCTTTGTCCCGGCCTAGACAGTCATTATCAGAACATGTGTCCCCATCAGAAGAAGATGTCCCCTCTGTCCCTAGACAGTCATTATCAGAACACATGTCCCCATCGGAAGATGTCCCCTCTGTCCCTAGACAGTCATTATCAGAACACGTGTCCCCATCGGAAGATGTGCCCTCTGTCCCTAGACAGTCATTATCAGAACACGTGTCCCTATCGGAAGATGTGCCCTCTGTCCCTAGACAGTCATTATCAGAACATGTGTCCCCATCAGAAGAAGATGTCCCCTCTGTCCCTAGACAGTCATTATCAGAACACGTGTCCCCATCGGAAGATGTCCCCTCTGTCCCTAGACAGTCATTATCAGAACACGTGTCCCCATCGGAAGATGTCCCCTCTGTCCCTAGACAGTCCTTATCAGAACACGTGTCCCTATCGGAAGATGTGCCCTCTGTCCCTAGACAGTCATTATCAGAACATGTGTCCCCATCAGAAGAAGATGTCCCCTCTGTCCCTAGACAGTCATTATCAGAACACGTGTCCCCATCGGAAGATGTCCCCTCTGTCCCTAGACAGTCATTATCAGAACACGTGTCCCCATCGGAAGATGTCCCCTCTGTCCCTAGACAGTCATTATCAGAACACGTGTCCCCATCGGAAGATGTCCCCTCTGTCCTTAGACAGTCATTATCAGAACACATGTCCCCATCGGAAGATGTCCCCTCTGTCCCTAGACAGTCCTTAACAGAAAAAGTGTTCCCATCGGAAGATGTCCCCTTTGTCCCGGCCTAGACAGTCATTATCAGAACATGTGTCCCCATCAGAAGAAGATGTCCCCTCTGTCCCTAGACAGTCATTATCAGAACACGTGTCCCCATCGGAAGATGTCCTCTCTGTCCCTAGACAGTCATTATCAGAACACGTGTCCCCCATCGGAAGATGTCCCCTCTGTCCCTAGACAGTCCTTAACAGAACCTGTGTCCCCATTGGAAGGTGTCCCCTCTGTCCCTAGACAGTCATTATCAGAACACGTGTCCCCCATCGGAAGATGTCCCCTCTGTCCCTAGACAGTCCTTAACAGAACCTGTTTCCCCATTGGAAGGTGTCCCCTCTGTCCCTAGACAGTCATTATCAGAACCTGTGTCCCCATCGGAAGATGTCCCCTCTGTCCCTAGACAGTCATTATCAGAACACGTGTCCCCCATCGGAAGATGTCCCCTCTGTCCCTAGACAGTCATTATCAGAACACGTGTCCCCCATCGGAAGATGTCCTCTCTGTCCCTAGACAGCCATTATCAGAACACGTGTCCCCATTGGAAGATGTCCCCTCTGTCCCTAGACAGTCATCACCAGACTATGTGTCCCCATTGGAAGATGTCCCCTCTATCCGTAGACAGTCGTCAACAGAACACGTGTCCCCATTGGAAGATGTCCCCTCTTTCTCTAGACAGTCATTATCAGAACACGTGTCCCCATTGGAAGATGTCCCCTCTTTCTCTAGACAGACATTACCAGAACATGGGTCCCCATCGGAAGATATCCCCTTTGTCCCTAGACAGTTGTCACCAGTACATGTGTCCCCATCGTAAGATGTCCCCTCTGTCCCTAGACAGTCATTATCAGAACACGTGTCCCCATTGGAAGATGTCCCCTCTGTCCCGAGACAGTCATTATCAGAACACAAGTCCCCATTGGAAGATGTCCCCTCTGTCCCTAGACAGTCATTATCAGAACACGTGTCCCCCATCGGAAGATGTCCCCTCTGTCCCTAGACAGTCATTATCAGAACACGTGTCCCCATCAGAAGATGTCCCCTCTGTCCCTAGACAGTCATTATCAGAACACGTGTCCCCATTGGAAGATGTCCCTCTGTCCTTAGACAGTCATTACCAGAACATGTGTCCCCATCGCAATATGTCCCCTCTGTCCCTAGACAGTCCTTAACAGAACATGTGTCCCCATCGGAAGATGTCCCCTCTGTCCCTAGACAGTCCTTAACAGAACATGTGTCCCCATTGGAAGATGTCCCCTCTGTCCCTAGACAGTCATTATCAGAACACGTGTCCCCATTGCAAGATGGAACATTTGCTGCATGAGAACCCTGATAATTGTGAGTTCACAGTGAGTGTGCAGCATTGTACAATGTGTGTGTCATCCCCATCCCTCATGTCACATCATCCCCATCCCTCATGTCACATCATCCCCATCCCTCATGTCACATCATCCCCATCCCTCATGTCACATCATCCCCATCCCTCGTATCACATCATCCCAATCCCTCGTGTCACATCATCCCCATCCCTCGTGTCACATCACCCCCATCCCTCGTGTCACATCACCCCCATCCCTCGTGTCACATCACCCCCATCCCTCGTGTCACATCACCCCCATCCCTCGTGTCACATCACCCCCATCCCTCGTGTCACATCACCCCCATCCCTCGTGTCACATCACCCCCATCCCTCGTGTCACATCATCCCCATCCCTCATGTCACATCATCCCCATCCCTCATATCACATCATCCCCATCCCTCATATCAGATCATCCCCATCCATCATATCAGATCATCCCCATCCCTCATATCAGATCATCCCCATCCCTCATATCAGATCATCCCCATCCCTCATATCAGATCATCCCCATCCCTCATATCACATCATCCCCATCCCTCATATCACATCATCCCCATCCCTCATGTCGTATCATCCCCATCCCTCATGTCACATCATCCCCATCCCTCATGTCACATCATCCCCATCCCTCATGTCACATCATCCCCATCCCTCATGTCACATCATCCCCATCCCTCATGTCACATCATCCCCATCCCTCATATCAGATCATCCCTATCCCTCATATCACATCATCCCCATCCCTCATATCAGATCATCCCCATCCCTCATATCAGATCATCCCCATCCCTCATATCAGATCATCCCCATCCCTCATATCACATCATCCCCATCCCTCATATCACATCATCCCCATCCCTCATGTCGTATCATCCCCATCCCTCATGTCACATCATCCCCATCCCTCATGTCACATCATCCCCATCCCTCATGTCACATCATCCCCATCCCTCATATCACATCATCCCCATCCCTCATGTCGTATCATCCCCATCCCTCATGTCACATCATCCCCATCCCTCATGTCACATCATCCCCATCCCTCATATCACATCATCCCCATCCCTCATATCAGATCATCCCCATCCCTCATATCACATCATCCCCATCCCTCATGTCGTATCATCCCCATCCCTCATGTCACATCATCCCCATCCCTCATGTCACATCATCCCCATCCCTCATGTCACATCATCCCCATCCCTCATGTCACATCATCCCCATCCCTCATGTCACATCATCCCCATCCCTCATATCAGATCATCCCTATCCCTCATATCACATCATCCCCATCCCTCATATCAGATCATCCCCATCCCTCATATCAGATCATCCCCATCCCTCATATCAGATCATCCCCATCCCTCATATCACATCATCCCCATCCCTCATATCACATCATCCCCATCCCTCATGTCGTATCATCCCCATCCCTCATGTCACATCATCCCCATCCCTCATGTCACATCATCCCCATCCCTCATGTCACATCATCCCCATCCCTCATATCACATCATCCCCATCCCTCATGTCGTATCATCCCCATCCCTCATGTCACATCATCCCCATCCCTCATGTCACATCATCCCCATCCCTCATATCACATCATCCCCATCCCTCATATCAGATCATCCCCATCCCTCATATCACATCATCCCCATCCCTCATGTCGTATCATCCCCATCCCTCATGTCACATCATCCCCATCCCTCATGTCACATCATCCCCATCCCTCATGTCACATCATCCCCATCCCTCATGTCACATCATCCCCATCCCTCATGTCACATCATCCCCATCCCTCATATCAGATCATCCCTATCCCTCATATCAGATCATCCTCATCCCTCATATCAGATCATCCCCATCCCTCAAATCCCGCAGATTCGATCTCTCGTGTTCTGACCTGCTGCTGCAGCATTCTACAAGCCTCCAATCTCCAGGAGATCATTAATATTCATGAGTCTGCGGCTTGTACAATCAGCCTGATATCACCCAGATCAGATCTCACTACACTGCAGCCACAACCCGCCCCAGGAGGTCCTGTCTACACTCCACACCCAGTGCAGTCTAATGTCCTGAATGTCCCCTTCAAGGGATCAACCATCACATCATGGCATGGAGAGGACAGAGATTGCCAAAGCCCCAGAAACATTTGTTTAAAGCTACAGCCAGCTCTGTCATTAGGAAGTTCCTTTATTCTGGGAGCATTTCTTCGTCACAGGAGAGAGAAGTGAAGTGACTGAGATGGCTGCGCTGTCTGGCAGAGGGTCCCTGGAGCGGATAACCCCTCCCCCAGATATACATTATCACTGTGACACCGCCTCCCCCAGATATACATCATCACTGTGACAGCGCCTCTCCCACATATACATCATCACTGTGACACCCCCTCCCCCAGATATACATTATCACTGTGACACCGCCTCCCCCAGATATACATCATCACTGTGACACTGCCTCTCCCAGATATACATTATCACTGTGACACCGCCTCCCCCAGATATACATCATCACTCTGACACCACCTCCCCCAGATATACATCATCACTGTGACACCCCCTCCCCCAGATATACATTATCACTGTGACACCGCCTCCCCCAGATATACATTATCACTGTGACACCGCCTCCCCCAGATATACATCATCACTCTGACACCACCTCTCCCAGATATACATCATCACTGTGACACCGCCTCCCCCAGATATACATCACTCTGACACCGCCTCTCCCAGATATACATCATCACTGTGACACCGCCTCCCCCAGATATACATCATCACTCTGACACCGCCTCTCCCAGATATACATCATCACTGTGACACCGCCTCCCCCAGATATACATCATCACTCTGACACCGCCTCTCCCAGATATACATCATCACTGTGACACCGCCTCCCCCAGATATACATCATCACTCTGACACCGCCTCTCCCAGATATACATCATCACTGTGACACCGCCTCCCCCAGATATACATCATCACTCTGACACCTCCTCCCCCAGATATACATCATCACTCTGACACCGCCTCCCCCAGATATACATCATCACTGTGACACCGCCTCCCCCAGATATACATCATCACTGTGACACCGCCTCCCCCAGATATACATTATCACTGTGACACCGCCTCCCCCAGATATACATCATCACTGTGACACCGCCTCCCCTAGATATACATCATCACTGTGACACCGCCTCCCCCAGATATACATCATCACTGTGACACCGCCTCCACCAGATATACATCATCACTGTGACACCGCCTCCACCAGATATACATCATCACTGTGACACCGCCTCCCCCAGATATACATCATCACTGTGACACCGCCTCTCCCAGATATACATCATCACTGTGACACCGCCTCCCCCAGATATACATCATCACTCTGACACCGCCTCTCCCAGATATACATCATCACTGTGACACCGCCTCCCCCAGATATACATCATCACTGTGACACCGCCTCCCCCAGATATACATCATCACTGTGACACCGCCTCCCCCAGATATACATCATCACTCTGACACCGCCTCTCCCAGATATACATCATCACTCTGACACCGCCTCCCCCAGATATACATCATCACTGTGACATCGCCTCCCCCAGATATACATCATCACTGTGACACCGCCTCTCCCAGATATACATCATCACTGTGACACCGCCTCCCCCAGATATACATCATCACTGTGACACCGCCTCCCCCAGATATACATTATCACTGTGACACCGCCTCCCCCAGATATACATCATCACTCTGACACCGCCTCCCCCAGATATACATCATCACTGTGACATCGCCTCCCCCAGATATACATCATCACTGTGACACCGCCTCTCCCAGATATACATCATCACTGTGACACCGCCTCCCCCAGATATACATCATCACTCTGACACCGCCTCTCCAAGATATACATCATCACTGTGACACCGCCTCCCCCAGATATACATCATCACTCTGACACCGCCTCCCCCAGATATACATCATCACTGTGACACCGCCTCTCCCAGATATACATCATCACTGTGACACCGCCTCCCCCAGATATACATCATCACTGTGACACCGCCTCTCCCAGATATACATCATCACTCTGACACCACCTCCCCCAGATATACATCATCACTGTGACACCGCCTCTCCAGATAATATGTATACAGATCACCTACCTCCTAATAATATGTACACAGATATGATAGTAGTGGGCGGTGCTGCAGAATGGGGGGTGGAGTAATAGTGGGCGTATCTATAGGGATCAGAGGAAGTATGGTCGATATCGGGGCTTTTTTTCAGGGGGAACCCAAATCCAGCACTGAATGTAACAGCAAGAGGTGCTGGAGGATCTATTAATGCTGGCTGATCTATTGCTGTGTGTGTGTGTGTGTGTGGGGGGGGGGGGGTTATATTGTTGGTGGAAGGATCTGTTTTTGCTGGGGGTCTTATGTTACTGAGAGGGATCTATTGTTGCTGAGGGTGTCTGTTGTTGCTGGAGGGATGTGTATTGCTCGGGGTCTATTGTTGCTGGGGGGATTGTATTGCTCGGGGGCTATTGTTGCTGGAGGGATATGTATTGCTCGGGGTCTATTGTTGCTGGGGGGATTGTATTGCTTAGGGTCTATTGTTGCTGGGGGGATGTGTATTGCTCGGGGTCTATTGTTGCTGGGGGGATTGTATTGCTTGGGGTCTATTGTTGCTGGGGGGATGTGTATTGCTCGGGGTCTATTGTTGCTGAGGGGATTGTATTGCTTGGGGTCTATTGTTGCTGGGGGATGTGTATTGCTCGGGGTCTATTGTTGCTGGGGGGATGTGTATTGCTCGGGGTCTATTGTTGCTGGGGGGATGTGTATTGCTCAGGGTCTATTGTTGCTGGGGGGATGTGTATTGCTCAGGGTCTATTGTTGCTGGGGGGATGTGTATTGCTCGGGGTCTATTGTTGCTGGGGGGATGTGTATTGCTCGGGGTCTATTGTTGCTGGGGGGATGTGTATTGCTCGGGGTCTATTGTTGCTGGGGGGATGTGTATTGCTCGGGGTCTATTGTTGCTGGGGGGATGTGTATTGCTCGGGGTCTATTGTTGTTGGGGGGATGTGTATTGCACGGGGTCTATTGTTGCTGGGGGGATGTGTATTGCTCGGGGTCTATTGTTGCTGGGGGGATGTGTATTGCTCGGGGTCTATTGTTGCTGGGGGGATGTGTATTGCTCGGGGTCTATTGTTGCTGGGGGGATGTGTATTGCTTGGGGTCTATTGTTGCTGGGGGGATGTGTATTGCTCGGGGTCTATTGTTGCTGGGGGGATGTGTATTGCTCGGGGTCTATTGTTGCTGGGGGGATGTGTATTGCTCGGGGTCTATTGTTGCTGGGGGGATGTGTATTGCTCGGGGTCTATTGTTGTTGGGGGGATGTGTATTGCTTGGGGTCTATTGTTGCTGGAGGGATGTGTATTGCTCAGGGTCTATTGTTGCTGGGGGGATGTGTATTGCTCAGGGTCTATTGTTGCTGGGGGTGTGTGTATTGCTCGGGGTCTATTGTTGCTGGGGGGATATGTATTGCTCGGGGTCTATTGTTGCTGGGGGGGATGTGTATTGCTCAGGGTCTATTGTTGCTGGGGGGGATGTGTATTGCTCAGGGTCTATTGTTGCTGGGGTAATGTGTATTGCTCGGGGTCTATTGTTGCTGGGGGGATGTGTATTGCTCGGGGTCTATTGTTGCTGGGGGGATGTGTATTGCACGGGGTCTATTGTTGCTGGGGGGATGTGTATTGCTCGGGGTCTATTGTTGCTGGGGGGATGTGTATTGCTCGGGGTCTATTGTTGCTGGGGGGATATGTATTGCTCGGGGTCTATTGTTGCAGAGGGTGTGTATTGTTGCTGGAGTGAATCAATTGTTTTGTGGATCTGTTGTTGCTGTGGGGGGCGGGGTATCTATAGTTGCTGGCTGCTGACGTTTCATTTATTTGTAGACTGGAGTGACAATATGACGTCATTTATTATCACTGAGTTGTTTGGCTCCTTTTTAAATGCTAATGATACCAGAAATCCCCCAAATGTCCCTGAAGAAGAGAAGCCCCCCCCCCCCCCCCCCGGAGTATTTGGCCTTGGTACAGACACACAAGGTGACGCACACAGGAGGTTCATTTCCCATATCTGTGGTGTATAAATGAGTTGCTTGGCTTTCACATGGATGCACTGAGCAGGCTAGACACTGAGCCATGTGGAGGAGAAAAGAACCGTCTAAAGACCTGCAAAACAAGGTAATGGAACATTAAAAAAGATGGAAAGGGATATAAAAAGACATTCAAAGCCCTGAATTTGCCAGTCAGTACTGTTCAATCACTTATTAAGAAGTGGAGAATTCAGGGATCTCTTGATACTAAGCCGAGGTCAGGTAGACCAAGAAAGATTGCATCCACAACTGCCAGAATTGTTCGGGATACAAAGAACCCCCTCCCCCCCAGTTGTGGTTGTTTCAAGGAGCACAATTCAATGATACTTGAACAAAAATGAGCTGCATGGTCATAAAAACGCCTTTACTGAGCCAACGTCACAAAAAAGCCCGGTTACAATATGGCCGACAACACCTTGACACACCTTCCAGCTTCTGGCACACTGTAATCTGGAGCGAGGAGACCACAATAGAGCTTTATGGCTTTATAGTCACAACCATAAGCACTATGTTTGAAGAGGAAGACTATCATTCCCACTGTGAAGCATGGTGGTGACTCACTGATGTATTGTGTTGGCGTGATCGCTAAAGGCACGAGGGGGGGGGGGGGTCTTGTGAAAATTGCTGGAAGATGAATGCAGCATGTTATCATAAAATACTGGCAGACAATTTGTATTCTTCTGCAGGAAAGCTGCACATGGGACACTCCTAGACTTTCAAGCACAATGGGTCAACAATGACCCGAAGCACAAGGCCGAGGTGGCCCTCGAGCAGGACAATGACCCGAAGCACAGGGCCAAGGTGGCCCTCGAGCAGGACAATGACCTGAAGCACAAGGCCAAGCTGACCCTCCAGCAGGACAATGACCCAAACCACAAGGCCAAGGTGGCCCTCGAGCAGGACAATGACCCGAAGCACAAGGCCGAGCTGACCCTCCAGCAGGACAATGACCCGAAGCACAAGGCCAAGCTGACCCTCCAGCAGGACACTGACCTGAAGCACAAGGCCAAGCTGACCCTCCAGCAGGACAATGACCGGAAGCACAAGGCCAAGCTGACCCTCCAGCAGGACAATGACCCGAATCACAAGGCCAAGCTGACCCTCCAGCAGGACAATGACCCGAAGCATAAGGCCAAGCTGACCCTCGAGCAGGACAATGACCTGAAGCACAAGGCCAAGCTGACCCTCCAGCAAGACAATGACCCGAAGCACAAGGCCAAGCTGACCCTCCAGCAGGACAATGACCCGAAGCACAAGGCCAAGCTGACCCTCCAGCAGGACAATGACCTGAAGCACAAGGCCAAGCTGACCCTCGAGCAGTACAATGACCCAAAGCACAAGGCCAAGCTGACCCTCCAGCAGGACAATGACCCGAAGCACAAGGCCAAGCTGACCCTCCAGCAGGACAATGACCCGAATCACAAGGCCAAGCTGACCCTCCAGCAGGACAATGACCCGAAGCACAAGGCCAAGCTGACCCTCCAGCAGGACAATGACCTGAAGCACAAGGCCAAGCTGACCCTCCAGCAGGACAATGACCTGAAGCACAAGGCCAAGCTGACCCTCCAGCAGGACAATGACCGGAAGCACAAGGCCAAGCTGACCCTCCAGCAGGACAATGACCCGAATCACAAGGCCAAGCTGACCCTCCAGCAGGACAATGACCCGAAGCATAAGGCCAAGCTGACCCTCCAGCAGGACAATGACCCGAAGCACAAGGACAAGCTGACCCTCCAGCAGGACAATGACCCGAAGCACAAGGCCAAGCTGGTTAGAGCAGAGAAAGGTGAAGGTTCTGGAGTGGCCATCACAGTCTCCTGACCTTCATATCATTGAGCTGCTCTGGGGAGATCTCAAAGGTGCGCTTCATGCAAGACGACCAAAGACAGCATGACCTGGACCTCTAGCCCAATTTCTGCGTTAGTCTCCACCCCCTGAAGGAGCATAAAAGTAACCAGTTCACCCAAAACATGCTCCATACCTTGACACGACACCTCCCCCACTTCCTCCGCTTTCAGGAAGTCAGAGATTCTTCCATATCCAGCGGTGGCATTTGCCAGGACTTTCCCCAGGGCGGCCATCTTTAGTCCTGTCTCCTTTTAAAGTCCTTATTGGACACCAGAACTCCTAGGCCTTTCCCCAGCCGCGGGAACGTCAGTTACTTGTAGTATCACGGAGGTTTCCGATCCCTGTCCTAGACTGTTCAGAAGAGAAACACGTCATACAATGCGAGGCCGATCGTTCTCCTCCCTCACAATGTGAGGCTGATCGTTCTCCTTCCACACAATGCGAGGCCGATCGTTCTCCTTCCACACAATGCGAGGCCGATCGTTCTCCTTCCACACAATGTGATGCCGATCGTTCTCCTTCCACACAATGAGAGGCCAATCGTTCTCCTTCCACACAATGCGAGGCCGATCGTTCTCCTTCCACACAATGCGAGGCCGATCGTTCTCCTTCCACACAATGTGATGCCGATCGTTCTCCTTCCACACAATGAGAGGCCAATCGTTCTCCTTCCACACAATGCGAGGCCGATCGTTCTCCTTCCACACAATGCGAGGCCGATCGTTCTCCTTCCACACAATGTGATGCCGATCGTTCTCCTTCCACACAATGAGAGGCCAATCGTTCTCCTTCCACACAATGCGAGGCTGATCGTTCTCCTTCCACACAATACGAGGCCGATCGTTCTCCTTCCACACAATACGAGGCCGATCGTTCTCCTTCCACACAATGAGAGGCCAATCGTTCTCCTTCCACACAATGCGAGGCTGATCGTTCTCCTTCCACACAATACGAGGCCGATCGTTCTCCTTCCACACAATACGAGGCCGATCGTTCTCCTTCCACACAATACGAGGCCGATCGTTCTCCTTCCACACAATGCAAGGCCGATCGTTCTCCTTCCACACAATGCGATGCCGATCGTTCTCCTTCCACACAATGCGAGGCCGATCGTTCTCCTTCCACACAATGTGAGGCCGATCATTCTCCTTCCACACAATGCGAGGCCGATCGCTCTCCTCCCGTACAATGCGAGGCCGATCGCTCTTCTCCCGTACAATGCAAGGCCGATCGTTCTCCTTCCACACAATGCGAGGCCGATCGTTCTCCTTCCACACAATGCGAGGCCGATCGTTCTCCTTCCACACAATGCGAGGCCGATCGTTCTCCTTCCACACAATACGAGGGCGATCGTTCTCCTTCCACACAATGCGAGGCCGATCGTTCTCCTTCCACACAATGCGAGGCCGATCGTTCTCCTTCCACACAATACGAGGCCGATCGCTCTCCTCCCGTACAATGCGAGGCCGATCGCTCTCCTCCCGCACACTGCGAGGCCGATCGCTCTCCTCCAGCACAATGCGTGGCCGATCGCTCTCCTCCTACACAATGTGAGGCCGATCGTTCTCCTCCCCGTACAATGAGAGGCCGATCGCTCTCCTCCAGCACAATGCGTGGCCGATCGCTCTCCTCCTACACAATGAGAGGCCGATCGCTCTCCTCCAGCACAATGCGTGGCCGATCGCTCTCCTCCTACACAATGCGAGGCCGATCGTTCTCCTCCCCGTACAATGCGAGGCCGATCGCTCTCCGCCCCGCACAATGAGAGGCCGATCGTTCTCCTCCCCGCACAATGAGAGGCCGATCGTTCTCCTCCCCGTACAATGAGAGGCCGATCGTTCTCCTCCCCGTACAATGCGAGGCCAATCGCTCTCCTCCCGTACAATGCGAGGCCGATCGCTCTCCTCCCCGCACAATGAGAGGCCGATCGCTCTCCTCCCCACACAATGAGAGGCCGATCGTTCTCCTCCCCGTACAATGCGAGGCCGATCGCTCTCCGCCCCGCACAATGAGAGGCCGATCGTTCTCCTCCCCGTACAATGAGAGGCCGATCGTTCTCCTCCCCGTACAATGAGAGGCTGATCGTTCTCCTCCCCGTACAATGCGAGGCTGATCGCTCTCCTCCTGCACAATGAGAGGCCGATCGCTCTCCTCCCCGTACAATGAGAGGCCGATCGCTCTCCTCCCCGTACAATGAGAGGCCGATCGCTCTCCTCCTGCACAATGAGAGGCCGATCGCTCTCCTCCCCGTACAATGAGAGGCCGATCGCTCTCCTCCCCGTACAATGAGAGGCCGATCGCTCTCCTCCCTGTACAATGCGAGGCCGATCGTTCTCCTCCCGTACAATGCGAGGCCGATCGCTCTCCTCCCCGCACAATGAGAGGCCGATCGCTCTCCTCCCCGCACAATGAGAGGCCGATCGCTCTCCTCCCGCACAATGAGAGGCCGATCGTTCTCCTCCCCGTACAATGCGAGGCCGATCGCTCTCCTCCTGCACAATGAGAGGCCGATCGCTCTCCTCCCCGTACAATGAGAGGCCGATCGCTCTCCTCCCGCACAATGAGAGGCCGATCGCTCTCCTCCCGTACAATGAGAGGCCGATCGCTCTCCTCCCCACACAATGCGAGACCGATCGCTCTCCTCCCCATACAATGAGAGGCCGATCGTTCTCCTCCCCGTACAATGAGAGGCCGATCCCTCTCCTCCCCGCACAATGAGAGGCCGATCGCTCTCCTCCCCGCACAATGAGAGACCGATCGCTCTCCTCCCCGCACAATGAGAGGCCGATCGCTCTCCTCCCGTACAATGAGAGACCGATCGCTCTCCTCCCCGCACAATGAGAGGCCGATCGCTCACCTCCCATACAATGAGAGGCCGATCGTTCTCCTCCCCGTACAATGAGAGGCCGATCGCTCTCCTCCCCGCACAATGAGAGGCCGATCGCTCTCCTCCCCGCATAATGCGAGGCCAATCGCTCTCCTCCCCGCACAATGCGAGGCCGATCGTTCTCCTCCCCGCACAATGAGAGGCCGATCGCTCTCCTCCCCGCACAATGAGAGGCCAATCGCTCTCCTCCCCGCACAATGAGAGGCCGATCGCTCACCTCCCATACAATGAGAGGCCGATCGTTCTCCTCCCCGCACAATGAGAGGCCGATCGCTCTCCTCCCCGCACAATGAGAGGCCAATCGCTCTCCTCCCATACAATGAGAGGCCGATCGCTCTCCTCCCCGCACAATGAGAGGCCAATCGCTCACCTCCCATACAATGAGAGGCCGATCGTTCTCCTCCCCGTACAATGAGAGGCCGATCGCTCTCCTCCCCGCACAATGAGAGGCCGATCGTTCTCCTCCCCGCACAATGAGAGGCCGATCGCTCTCCTCCCCGCACAATGAGAGGCCAATCGCTCTCCTCCCCGCACAATGAGAGACCGATCGCTCTCCTCCCCGCACAATGAGAGGCCGATCGCTCTCCTCCCGTACAATGAGAGACCGATCGCTCTCCTCCCCGCACAATGAGAGGCCGATCGCTCACCTCCCATACAATGAGAGGCCGATCGTTCTCCTCCCCGTACAATGAGAGGCCGATCCCTCTCCTCCCCGCACAATGAGAGGCCGATCGTTCTCCTCCCCGCACAATGAGAGGCCGATCGCTATCCTCCCGTACAATGAGAGGCCGATCGTTCTCCTCCCCGCACAATGAGAGGCCGATCGCTCTCCTCCCCGCACAATGAGAGGCCGATCGCTCTCCTCCCCGCACAATGAGAGGCCGATCGCTCTCCTCCCCGCATAATGCGAGGCCGATCGTTCTCCTCCCCGCACAATGAGAGGCCGATCGCTATCCTCCCGCACAATGAGAGGCCGATCGTTCTCCTCCCCGCACAATGAGAGGCCAATCGCTCTCCTCCCGTACAATGCGAGGCCGATCGCATATATGGGGGAGGGGGTGTATAAATGGGGGAGGGGGTGTATATGGAGTGTATATATGGGGGAGGGGTGTATATGGGGTGTATATATGGGGGAGGGGTGTATATGGGTGTATATATGGGGAAGGGGGTGTATATCGGGTGTATATATGGGGAGGGGGTGTATATGGGGTGTATATATGGGGTGTATATGGGGGAGGGTGTATATGGGGAAGGGGGTGTATATGGGGTGTATATATGGGGAAGGGGGTGTATATGGGGTGTATATATGGGGGAGGGGGTGTATATCGGGTGTATATATGGGGAGGGGTGTATATGGGGTATATATGGGGAAGGGGTGTATATGGGATGTATATATGGGGGAGGGGGTTATATCGGGGGTATATATGGGGTGTATATATGGGGGAGGGGTGTATATCGGGTATATATGGGGGATATATATGGGGGAGGGGTCTATATGGGGTGTATATATGGGGGAGGGGTGTATATATGGGGGAGGGGTGTATATGGAGTTTATATATGGGGGAGGGGGTGTATATGGGGTGTATATATGGGGGAGGGGTGTATATGGGTGTATATATGGGGAAGGGGTGTATATGGGGTGTATATATGGGGGAGGGGGTGTATATCGGGTGTATATATGGGGAGGGGTGTATATGGGGGAGGGGTGTATATGGGGAAGGGGGTGTTTATTGGGTGTATATATGGGGAGGGGTGTATATGGGGTGTATATGGGGGAGGGGTGTATATGGGGTGTATATATGGGGAGGGGGTGTATATCGGGGGTATATATGGGGTGTATATATGGGGGAGGGGGTGTATATCGGGTATATATGGGGGATATATATGGGGGAGGGGTCTATATGGGGGGTATATATGGGGGAGGGGGTGCATATGGGGTGTATATATGGGGGAGGGGGTGTATATGGGGTGTATATATGGGGAAGGGGGTTATATGGGGTGTATATATGGGGAAGGGGGTGTATATGGGGTGTATATATGGGGAAGGGGGTGTATATATGGGGGAGGGGGTGTATATGGGGTGTATATATGGGGAAGGGGGTATATATGGGGAAGGGGGTGTATATGGGGTGTATATATGGGGGAGGGGTGTATCTGGGGGTATATGGGGAAGGGGGTGTATATATGGGGAGGGGTGTATATATGGGGGAGGGGTGTATATGGGGGTATATATATGGGATGGGTGTATATGGGGTGTATATAGGGGAGGGGGTTGTATTGGGGTGTATATATGGGGGAGGGGGTTATATGGGGTGTATATATTGGGAAGGGGTGTAGATCGGGTGTATATATGGGGGAGGG